>OY660878.1:29623454-29760954 GCA_962446985.1 Xyrichtys novacula
AAAACGGTTACACTTAAATATTTGCTGTTTTTTTTCTGGCACATGTTTATAAAGTGTCTCACCTGTTTGTTAGGAAATGTTTGCTGTGGAAAATGTAAACAGAGCCTCTGATGTACGCCCCCTTGTGGTGGTCACAGGTATTAAAAATGACGATATAGAAACAGAGTCACTGTCGATGGTCTTGTTTGCTTTAGTAGGTCGTTAAGCGCCGTCTCTGTTAATCTCAGTGTTTTATAACCTGATAAAAACTTTAATTTCGAGTTTATTTGCTGTTTAAAAAGTGGAAAAATGAAGATTTTCGGATCTTTGAGACGTTTTTCTTCTCCGTCATTAAAAGGGGAAATAAATGAAGTTCCCGTACAGACTTTCTCTCCGGTGTCCGTCGTTCCTCCTCTCTGTAACCGAGGCCGCCGCCCCGTGAATCATTAACCGCGGAGTAATTATGCACTATCAAACTTGGAATATTACCCCACTTAGCTAATGTTTAATGCTGTAATTAATTCTGAACCCTGCGAGCCAACATCAATTTATTTGATTAGTACTTTGCAAAGTCACTCGGAGGTTTTTGACTGTTTTGAGGTGTGCGTGTGCATGTGTGTGGCTTTAAATTACATGCATATTAATTAAAGTCTGATCCGGAGAGTGAGAAACTGATTAATGGGAATTCAACGCTTGAGTTTTTTCGCTCTTTTGTTTGTTGTTGTTTTCTTCCCCAGGACTCGGGTCTTTTCTTTACAATCAGACTAAAGAGGTTTGTGTTTGTCAGCTCTGCTCCGTCTCTGCAGGAGGAGAAAGAACTGAATAAATGAAAGAAAGCAAAGAAGGAGGGCAGGAGATCCTCACCAACATATATAACAGCACATCAGACACATTCTGCATGACATTCATAGATGTATCGTGGTGAGAAAAGTGCTGCGTTATGATATAAATCAAGAATTTTAAACTGAGAATGATTTAAGGTAGACTGCAGAGGTCGATTCAGACCGTAAAAGACTCTTTTTGTTGCACAAAGACGCAACAAAAGTTACAATAACCATAAATAACTGTAAACTCCTGCACAGGTATATAAGGACACAAAGCTCATAGAGAAAACTCTCGTCTTTACATCGTCGTCTTTGTCAGAAAGGTTAAAGTTTTAAACTCTGGTGATAAACTTGGATGTTAATGTTGCAGCAACTCTGTTTGGACCAAACCCCATTCAAAAAATTAGGATTTTAAGAGTTGTTAGCATCTCTTTTAAGACTGACTTGATAAATCATCTGTTTAGACCAAATTCCATTCAAAAAATGACTAATTTAAGAGCTGTTTGCATCTCCTCTTTTTGACTGACCTGATAAATTATTTGTTTGGACCAAACTCCATTCAAAAAACAAGCAATTTAAGAGTTGTCTGCATATTTTATTGCAGGCTGATCTAACAAATCATTTGTTTGGACCAAACTTCATTCAAGAAACGACCAATTTAAGAGTTGTTAGCATCTTTCATCGTAGACTGACCTGATAAATCATGTGTTTGGACCAAACTCCATTCAAAAAACAAGCAATTTAAGAGTTGCTAGCATCTACTTTTAGACTGACTCGATATGTTTGAACCAAACTCCATTCAAAAAACGAGCAATTTAAGAGTTGTTTGCATCTCCTCTTATAGACTGACCTGATAAATCATTTGATGGACCAAATTCCATTCAAAAAAAGACCAATTTAAGAGTTGTTTGGATCTTTTCTTGCAGACTGAGCTGATAAATCATTTGTTTGGACCAAACTTCACTCAAAAAACGAGCAATTTAAGAGTTGTTTGCATCTCCTCTTGCAGAATGACCTGATAAATCATGAATTTAGACTCTTTATGAATCTGCTCTTCAGTGCAGATATTTCAGCTTCCTTTAAACCGCTTTATCATCGATAAAGTCACTCAGTTTTGTACCTGAGTTACTCCTCATAGACGTGTTTGTGAAGGTCGGAGTCCTCTAGAAGTAAACTAAGAAGCTAATTGGACAAACACTCTGTCAAAGTTCAGAGTTAGTGCGCTTTCTTAGACTTAACAGCTGAGCTAAAGCGTCCCCATTGGACCAAACGTTCCTGCAGTCGTGTCAGCTGACAGCCGCCTCCTCCATCACACAAACACACCTGTTATAAATTATGGAGTAGAAGCCGATAAGAGAGAGGAAAGAAAGATAAAAACACACATTAAGTCATAAACTCATTGACTAAACTTTCCTCCCTCTCTCTGCTGTCGTCGCTCGCAGATATCAGAGTCATTCTTTTGTCTCTTGTCATTCGATGTCCTCATCTCGGAGGACGAGACGCGATAAAACGGCGTCTCTGTTGTGTTTTAATAAGTTTTATCTGGAGACTCCGAACAGACGAAGACTCAAAGTGAAGGAGCGTCGGGTTTCCTTCCCCGAGGTCATCGATCACACAGACGTCTGGATGCAAAAATGATGTTTCTGACATGTTGATGCGCAAAGTAACTCCATGAAAAGTATGAAAACAAACATCTGGATTCAAATAAACCAGATTCATCTCTCTAGAAGTCCTGCAGCATGTGCAGACTTTGTCTCGTCTCTCTCTCTCTTTTTTGTTCTCTAAAGACAAAAGCTTGTGGAGAAGAAAAATCATCATGATGCTCCTTAATGACTTGGCTAACCTCTGAGTGGAAGTCTGGAAGGATTTCATGATGTTCGGAGGACGCGGCTGCCAACGATTTTGTCTGATTAAAACTCTCAGGTCGTCATAGATCTTCAACACCAGATCAGACTGTGCTGTTAGAGTGTGCGTTCAATCAGAGCCCAACATCCAGAACAATATCACATCACAGATAATTTAGTCGAGGACGTCTTGAATCCACACAACCGTACGGTTTTTCAGTTCTTTCTACTTTTTCAGGCTCTGATTTGCACGCAGTGTTTCCTGGGTCTCTATGATTGCATCTGCATCGAGTCTCACTGCGGCAAAGGTTGAAGTTCTGCACTTTCTGCAGCATTGAATACTTGTTAGTTAGTTTAAGCAGTATGAACAAAATCTTATATCACAGTTTGAGTTGAGGAGTTCAAGTATCTCGGGATCTTGTTCACGAGTGACGGTAGGATGGAGCGGGAGATCGACAGGCGGATCAGAGCGGCGTCAGCAGTGATGCGGACGCTTAACCGATCAGTCGTGGTGAAGAAAGAGCTGAGCCGTAAGGAGAGACTCTGGATTTACCGGTCGATCTACGTGCCGATCCTCACCTATGGTCATGAACTTTGGGTAATGACCGAAAGAACGAGATCGCAGATACAAGCGGCTGAAATGGGTTTCCTCCTCAGGGTGTCCGGGCTCAGCCTTAGAGATAGGGTAAGGAGCTCGGACACTCGGGAGGCGCTCAGAGGAGAACCGCTGCTCCTCCACGTCCAGAGGAGTCAGCTGAGGTGGCTCGGGCATCTGGTTAGGACGCCTTCTGGACGCCTCCAGTTAGAGGAGACCTTGTGGTCGTCCCAGGACCAGGTGGAGGGATTATATCTCTGGTGGAAGTGGCTGGGGTGAGAGTCATATTGGCTTCCCTCCTGAAGCTGCTGCCCCCACGACCTGGACCCGGATAAGCGCAAGAAAACAACAACGACGATGTAAGATAATACTAACATTAGAGTTGGGCGGTATGACGGTTTAAGCCACTCCCACCAGCTCCTCCTCCGGGGGGATTCCCAGGCACTCCCAGGCCAGGCAAGAGATATAATCCCTCCACCTGGTCCTGGGCCGACCAAGAGGTCTCCTCCCGGTGGGACATGTCCGGAGCACCTCTAACCGGAGGCGTCCAGAAGGCGTCCTAACCAGATACCCGAGCCTCCTCAGCTTACTCTTCAACTCCTCCACTTGAGGCAGGAGGGCAGTACTGCTTTTTCTGATTGAGGACCATGACCTCGGACTTGGAGGTGCTGATTCGCATCCCAGCCGCAGCAAGAGCTGAAGGTCACCGCTCGACGAAGCTAGAAAAACCACATCATCTGCAAAAAGCAGCGACGCGATCCTTTGCCTGCGGATCTGGACTCCCTCCACCCACGGCTGCACCTAGAAATTCTGTCCATAAAGGTTCTGAACAGAACCAGTGAGCCCTGGTGGAGTCCAGCTCTAAGATGAAGTTAAATTTGGAGGTATCAGAGAAACAAAAACCTTCTCGTTATATTGGCTCGGTTCGGCTCAGACTCTTGCTCTCTCTGCTCCAGTCCACATTAGTCCTCTGTAATGAGCTCCTCCTCCTCCTCGCTCTCCTGTAGGATAATTTCCTTCAAGTGTTGCAGCAGCAGCAGAGACCGTCTGAATGTCTGATTCAGTCGAACTCGCTGTAATTAGCTCCGGCCGACACTTCATGGAGAAGAGTTGAGGAAGTTTTAATTGATTAAAAGTCGGCGTGTTATTTCCAAGAAGAACAATGTAGATCCAATTAGCACTGTAACGTGTAAACATGAACACTAACTCCCATGGTGCACTGGGGTCTGCAGCTTCAGTGTGTGTGTGTGTGTGTGTGTGTGTGTGTGTGTGTGTGTGTGTGTGTGTGTGTGTGTGTTACTCAGTGATCAGTCTCATTTCTTAATCATCACTTTCTGCTCCAGATGAGACTTTATGAGGGGACTAAATTGCCTTAAAGGGATTTCTTATTAAAGGGATTACACCCATGTAATCCCCTCAGTCCCAGTGGACCCCCAAAAACCTGAGCGCACACACACACACACACACACACACACACACACACACACACACACACACTCGTTTACAGTACATAACCAGATTAGTTTGCAGGAATAAATGTTCACAATGTTTTTGACACGCCACAAATGAAAACACACTTGTTCAACGTCGGCGCGCAAACATCACATGATCCCGTTGAAAATTGTGAACTTAATTGTGTGTGTGTGTGTGTGTGTGTGTGTGTGTGTGTTCATTACACAAAATCCAGGAGTGTTTGTGTGTATTTATAACCTTGACATTAATCTGCATGGTGCGTGTGTTTGTGCGCGCGTTTGTGTAACGCTTTGGTTTCGGCGGCGCTCCCTCGTCTCATCCCCAATTAACGAAGACAAATCCGCTTCTATCTCCGCTAATGAGAGTCTTTAAGGTGAAGGGACTCTGTATTTATTTAATAATAATAATAACGATTATAAGAAGAAGAAGAAGAAGCTTATTTATTCCATTTCCATAAGAAAGAAAAGGCAGAGCGGATTCACCGAGGGGAGGATTAGAGGAGGAGAAGGAGCAGGAGAGGAAGGATGGAGGAGGAGAAGACACGTTAGAGAGGGAGGAGGAGAAATGAGGGAGCGAAGGAGAAGGAGCAGGAGAGGAAGGATGGAGGAGGAGAGGACACCTTAGAGAGGGAGGAGGAGAAACGAGGGAGCGAAGGAGCAGGAGAGGAAGGATGGAGGAGGAGAAGACATGTTAGAGAGGGAGGAGGAGGAGAAATGAGGGAGAGAAGGAGAAGGAGCAGGAGAGGAAGGATGGAGGAGGAAAAGACATGTTAGAGAGGGAGGAGGAGAAACGAGGGAGAGAAGGAGAAGGAGCAGGAGAGGAAGGATGGAGGAGGAGAAGACATGTTAGAGAGGGAGGAGGAGAAACGAGGGAGCGAAGGAGAAGGAGCAGGAGAGGAAGGATGGAGGAGGAAAAGACATGTTAGAGAGGGAGGAGGAGAAACGAGGGAGCGAAGGAGAAGGAGCAGGAGAGGAAGGATGGAGGAGGAGAAGACACGTTAGAGAGGGAGGAGGAGAAACGAGGGAGCGAAGGAGAAGGAGCAGGAGAGGAAGGATGGAGGAGGAGAAGACACGTTAGAGAGGGAGGAGGAGAAACGAGGGAGCGAAGGAGAAGGAGCAGGAGAGGAAGGATGGAGGAGGAGAAGACACGTTAGAGAGGGAGGAGGAGAAACGAGGGAGCGAAGGAGAAGGAGCAGGAGAGGAAGGATGGAGGAGGAGAAGACACGTTAGAGAGGGAGGAGGAGAAACGAGGGAGCGAAGGAGAAGGAGCAGGAGAGGAAGGATGGAGGAGGAAAAGACATGTTAGAGAGGGAGGAGGAGAAACGAGGGAGCGAAGGAGAAGGAGCAGGAGAGGAAGGATGGAGGAGGAGAAGACATGTTAGAGAGGGAGGAGGAGAAACGAGGGAGTGAAGGAGAAGGAGCAGGAGAGGAAGGATGGAGGAGGAAAAGACACGTTAGAGAGGGAGGAGGAGGAGAAACGAGGGAGCGAAGGAGAAGGAGCAGGAGAGGAAGGATGGAGGAGGAGAAGACACGTTAGAGAGGGAGGAGGAGAAACGAGGGAGCGAAGGAGAAGGAGCAGGAGAGGAAGGATGGAGGAGGAGAAGACACGTTAGAGAGGGAGGAGGAGAAAGAGGGAGCGAAGGAGAAGGAGCAGGAGGGAAGGATGGAGGAGGAGAAGACACGTTAGAGGAGGAGAAGAGGGAGCAGGAGAAGGAGCAGGAGGATGGAGGAGGAGAAGACACGTTAGAGAGGGAGGAGGAGAAACGAGGGAGCGAAGGAGAAGGAGCAGGAGAGGAAGGATGGAGGAGGAGAAGACACGTTAGAGAGGGAGGAGGAGAAACGAGGGAGTGAAGGAGAAGGAGCAGGAGAGGAAGGATGGAGGAGGAAAAGACACGTTAGAGAGGAGGAGGAGGAGAAACGAGGGAGCGAAGGAGAAGGAGCAGGAGAGGAAGGATGGAGGAGGAGAAGACACGTTAGAGAGGGAGGAGGAGAAACGAGGGAGTGAAGGAGAAGGAGCAGGAGAGGAAGGATGGAGGAGGAGAAGACATGTTAGAGAGGGAGGAGGAGAAACGAGGGAGCGAAGGAGAAGGAGCAGGAGATGAAGGATGGAGGAGGAGAAGACATGTTAGAGAGGGAGGAGGAGAAATGAGGGAGCGAAGGAGAAGGAGCAGGAGAGGAAGGATGGAGGAGGAAAAGACACGTTAGAGAGGGAGGAGGAGAAACGAGGGAGCGAAGGAGAAGGAGCAGGAGAGGAAGGATGGAGGAGGAGAAGACAGTTAGAGAGGGAGGAGGAGAAACGAGGGAGGGAGCGAAGGAGAAGGAGCAGGAGAGGAAGGATGGAGGAGGAGAAGACACGTTAGAGAGGGAGGAGGAGAAACGAGGGAGTGAAGGAGAAGGAGCAGGAGAGGAAGGATGGAGGAGGATAAGACACGTTAGAGAGGGAGGAGGAGAAACGAGGGAGCGAAGGAGAAGGAGCAGGAGAGGAAGGATGGAGGAGGAGAAGACATGTTAGAGAGGGAGGAGGAGAAACGAGGAGCGAAGGAGAAGGAGCAGGAGAGGAAGGATGGAGGAGGAAAAGACACGTTAGAGAGGAGGAGGAGGAGAAACGAGGGAGCGAAGGAGAAGGAGCAGGAGAGGAAGGATGGAGGAGGAGAAGACATGTTAGAGAGGGAGGAGGAGAAACGAGGGAGCGAAGGAGAAGGAGCAGGAGAGGAAGGATGGAGGAGGAGAAGACATGTTAGAGAGGGAGGAGGAGAAACGAGGGAGCGAAGGAGAAGGAGCAGGAGAGGAAGGATGGAGGAGGAGAAGACACGTTAGAGAGGGAGGAGGAGAAACGAGGGAGCGAAGGAGAAGGAGCCGGAGAGGAAGGATGGAGGAGGAGAAGACACGTTAGAGAGGGAGGAGGAGAAACGAGGGAGCGAAGGAGAAGGAGCAGGAGAGGAAGGATGGAGGAGGAAAAGACATGTTAGAGAGGGAGGAGGAGAAACGAGGGAGCGAAGGAGAAGGAGCAGGAGAGGAAGGATGGAGGAGGAGAAGACATGTTAGAGAGGGAGGAGGAGAAACGAGGGAGCGAAGGAGAAGGAGCAGGAGAGGAAGGATGGAGGAGGAAAAGACATGTTAGAGAGGGAGGAGGAGAAACGAGGGAGCGAAGGAGAAGGAGCAGGAGAGGAAGGATGGAGGAGGAAAAGACATGTTAGAGAGGGAGGAGGAGAAACGAGGGAGCGAAGGAGAAGGAGCAGGAGAGGAAGGATGGAGGAGGAGAAGACATGTTAGAGAGGGAGGAGGAGAAACGAGGGAGCGAAGGAGAAGGAGCAGGAGAGGAAGGATGGAGGAGGAGGAGACACGTTAGAGAGGGAGGAGGAGAAATGAGGGAGCGAAGGAGAAGGAGCAGGAGAGGAAGGATGGAGGAGGAAAAGACATGTTAGAGAGGGAGGAGGAGGAGAAACGAGGGAGCGAAGGAGAAGGAGCAGGAGAGGAAGGATGGAGGAGGAGGAGACACGTTAGAGAGGGAGGAGGAGAAACGAGGGAGTGAAGGAGAAGCCCTGAAAACAGACAGGACTCTGTAGTGGAAGTGAACACATGGGCGTGAACCCTGACTTGTTTCTGTTTCTTCCTCTGTAGGTGGAGCTGACAGGCAGCAGCGTCTTCGACTACATCCACCCCGGCGATCACGTGGAGATGGCGGAGCAGCTGGGGATGAAGCTTCCTCCGGGGCGAGGGATGTCTCTGTCCCAGGGCGCCGTCAACGAAGACGGGGCATCCTCGGCTTCATCGTCGTCGCACTCTGAGACCCCGGAACCAGGTAGGAAACAAGGAAAGGAGACAAGGGTGGAGGGGGGTGTGTTTGTCGCTTCACCCCACGAGGGAGGGAAGTTGTTTCTGAGTTTTTGTGTGTCACCCTGTCGAGCCCGAACTTTAAAACCTTTAGATAAAATATAAATAATCCTGACACATCCTCCCACGACACAGGGCCAGTAAAGGGATGTGTCAGACAGCAACCTCCACCAGGAACCCCGTGGCCGGCCCCTGCAACTGGCAACCGCTGCTCCCGGTGCCAAGGGCTCCCTCAGAGAAAACACTGAGGGTCTTAAAATGATAAAAGGATAAAAACAAGTAAAAACTAAAATAGGAATAAAACACAGACCTGAAATAACCCAAGGCTAACTAGAATAAATGAAGATCAACAAATCTTCGTTACAGGGTCACCAAGATCCCCAAGCGTCCCCCATCGTTTATGTTGACCCGGCTTTTTAGCTCTTGTCCGGTCTACCTCCGTTTTAAGCGCCCGTTATTCCTCCAGAGTCTCCGGTATTTACTTTGTTTTCTTGCTTGTGTCGGCAGTCGTGGCCAAAGGAGGATTCAGACAATTTTCCGAACTTTCTGGTTGGTTTCTACTGTCCGATATTGTAGCACGCTAACTTTGTTTGGGCTCCTGAACGACACGGGGGAGCAGTGTCCAATGAGGTTAGGGAGGTGGAGAACGGCTTTGTTTGCGGTCAGAAAATTTTAAATGACTACACAGTAGGGCCCGACCGGTATGGATTTTTTGGGGCCGATGCCGATCATTAGGGGGGGGAAAATCTGATTGCCAATTAATCTGCCGATTTTTTAAAATTTTTATGAAGTTATAAAAAATATATATATTCTCTAGATATACTGTAGGCTGGTGCTCTCCTCGCCGACAGGAAGAACGACTGATCAAACTCGGACCAGAAAAGCGTTTTCAACTACCCCTGAACCGTTCTGATCTTATCACTATCTCCATTATTAAGAAAACAAACAAACTTACTCTGAAATATTTCTACATTTTCATGATGTCGCTCTCTAACCTCGATGCCCCGTCCTCCACTCGCTCCCTTGTATCCCAGAATCCCCTGCAGTAATCCGTGCTCCATATTGTTCAGCCGTCACTGCTGTAAACTGCAAAAGGACACATTCCTCCTCATTGGGATTCTTTGCATTGCCTTCCTTCCTTCATCCCTCCATCTTTTCATCCCTCCATTCTCTCCTGCACCACACGCTCCAGACTTCGTACCTTCTGAGTGCTCTCCGCCGTCGTCTCTCTCTCTCTCTCTCTCTCTCTCTCTCTTATGCTGATGATAATTTAAGTATTAGGGGAAAATCCATTTATAAATTAAACAAAATGACTTGATATCCATCGAGTCCCTTAGTTCATCAGCCTGTTCAAACAAGGAGGGGAAGATTGGCTTCGCGGCGGCCGGGGTCTTCGGAGACGGCGCGGTAATTAGATCTGCCGCGGATTTATTCCTGGCTGATTGGTGCTGGTGATGGGTGAGGCTGGTGGGGGAGGGGTGAGGGCTTTAAATTAATTGGAGTTCCACATTTGAGGTTTTTGTTCTTTATTTTTTTTTTTTGTCTTTGACTTTCCGCAAACCTCTAACCGGGGCCTCCCCGCGCATCACGCCGCAGACGCCGCAGACGATGAGAGGACATATACGTGGTCGTCAAAGTCAATTCGTCTGCGGAGAGAAGAAAGATCTGACTCCACGGATGGATGGGTGTTTCCCGATGCTAATTTGCCCCAAAGATAGAGAGATATGAAGACATTAAAGCAGAATAAAGCATGATGGGAGCTTATGCGAGCGTCTGAGTGATTCCCAAAGTTAATTCGAGCGGCGAGAGAGAAGAAGAAGAAGAACCGAAGAGAGGCGGGGACGAGGACAAAGGTGTTTGTTCTCCCTTGTTAATTTGCCTGGAGAGATGGATGGAAAGAAAAGGAAGAGAGGCCGGGGATGTAGGGACGTGTTCGACTGTGCACGAGTGCTTAGCAATGTTAATTTGTCCAAAGAAAGAGCGCCGAGGCGGGAGGCGGAGGTTTGAGACGGACATGTGCGAGCGTGAAGGAGTGATCCCCGGTGATAATGTGAGCGGAGAGAGAGAGGAAGAGGAGGATTAGGATTCATGTATGTGTTCTTTAATGTTAATTTGTCCAGAGGAAAGAAAAAGAGGAGGAGGAGGAGGAGGAAGAGGATGAATTTGTATGAAGGTTTCCCAGGAGGAGGCGGGGCTTATATCAGGCGCCGAGGGTAACGGGCTGTTCATTTCTCTCACAGACGATGAGGAGTGTCACCGAGACGCCGAAGAAGCGGTTTAAGAATTATTTTAAGGTTTCAAAAAGGATTCCTGGAAGTTTAAGAGAACTGTTTTTACGATATAAAGACTGTTTTAAGGCGTCTTTTCGATGTTTCTGTTTTACCAAAGTAACAAAGAGTCGGTTTACAGTTAAACTCAATCCAGCCGACTTTGTCCTTAAAATAATATTTTTTAAACTTTTCCTTTACTTTTTTGGCTCATATCTCTTAAACTGCTTCAGCCCTGATCATTAAAAACATAATAAATACAAAATTCAATGTCACACCCTTTTTATGCTAGTTTTTGTGCAACGTGTCACTGCTACTTTTACTGGTAAAAAAAAAACCAAAATTGCTCAAAAATTAATCATTTTTAAACATTTTTTCTTACTTTTTTTGACTTAAATCTCTCAAACAACTTCAGCCCTGATCATATAAAAAGTAATGAATAAAAAGTTCCCTGTTTTACCCTTTTTATGTCAGTTTTTGTTCACCATGTCATATTTTATTGATAAAGTGTTTCAGATTCTCGACTGTAAAAACTCACGTCATGCCCGGTTATAAACATGGACGCAGATTCTCACCCGTGCACACACGCAGGAGCACACAGACTTCTCCTTCCACACATATCCCACTCTTAGACATCCATATCTAGTGTCATGTAAAGTTTCCTTCATGTCTGATGATGTTTAGTGGATGAATCTTCAAACTCTCTCAGTCCATGAATGAAGACTGAAGAAAGTCAGATTTAGAGCCCTGCTGATCAACTGACTGCAAAGAAAAGGTTGTAATATGTTGTTATGGGGCCGTAAACACACGCTCAAAAAACGTGATTTTAATGGAAGTCTATTGGCCGATTTGTGGACAAAGGAGGGTGGGCGGAGCTAAAATGACGGAGAACTAAAAGTGACACTTTTTGAGTTCTTCCTTGAATCCGTTTTTCCGACCCTCTTCAGATCTTTTATCTGAGCGATGATTTCCTCTCTTGAAGAACAGAGCTGTTTTACATCGGAGCGGCGTGAAGTGACCCGTCAGATCGCTCCGAGGCAGACTGAGGCGGTGTGTGTTTTGGAGCGGCGACCTCTGACCCCTCCCTGCTGTGCAGCCTTGAGCGCTCCGTCACGGTTTCTCTGTTTGTCCTCCTTTCCTCCATCCTTCACTTTTCTCAGACGTGAACACACACGCCTGTTTCATCACGTTCAACACTTTGTCCTTTAGTTTAAACACACACACACACACACACACACACACACACACTTCCTCCCCGTGTGTCCACAAATTAAAAGTTGAGACTTGGACCTTGAGAAGTTTCGCCGTTATCACCGTCCCTGTGACGCGCCGATAGCGGAGAGGAGCGCTTTATTTGTGGTCCGGCGTTGCCCTGTCCTCTGCCGCCGTTATCTGAGCGGCTCTGGCTCCCATTGTAAACAGGCCGTCCTCGTTAAGGAGCCTAATTAGAAAACTCTAATAATAAAAGCCTCTGATTGGCTATTGTGTACTCTAAGATTCCATTTAGAGCGGCGGCGGCGAGGGCGAGGAGGAGGAGAGGGCGGACGCTTAATAAAACTTAACCAAACGGATAATTTTGCTTTAGTAATGATCCTCGGCCTCTGAAAAGTTCTTTGTTTGCCTCAAGTGGTTTTATTGCTTTTCTCTCAAATACACTCATGACTCCAATTTAATTAATTTGAGCACTTTTACCGAATCTATTGTGAGTAATTCAGCCTCAGCGAAGAACGTGTGAAGATCATTCAGCAGGTCGGACAAAAACACTGAAGTTTGTTTGGAGAAAGGAGAAGAAGAAGAAGAAGAAGAAGAAGACGGCGGCTTTATAACGAGCTGCTCTTAAGTTCACGGAGAAGTTTGTGAAGAAAAAGTCGTTTATAAAGAAAATAAAAAATAAAAAAAACACAAAAACATCCCCGTGTTTGAGCGTCGCCGCCTGCTCTGACCTTTGCCTTCAGTCCTGGAGTCCAGGTGACATTTTCAATGCAAATACAAACACACACACACACACTCTCACACACACACACACTCGTTCACGGCGAGCGTGTCCTTGGGCTGCAGCCGTCGCCGATGGCCGCTCTAAATGACATTAAACGTAGGTGACTGTAAACTTGGGTAATTATGATAAATGTGAGCGATTATGACGAATTATTCCCCTCCATTGTGCTAATAGCATAATTAGCAACAATAATCAAAGACTTATGATGTTGAAATAAGGGGACGCCGCGGACAATTAGACTGCGAGGAGCTAATAATGGAGAACTTATGGCGTTCTCCTGGAGGGCAGAATTGCCGCTCCTTCCAGAAGGACTTTGAAATTTGGTTGTTTTTCTTCCTAATTCTTCTCTTTGATGGGAGAAAATTGAAATAAATACTCAATTAACTGCAGCTTTTACCGTTTGATGGTGTGAATGAGAATGAAGTTAAGAGCAGGCAGGTTGTTCAAAGGCAAATTACCGCAGCTGCTCCTCTGGCCTTTAAAAGAGGATTACGCTAAACTGGGGCTCCATCTTTACCTGTACAAAGTTATTAAAGGAAATAGAGGGAGGAGCTTAAGCTCTATCTCTGTCTTCTTTGGTTTGACTGTAGGTATTTGTTTCTTAATTTTAGAATAAATAAATCAAAAAGATAAAATCTGCACAAAAGTCCAAACAGATAGAGGTAGAGGTAGACCAGAAGCTCCCATGTCATTCAAGGCTGAATCACTTTGATATTATACTATACTCTGTTTTTTCTTAAAAGAGTGATAACTATCTTTAAAAATGATCTTTCTCATTCAGACTAAAGGGATCCTTTCTTAATATTGACAGATTATTAAAACAACAATTTGAGAACTTTTAGATGACATTAAACAAGAACTTAAAAAGACGACTGGTGCAGTTTTTTTCTGAAAGGTTAACAATTCAGTTAAATCAGGCAGCAGCTTCAAACTATCTACTGTGTGATTGGGAGGAAAAATAAACTATACTCACCCTCCTGAATGTCTTTTGGTGGGAAAAACTACTTACTCTTGAATTTCACTTAGGGGATCAATAAAGTTCTTCTTCCACTTCTTTTTCTAAATGCCCTGATGTTGAAAATTACATGAAATACACCCAAGAGGATGCCCCTATAGTGGGTCAAATGTAAACAAAGTGCCCTCTGATGGCTTTTGTTCATGAACTGTAAACAAACTGCTCTCTTGTTGCTTAGTTAGCTAGTAAAAAAGTTAACAAAGCTCCCTCTGTTAGCACTTGTGGTGGATCACGTGTAAACAAAGCGCCCTCTAGTTGCTCTTTAGAAGTAATAATGTAAACAAAGCGCCCTCTTTTTGCTGCTTTCATTGATAAACTGTAAACAGAGTGCTCTCTAGTTGTTGTTTTTGTGGATCACATGTTAACAAAGTGCCCTCTAGTTGTGATTTTAGTAGACAAAGTCCTCCATGTTGCTTTTGAAAATGTAAACAAAGCACATTCTGTTAGCATTTGTGGTGGATCGCATATATACAAAGCGCCTTCTGGTGTTTTTTTGTGGATAACCTGTACACAAAGTGCTTTTTGTTTGCTTAGTTAGACATTAAAAATCTAAACAAAGTGCCCTGTGTTAGCACTTGTGGTGGATCACATGTAAACAAAGTCCTCTTTAGTTGTTGTTTTTTATGGATCACATGTAAACAAACTGCCCTCTGGTTGTGTTTTTAGTGGACTGACTGATAACAAAGTCCTCCATGTCACTTTTGAAAGCACTTGTGATGGATCACATGTAAACAAAGCGCTCTTTTGTTGCTTAGTTAGCCGGTAAAAAGTAAACAAAGCGCCCTCTGGTATTTTCGTGGATCACATGTAAACAAACCACCCTGTAGTTGTTCTTTTAGTCATTCTCTTGGATCACATGATCACACATGGTCTCTGGTTGCTCTTTAAAGAAACGTGCCCAGTTGGTATTTTCACCGGATTCTGTGTTTGACAGTTTCTCGATAAGGATCCTCAGACTAACACCATCAGGGTCCTTTCTTTACATACATCAGGTGTCCTTTCAGGTCTCCGCTCCCTCCTCTCAAACATCCTGAGAACATCACGGCCTCTCAGGTTCAGAAATATCAGCTGTTTTCTTTAAGCTTTAAGTTTGAGGCGATTACAGCAGCAAAGAGGAAAGTTTGTGTTTGAATAACGAGATAAAATTAGAGGTTTCAAAACCCGCCCCGTCTCCTCACACCTTTCTGTCGCAGGTGTCATCATTGTGAGGTCATGTCGATTAGGGAGAAGATGCTTTTTGAAATGTCGTCTTTTGGTGTGTGCTCATACATCAGAGACATGAAGCCCAGGCTTTCAACAGCAAACCTCTGAAGAGAAAACAGGAGGAAACTTCCCTGTGATGCATTTAAGGAGCCTCAGTCGTTCTGTAATTGACAAAGCATGGGCAGAAATAGATTCATGTCGAGGCCTCGAGTGAAATACTGATGCAAAACAAAGCAAAGAGATTGGCAAGATACAGATTTCATTAAAGGAGTCCAGTCTTTTTCAAAATAAAATGCTAGAGCCAGCTGTGGATTTGGGCTTTTGTGTTCGATCCAAATCTGAAGGATCCCCTGATCTGGGATGGACTTTTTCTTTGCAACAGACATTTTTTCAAAGTGACTTTTAGAGATTTGCTTTCAAGTACATCTACAATATTTACTAGATCTCTTCCCGACATCTCTGACACACAAAAACACAAACCTGTTGTTATGTATCAGGCTGTAAACACGTTTATTTCTGCTGTAAAGTTTCACACGTTAACATGGGGCTCTATGGGGACTGACTCACTGTTGGAGTCAGCCTCTAGTGAACACGAGAGGAACTGCGTTTTCAAAAACTTTGCAGTTCGTTTTTCACCCCTGGAGGTTGTCTCTTGTTTAAAAGTCACCGTCACTGAAAGAGTTAAAGGTCAAAGTGGACCTCATATAGAAAACAGACGTTCCTATACGACCCTGAACTGATGAGACGAGACGAGGACGCTGAAGAGACCGAAAAATAAGCGCCTCGGGGAGTTTTCTCTCCCCTCAGCGAGTCTCTGAATTACACTTAGGAGTGATAATTTTCCAGCACTCAGCCTTCAGAGCGCCTCACTTTGACTGATATTAGTCAAATTGCGTCATGTGCTTTTAAAGATGACTCTCTTTAAGTGCAAGAGGAGGCTGAAAGCGGCGCACGGCTTCAAAGGAAGATCTCTGCTCCAAGGTCAGCTCCTGTTTTAACTCCAATTTCAATACTTTATGAGAGCCGGTGTAATTAAAAGGAGGGGGTCAGCCGTTTCATTTAATATGACGGAGCCGAGTTATTAACTTCAGAAAAAACCCAATTTAGACTGATGAACTTCATGTGGGAGTGGAGTAACTTTGGGCTTGTTTTAAAGCAGCGCGGGGTCACCGATAGGCCGGTTTATTAGAAACTCCCTCTCTGCGCCGTGAATGTCTAATGACGGATGCAGCAGGTGTGTCGAGTTTTACAGATCTGAACATGCAAACGGAGGAAAGTGCGTGTCTGCTGTTTAAGCCTCTGGATGTTCGGGCTGGAAGAGTAAAAAATACATAAAGAGAAGAGGAGTTTCATTAAGATTTCAGAGAAGGACGAGGAAAAAATGAGAGGCCTTCGTTAGATACAGACAGATCAAAACTCTGACTCTGTGTCCTGCAGATAAAGTTATCAAACAACCAAACATCTATTTACAATCAGCATACGTTTGGATGAAGAGGAGCCCGGAGTGTAAAACTTCACAGAAAACAAAGTCAGCAGCGATCGATCGGAGACTCCCCGGTGTTCGCAGGTGATGAAGAGAGAAATACTGGAGAGAGAGGGAGAAGTAAAGAGGCCTAAAGGAGGGAGAGAGAAGAGGAGGAGGAGGAGGAGGGTAAAGGAGGTGTAAACAAATGGAAAAGCTCAGCCAGACATGTTAGCAGGCGTGGTGTTCGTCAGGTATCGACTGGAATGGAAACTAATGACGCAGACACTCGAGGAAATGCATTACTCATCATCTGGAGTGGAGGACGCTGTGAGGTTAATGTTAAAGAGAAAAACACAAACGGACTCACAGAGAGACACGAGTTTAGAGACGTGAGGAGACCCGGACCGTTTAAACTGATTTAAACTGAAGAGAGCAGGGAGGAGAGACTGAGAGACAACCTTTAAATAATAATAATGATAATTATAGAAATAATGTTTATCTATATAGAGCTTATCAAAACCAAGTAACAAAGTGCTTTTATAGGAACACAAATAAAAAGAAATTACATTATTAGACATTAAAATTGGTTCTTGATTTACATTCAAGCACAAAAAAACTGTTAAAGGGGAGGGGAGGATCAGATCTCCAACAGCCAATCAATAATTAACATGATGGCCTTATAATGGGGTTAATATTTATTTATATCTATTTAACCAGGAGTCAAGGGGGCTTAATTTACACACAAACTGTAAGAAACATTTATCTCTAGGTCATTACATCCTGGTTCCTGAGGAGGCGTTCAGGGGTCCAATAAAGGCGGTCTTGATTTTCAGAACTCTATAAGCGATCATACTGACATAAAAACAGGTTCTTTATTTACATATAAGTGGGACCGAAAAGAGGAGAGGATGATCAGATGTTCAACAGCCAATCAATGATTTATATAATGACCTCACATTGGGCTTAACTTTAAAGAGTTTTTAGTTATGACTGAATTACCTGGAGTCGAGCAGGGACTTGATTTACACACAATCTGTACAAAAACATGGACTTTGTCTCTAGGTCATCATTTTCTGGTTTTTAAAGAGGCGTTCAGGGGTCCAACGAAGGCGGTCGTGATTTTCAGAACTCCTTAAGTGATCGTGCTGACATAAAAACAGTTTCTTAATTTACATTCAAGAACATAAAAACTGTCGAAGCGTGACCGAGCCGATCAATGGTTCACATGATGGCCTCATAATGGGCTTAACTTTTTAACAATTTTTATTTTATGACAGATTTACAACAAGTCAAGCAGGTGACTTGATTTACACACAAACTGTACAAAACATTTTGTCTTTAGGTCATCATTTTCTGGTTTCTGAGGAGGCGTTCAGGGTTCCAATGAAGGAGGTCGTAATTTTCAGAACTCCATAAGTGATCGTACTGACATAAAAACAGGTCCTTAATTTACATACAAGAGCCTCTTGGGGGTCTTTGCTGCTGCTCGTCCTGCCTTAGCTTTACAATTACAGCGCCACACCCCCACAAATAACAGAATCAGATCTTTGTGACGAAGTCGGTCTACACCGGAGGACTCTCACTCGCCTTTTTTGTTGATCAGAACCGGCGCCAAACTGTCTGATAATGTCGTAATGTTGTTCCACATGTGTGTCGGTTCGTCTGATCAGAGAAGAAGTTGTCGTTTGTGTTCATCAGAAATCGTCGCAGCTCCTCACGGCCGTGTTTGTGAAACCAGTTAGCAGCTCGATGAACACGACCCCCGCCACCGCCGCCGCCGCCGTGTCTATTCCTCCTCACGCCTTCCTCTCATTACTGATGCTAATCTGCTCAGTCCATCCATCTGTCCCTCTCGCTGCCGCCTGGATTCAATTACACCACTCTCACTCCTCGCCGACTCTCTTTCTTCTTCCTCCTTTTTTCTTCTTCTGTTGTTTTTCCACCTCCCTTTCTTCTTCGGTCCTCTTTTATCTGGGGACGCCGCTGTCGTCGGGCCAAACATGAACAGAGAGGAAATAAAGACAGAAGGACTGAGAGACACAAAAGGGAGGGGGGGAGAGAAGAGAGAGTTATGGAGATGAAAGATGAATCAATAGAGAGAGAGAGAGTCCAGGTGTGGAGGAGCGTGACGGACTCAGGTGAGAACCAGCTGTGGACGTTTCTGGAAAGTTTAACGAGGAGAAGTTGGCGAACGACTTCATCAACATGGCGAAAAAAAAACAACAATGATCAGGGCGTAGACTGACCTCTAGTGGTGGGTTAGAGAAAGTGTTGGATCTGTGATGTGTTCGGATGTTGTCTTCTTTGCTGCTGCTCTACCCGCCTCAGGTTTTTGGAGTTTCACAAACTCACGTGGAGAGGCAGGAAGCTCCAAGAACAAACCCAGAAGATAGGGAAGGATTTGACCATGATCGCTTTGGTTTCTACGATTAAGTAGACTGACCTCTAGTGGTGGGTTAGAGACCGTGCTGGATCTGTGATGTGTCCGGATGTTGTCTTCTTTGCTGCTGCTCTGCCCGCCTTAGGTTTTTGGAGTTTCACAAACTCACGTGGAGAGGCAGGGAGCTCCAAGAACGAATTCAAAAGATAGGGAAGGATTTTGATTGAGGTAATGTCACATTTTCCTGAATTGTGATGTATTCAAAAACCTGCAAACATGTGACCTTAAAGGTGTGATCGTGTAAAGCCGCTCGCTCTGAGTCAGAAACAAACACGCCCTCGGTTTGTGTAAAAACAGCGGCGCCTCTTCCTCCTGTGACCGCCCTGTTTTCAGTGTAAATGCCAACAGAGGAGCTGCTGGACGCCGCATTCCGGCGCCGTCCCTCCCCGCAGGAAAATCTGATATTTGTGATGTTTGTGGCGTTTGTTTATATTTGTTTTTCTTTTGTTTGCTCTGACATGTCGGAGAATACGCGCCGTGGATTTATCTGCATGTTTCCTCTGAACATGAGAACACGGGTTCGAGTGTCGGCGTGTGTTTCCCCGTTATTATTTCATTTCTGTTGTTTTTTCATTTCTTCATTATTTCACATTAATACCCTTTATTTTCTCTCACCTTCCTCCTCCTCCTCCTCCTCCTCCTCTTTCTCTCTGGAGGTAATTATTCAGGTCGCTGATAGAGACAATTACTTATTATCTCGCCACAGTGTGTGTGTGTGTGTGTGTGCGTATGTGTGTGTCGCCGTGACCTCTGACCTCGTTCAAAACAAAGACGAGCTGTCAGTCTCGTCATCCGTATCAGAAAAAACGAATTGTCTCCTAGTTTCACCTCCTCGTCTCCTCATCTCCTCACTCCCTCCTTCATTAAATAACACCATCCGTCCACATACTTATGGACGCTTCATCCCTCCGTCCCTCCTCTCATTTATTCCTCCTCTTTTCCCCGCTCCATCCCTCCTTTTCATCTTCATCCACCTCCTCTTCTCCGTCTTTTTTCTTCATAGGTGGATCAGTTCCCCAAAGAGGAAGAGGAGAAGCTAAAGACAGCTTAGAAAAGCCTTAAGAGTCCCGTCACAGAGAGATCACTGAGGAGGAGAGAGAGAGAGGAGGGGTGAGGAGGAGGAGGGGGAGAGTGAGGGAGGTGTCTCTGCGGAGGAAAGACGGGAGGAGAAAAAGGAGAGAAAGAAAGACAAAGCTGGGATCAAGGCGTCTCCAGACTATTAGAGCGCTGTTTGATTTGAGCTCATCGTCCTGATAAGACTGTCAAAAGAGAGGAAGAGGAAGAGGAAGAGGAGGAGGAGTTTTACCTTTCTTTACCTTTGGTTCCCAGGCTGTTGCATTGTGGGAAAAGGCTTTGAGGAAATCTACCCTCACACACACACACCCACACACACACACACACTCCTTTATGTGCTCTAAAGGAAACATACGTGAAAATTAAAACCTGTCAAATTCAGACTTTTATTTTGAAATTTAAGAAGTCTCTTATTTTGTCAGACTCTGATGTCCTCCTCTTCCTGTTTGTTTTACTTTGATCTTTGTCTCCATCTCTTCATCCTTTTTTCCTCTTTCTCCATGTCTGTTTATCATTTTCCATCTCTCCTCTCTCTTCCTACTTCCTCTTTCCTCTCCTTCCTCATCATCCTTTCTCCTCTTTACTTCAGTAGTTTTCTTCTCTCTTTATTCTTCTTCCCCCTTCTCAGAGCTTCCATCTTCCTCTTCCTCACCTTTTCTATCTCCCCCTTCCTTCTCCTCCATATTTCTGTCACTCCTTTTCTTCCTCTCTTCTCCCCCTTATCTTCAAACTTCCTCCTTTCTTCCTGTCGTCTTTTCCCTCCCTTTCCTTGTTTTCTTCCTTCCTGTCTCCTTTTTTCCTCCCTTTTCTTCCTTCTCTCTTCCTGTCTCCTTTCCTCCTCTCTTTCATCTTTTCTTTCTTCCTGTCTCCTTTGCTCCTCCCTTTCCTTCCTTTCTTCATTCCTCCTCCCTTTCCTCCTTCCTTTCATTCTTTTCTTTCTTCTTGTTTCCCTTTTCCTTTTTCCTTCTTCCTGTCTCCTTTTTTTTCTTCCTTTCCTTCTTTTCTTCCTTCCTGTCTCCTTTTCCCCTCCTCTATTCCTGTCTCCTTTCCTCCCCCCTTTCCTCCTTTTCCTCCTCCCCTCTCATCCTCCTTTTACTCTTAGTTGCCCTTCATTTTCTTCACTTCCTTCCTCCTCTTCTCCTCCCCTTCATGCCTTCTCCTTCCTCCTTTCCTCTCCCTCTCTTCCCCTTTTCTCATTATCTGCTCCCCCCTCTCTTCTCTTCCTCCCCCTCCTCCCCTCCTCCTCCTCCTCCCCCTCTTCTTCCTCCTCCACCTTCAGTAAACCGAAAAATTATCACTTGGGCTTTTCTTCCTGACACAATTTGTCAAATCCTCCCTGATAGCAAACACATTCTATTCATAAGGCGAGTCTCACCCCCCCCCGCCGCCCCTCACCCCCTCGCCGCCGCCGCCCCGCCCCTCCCCCCTCCTCCCCCCTGACGGTAGCAATTCAATTACAGCTGAGGAGGCGATAGTGAGCCGCAGAGGCAGGAATATGACAGGACAGTTACAGAGTGTTTACACAATTAAACTTTCACTGACAATACTCTCTATCTGTGATGAATGTGTGTGTGTGTGTGTGTGTGTGTGTGTGTGTGTGTGTGTGTGTGTGTGTGTGTGTGTGTGTGTGTGTGTGTGTGTGTGTGTGTTCAGGTTATGCCTTCTCTTATATATACGTGTGTGTGTGAGAGGGAGCGAGAGAGCGAGCTACGGCACATTTGTCATGATTGCCTCTCGCCCACCACCTCTCTGATGTCCCTGGGCTCTTGCTGTTGCATTATGGGTAAAAAGAAGAGGGGTGAGAGAGTGATGGCGTGAAAGGAGAGAGGAGAAGATACAGCTTAAGAATATTTTTGTACTTTAAGACTTTGTGATGGTTCAGAAAAGACTGCAGGTGCATCAAAGTCTAAGGTAACGTTTTTCACCAGAACACCGGCAACGTCCGAGCTGGCGAACATGAAACAGTCTGACCCCGAATTTCCACCACATCCAGAACGGCTCCGATCTGGAATGGCGTCAATTTTCGACATCTGCCAACTCATAAAAAATGGTGAAATGACGTCTAAAAACCTTTCACTTGTTCGTCTCCGCCCGTTTGCATGGTGTGAAATAGGATCCTCCTGAAACACGGAGTGTTTTATTTTGAAAAGAAGCCGGATGTTTTATTTTGAAAAGTTTTATTTATATAAAGTCTGTTCTTTATTTACTCATTTATTTCAAGAAGGTGTCTGCGGCCCTTTAGACTTTCAGCTTAGAAATGATTAAAAGTGTTGAAATAAAAGTTTAATTTGGTCTGTTTGCTCTCAAATACTCAAAAAAGAATTAAAAAATAAATAAATAAAAATAAATAAATAAATAAATAAAATTGAATTAAGACATTTTAATTTTTTTTAAAAAAGGAAATTACAAAAAGGAAATTAAAAAAGAAAATTTAAAAAAATTAAAAAAAGAAAATTAAAAATAAAATTAAATAAAAACAACATTTTAAAAAAGTAAATTAAAAAAAGTAAATTAAAAAAGAGAAAATTAAATAAAGGAAAATTTGTGGTGGAAATTGGGGGTTAAAGCTTCTGTGAGGGACTTTTACGTTGTGGTATTCTGGCGCCCCCTGTGGACAAAGTGATGAAGTGATTGTCAGGAATAAAAGCGATCAAAATGATGAAAGTATAAAGTCGTTGTTTCAGTTTTGAAGTTTGGTTTTTCCGTGTTTGTTCGTACTGTCGTTGTCATGCAGCAGAGGGTGGAGATGCCGACAGCTTATTAGACGCAAAACTGGAGCGAACTGCACAGAACATGTGTGTGTGTGCGTGTGTTTGTGTGTATTTCTGCTCGACTTCGGAAACTCTCCGAGAAGTTCGACGGCGTCTCTCAAACTTCCCTCCTGCCTGTTTCCCGCCTCCTTGTCTCCTTCACTCGTCCGTCATGTCTCCCGTTTTTATTCCCTCGTTCTTAATAAAAGAAAATTTGCGTCCTCCTCTCTTCTTCCTTCTCTTTCTCGTGGCGTCGTCTCGCGGCGGTGGAGGTCGCTGTGACCTTGCTGTAGCTCTCTTTGTGCTCGCCGTCACGTTAGCTAGTTATCAGTCGGACACGCGGAGCTCCTGAAGCAGCAGCTATTAGACAGTCTGACAATGATACACCGTCCCGTGGAGACTCACACACACTCACACACACTCACACACACACACACTCTCTCTCTCTCTCTCTCGCCCGCCTCTCTGGGTATTGTCCAAAGATCACAGGCGTAGGTGAGTTGTTCTTTTTAATTAATCATTTGTCCTTCAAACGGGGAAACTTTCCTCGCCGTAGATAATTAGGTCCCAGAGTCGGAGCGGCAGCCACCTGCTGCCTTTGTAGCCCTAATCTTTGTCTTGTAGGAGCGCCGTCCCCGAAGACGCCACGCCAACCAAAGCACGCACGGCGAGCAGAATGAGAAAACACCTCTGAGTCCCCGAACACTCCTCCTCCTCCTCCTCCTCCTCTTCTCCTCCATCCCTCTCCTGTTTCTCCTCCTTTCTTCCTCTCTCTCTCCACTTTCTTCTACTTTTTAAACAACAGCAGCTTCATGTCTTCTTCTTCTTCTTCTTCTTCTTCTCCTCTTCCTCGTCTTTCTCCTGTTTGTCCTTCTTCACCTCTTCTTCTTCTGTCTCTTCTTTCTTTTTCTCTCTATCATTTTACTTTTTCAGTCCTGCTCTTCTTTTCTCTCCTCTTGTACTTTTGTTTACTTCTCTTCCTCTTCTTTTCTACTTCTCCCTCTTTTTCTTTTCCTCTTCCTTCCCTTTCTTACACTCCTCTCTTCTCCCACTCCTACCTTTCTTATTCCTTCTATCTCCTTCTTCTCCTCCTCTTTCTCCTCTTGTTTTCTACTTCTCCTCCTTTTCTCTTTTCCTCTTCCCTGATTTTACTCTTTCTCCTCATTTCTTCCACTCTTACTTTCCTTATTCTTTTCTTTTCCTTCTCTTGATTTTTATCCTCTGTTCTTGTTTCTCTCTCTTCTCCTCTCTCTCTCCTCTCTCTCTCTCCTTCTTCCTTAACTTTTTATCCTCCTTTCTCTCCTTCTTCACCTCCTCTTGCATCTCCTCTTTCTTCTCTTCCTCTTCATCCCTCTCTTTTTCCTCTTCACCTCCTCTCTCTGTTTTTTTTGTACCCGTCTCCTCCTCCTCTCATTTGTTTCTCTCCTCCTCCCCCCTTCCTCCCCCCTCCTCCCCCTCTCTTCAAGGACATTTATATTATAAAGGCTGAATTTGCATATTAATTCATTTCTTTCAATTTTTTCAGATTAGACGTTGTCAACACGTATCAGCGCTGATCAAACCGCCGCGTCCACCAGAGACCCTCTGTGTGTGTGTGTGTGTGTGTGTGTGTGTGTGTGTGTGTGTGTGTGTGTGTGTGTGTGTGTGTGTGTGTGTGTGTGTGTGTGTGTGTGTGTGTGTGTGTGTGTGTGTGTGTGTGTGTGTGTGTGTGTGTGTGTGTGCAGATGAGAAAAAAAAGGAAGTTGTAAAAGAGGAAAAAAAAAAACAAGCGGCCCGGCAGAGTTCACGACACAAACACACACTTCAATGTTTCACTGAGACACAAACACAGATGGAATTAAAGGATGAATAAGTGATTTTTTAACATAAATTCAGACACATGTTTACAGGAAGTAGAGGTCCATTTGTTCAGGATTCTGCAGGATCTGGGTGAGTCTGCTGGACTTGTAAGAAAATCCTGTTTGTGTATAAACTCAGTGAGCGAGGAGAGAGTCGTGGTTTGTGCTGAAAATGACAGACGGGGTTAGAGCTGAAACAGATGATTGACAGCTGTCACTCAGAGTGTGCTTCATTAACAGCTGATTGGAGGACTTCCTTTAAAGTTGATTTTGATTGATTATTGTTGCTGTGTCATGTTGATGTAATCTGAGCATGTGCAGTAGTCACATTGTCAGACGTGTAACATCAGTCACATGACCTGAAGCTGTCTTCATGCAGACGACCTGACAGGTGTGCAGGTGGAGTCTGACTCTCTGATGACTGTAAAAGGAATATTCCGGCGTAAAATTAATTAAGGGTTGAACACACCGTAACACCAAGTTAGTTAAGCTTAAGTGTGATCTTAAAAGTGGTTTGATCTTTATTATAAATACTCTTATTCATGCACACCTTTTCTCAGAGCTTGCATCCTCATAATAAGTGATACTGAGGTTTATCAGGTTGGTCTTCCCCGGCCTTGCATGCACTAATTTGACTATAATTTAAACGTTATTATTTATATATCATCCTTTTTTATAATCATAGCTGCACATCTCTAAGTTTATCCCATAATACAAGAGTAATCAGGGTCGTTTAATTTGGCTAATAAACTGAACTGAAATGCAAATAAAGGTTAAAGTGGTAGCATCTTGTCAATCACAGCTAGCCCCGCCCTCAATCCTCTGCACTCGTCAGTGAGTTTGACTCTAATTGGGACTAAAAATAAGGAAATAAGAATCATTCTGTATTAAAGAGGACCTAAAAGAAGACATGAAGACCAAAAACTTATAAATCAAATGAGAAGTTTAGACTGTCACAATCAGAGTCGCCCCCTAGTGGACATCAGGAAGAAAGCAGGCACCGACGATGGTTTCCTGTGTGTGTGTGTGTGTGTGTGTGTGTGAGATGAGACGGTTCCCAGCTGTCTGTCCTCCCATCACTCCCTCTGATGGATGAGGGAGTTATGAATATGCAGTCGATTTCAGGTTGACAAATGGAGCGTCTCACCTTCAGGAGACGCTGCCGGGTGGGAGGGTGGGAGGGAGGGAGCAGTGTGTGTGTGTGTGTGTGTGTGTGACGGTGAACTTCCTGTGAGGGGTGTGTGTCTCCGACTGTCTCACCTGTAAGAGTCTCATTTAAGAGCTTTCTTCCTCACCTGCTCTCGTCTCGGCTCCTGACGTGTTTTGACACTTTTCCGTTTGATCGCCACGATTCGCTTTGAGATGATTGACGGTTTGACGGCAGCTCTGATTGGCTGACTGCTCCTGCTGACAGAATGAGTGTTTTTATTTGTTTAACACCCGTTTAAATTATCCTCCTGTTTAAAAACTCGGTTTTAAGACTTAATGGAGGAATTTTCCTGAAGTTTGTGTAAAATTTAAAAAAGTTTGTGACTCGTTTGGTGAACTAGAACTACAAGTAAATAGATGTTTTCACGGGTTTGTTCAGGACAAAAAATGATGGCACAGTTGAAACTCTAGTGTGGAGGGTTTATAACTTTATTTTTATTGCAGTTGTAAAAACAGAGGTTTACAAAATTCTTTGAAAAATGGTCGTAAAGCAAATTTAAGGAACTAATACGCAAAATAAAACACAAAATTCACCAATAAATCAGATATTTAACACGGACACAAAGGCACTAATAACCCTCCATACATCTGTGACTGTAATCATTGACAACACATTAAATCAGACCAAAATACCACAAATGAACTATCATGGAATTGTCCGATGGTCACGTGACCCCCACAAGCGCACCACCTTGCGCTATTTTCTGAGGGACCAGGAAGTGCTTCGGTTTGGTTTGGAGGACGGCAGCAGGTAACCCGGGATTTCCACCGCATCCCGGTTAAACAGTTTGACAGAGCTTGGCTCCACGGGGAACAGCTGTGATTTTTGGCGTCCGCCGATGAATTTGTGAGATGAATTTTGGGAAACGCAAAGTCTCACAAGAACCCGTGAATTCACATGGAATGATGCGATAACGAGTTGTTTCTATAAAGACGGACACTTAATACTGTAGATGCAGCTGTGAAGGGGGCAAAGAAGGTCCCGCCTCCTTCGCCTCTGATTGGCTAGAAAAGCTGGAAACGTCTTCACACACTCAAACTGAGCACGAGCTGTCGGCTCTGTACATCGAACAGAACATTATCGCACTTCTGAATCTCCTAACCTGACAGACGATGAGGTTTCACAGCCATAAGGAATAACCAATCAGAGCCCAGCACTTCAAGAATCCGTGAACTCATGACATGAACAAAGATTAAACAGAAGTATAAACTCCGTCACCATGTCTGAACAGCTGCTTTACATTTTCCCGACTTTTACCTTCTCGTCTTTGAACATCATTCAGCCTGAATTTTTGCAGATGTTTTACTCAGAGACTGTCTGGGAAAGTTGTGTTCACACACTCCCCTCACTTTGGAAATATCCATGAGTTCAGTTCATGTGTGACCGCCGTCAAATACCTGAATTTGTTTGACTTTATTCTTACTCTGACAGTTAAAACCTGAATCTCTTCACGTTTGTGTGTTTTTTGTGTTTTTTCGTCCCTCAGTGGAGTCCAGCAGTCCCAGCCTCCTGTCCCCTGATAACACTCTGGAACGGTCCTTCTTCGTCAGGATGAAGTCGACGCTCACCAAGAGAGGCGTGCACATCAAGTCCTCAGGATACAAGGTGAGAGAGACCGCCACCTGATTGGTCGACTGAGTCTGTGTGTTTTTGTGCGTGAACGTGGCGTTTAAAACGAGCTCAACCACAGAGCTGACACACACGGGTTTAAATAAGGAGAGATCAATAATCAGAGAAATCAGTTTACTGTGTGTGTGTGTGTGTGTGTGTCTGTGTGTGTCTGTGCAGGGCGTGAATATGTAACAAACACAAACACACAAAAACACACAAACAAAGGATCGGTGTTAATATAGTAATCCTGCTGATTCTCCTCTCACATCCAAAAGGACAAGTGTGTGTGTGTGTGTGTGTGTGTGTGTGTGTGTGTGTGTGTGTGTGTGTGTGTGTGTGTGTGTGTGTGTGTGTGTGTGTGTGTGTTTTCTTCTTGAAGACAGAGGAATATATTATCAGCGGTCGGCTTATGGTCTTATTATCTGTCATCGAATGAAGTGATCCATATGGAAATCTGTAATCCCACCGTGGACTGAGAGGTGTTCAAAGTGTGTGTGTGTGTGTGCGTGTGTAGAGTGTGTGTGTGTGTGAAAGTATTCACGCTTGACGGTGTCCGCCATTTTTAAACTTTTACTCTTTTTGTCAGTCAGGGTCGTCTCGAGTTTTTAGGATTTGTTTGTGAAGAACTTTGGGTCTTTTTGTGTATGTACATATAGGTGTGTGTGTGTGTGTGTGTGTGTGTGTGTGTGTGTGTGTGTGTGTGTGTTTATCCCAGACTAACACACTCGATTCAGCTGAAGGGTGACCGCAGACAGGAGGGAAATCTCCAACTTGCTGTAACTTCATCGCCAAAGACGAAAAGTTTATCAATAAAAACTCGATCAGCCGATCAGTTCTTTCATCTTTTTAGTTGAATTTGTAATTATTTTACAAGAATATAAATGTGTTACCATGGTGATTCAACTTATTCTTATAGATACGTCCAAAAAGGTCGATTTATTTCAAGAACTAAAATCTAAAGTCGGGTTTGATTTCGTCGTTTGAGCTGATTAAAAACATCCTCCATGAATGAAAGTCGATGTTTCACTCTGTGTGTGTGTGTGTGTGTGTGTGTGTGTGTGTGTGTGTGTGTGTGTGTGTGTGTTTGCATGCTCTTTTATGTGTTTGTGTGTGTGCACTGGTGTGTGTGTTGGTGTGTGTCGTATACCATGTTCCACCTGGCAGACTCAGATCACATGCAAATCACAGCAGAGACAGAGACGCACATAAATATTCATCCGCACGCATGCATATATTACTGCACACATTTGCAGCCGGCGACACACACGCGCACACACACACACACACACACACACACACACACACACACAGAGGGTGT
Organism: Xyrichtys novacula; assembly: GCA_962446985.1. NCBI lineage: Eukaryota > Metazoa > Chordata > Actinopteri > Labriformes > Labridae > Xyrichtys > Xyrichtys novacula. The sequence continues at coordinate 29,652,190 of OY660878.1, forward strand.
TACAGTTAGTTGTTTTAAAGATGTTGTTGCAGCAGGATGAGAGGAGCTGAATGGAGGATGATCGTGTCGACACGAAGTTAGTTTTAAAATGTGACATCACCTTTAAACACGCCTGATGGTCATGTGACCATGTGACGAGGTCTAAACCCCCCACCTGGTTATCTCTTCTCCAGGTGATCCACGTCACGGGGCGTCTGCGGATCAGGATGGCGTTGACGCACAGCCGATCGGTGCCCAATCAGATCATGGGGATGGTGGTGGTGGCCCACGCCCTCCCGCCGCCGACCATCAACGAGGTCCGCATCGACTGTCAGATGTTCGTCACCAGAGTCAACATGGACCTCAAGATCGTCTACTGCGAGAACAGGTAGAGGAACGAGAAGAAACTGGGAGTTGTTGCTCCGCCTCTTCGTCGTCGTCGGGGTTGTGCGTATCAGTGAGAGTTAGTGACTAATCGTGTCAGACCCAGACTGACCCTCTGAGATCATCAAAGTCAACCAGCAACACAAACAGACTGACTGCTGGAGGCAGAGGTAGAGCAGCAGCTCCTGAGTTCTGGTTTGTGAAGTTTCTGTTTTTGTTAAACAGACAGAAAAACAAACTGAACTCAGAAACAGGGTCCAGAGAATCACAGAGGTAAAGACAACATCACACTACAGGTGAGAGGTAGAGCAGCAACTCCTGTCCTTAATGTGAAGTTAATGAGTGGTGAGGGAAACTAATCTAGTCCACTTTATTTCTATATCACATTTTTTAAAAGACATTTAAATTTACCAAAGTGCTGCACAATAAAATTAAAAGATCAAACACCGAAGAAAACAGCGAGAGGAAATAAATAAAAGTAGGTAAAAATCATTTAAAATAAAACAAAATAAAAGAAATAAAAGTTCTCAGGACTCAGGTCTTTTTCTGATTTATTTTTTAAATTACGTTTTTTGACCATAACATCAATTCGCCAATAAATTAAGGACCAGCAACTCCTGTTTTCTGCAGGTTTTAATCCAGTTTTTTGTCAATAGAGTCTGGTGGGTTTGAGGAGATGCATAAATATCAACCGTTTCGTCATCGTTGTTGTTGTTGTCGTTTTCTTCCGCTTCATCCGGATCCGGGTCACGGGGGCAGCAGCTTCGGGGGGAAACCAATATGTCCCTCACCCCAAACACTTCCACCAGCTCCTCCTTTAGGGGGGATCCCCAGGAGCTCCCAGGTCAGGCGTGAGACATAATCCCTCCACCTGGTCCTGGACTGGCCACGAGGTCTCCTCCCGGTGGGACATGTCTGGGACACCTCTAACTGGAGGCGTGTCCGAGCTCCTTCCCCTATCTCTAAGTCTGAGCCCGCACACCCTGAGGAGGAAACCCATTTCAGCCGCTTGTATCTGCGATCTTGTTCTTTCGGTCATTACCCAAAGTTCATGACCATAGGTGAGGATCGGCACGTAGATCGACCAGTAAATCGAGAGTCTGGACGCTTAAATCGGTTAACTGCCTGCATCGCTGCTGACGCCATTATTTTAAGACAGTCTTAGTGCAGAACAGGAGACTTTTATTGGACTTTGAGCAGGTGCATTAGCGAACAAAACTAATGCTGTTTTGTCTGCTCAGGAAATTTACCTTCAAACCTTCTGTACCCATCAGTCGGTACGATCTGAGCCTCCAAATATAACGATTAATGCAGCTTCACAAACGTCGCAGGTTTTCTTCTTTGTTTTAAAATGGTTCTGTTTGGAAAAAGAAGTCGTCTCCTCCATCATAGCGTCTTATTCATGAGCTAGTCCGACCCAATCCTCCCGGTTTAACAGTGAAATGTGTCTCTGATGGATCCGGCTCCTGATAAAGCAGATAGGAATCAAGATCCCGCTCTGGAGTTAACCGGCTGACCGCGGGTGATTCATATCAGGCCACCCGAAATAAAAAATAAATAACCCTCCGTGTTATACAAAGAGAGGAGGGAAAATGATAGTAGACAGATTGCTTTTTTTGTGGGTGGTAAAGGGACACAATGCCAGGCAGACGATATTGAATGCGGAGCGACAGAAAGCGTCTCTGTGGCGAACAGACAAGCGTCGCTCCCATTACAGCCCCATTTTGAGGATGAGTTTCTAAGAGAATGAGAAAATGGGAGGATAGAGGGTTTTTTTTTTTTTCCTCCAAAGAACAGAGTGTGCTGTTATCTGCCTGCCAGACATTAGTCTCCCCCCACCCCTCCTCTATCAGGACCATAGCAGGGAAATTGTTCTGTCTATCCTGTGGCAAATTTGTTCAAATTAAACCTTTTAAAAGCTAAAGTGTGTTACCTGTACAATAGACAGACGGGCTTCAGCCGCTGTTGTCGGGTTATTAGCTTCTTTTCTTCCTTTTCCCCGAATCGCTTTAATCGTCGGCTGCAGAACTTTACGGCGGGAAGTGTCCTACGGAGAGGAGACGGAGGTTTCAGGTTTACAGAGCGAGGACACGGGAAATATCAGGGTATTAAGACACGTCAAGACTAGATTCCTGTCAGATTGGTACCAGATAGGAAGTTTAGGGAAAGTGTGAGTTGTTAAAAATATTTTTCTTGATATGTGTCTTTTATTTATTTTTATATTGTTTTGGCTCATCAGAATGTGGTTTGTATTTGTCTCGCTGAAATATGAAGGTCCTCCATGAAAGAGTCAAGTAGATGTTCCTCTTAAACCTGGAAATATTGTCAAAAACTGGGGATGCAGCATCTATGATTTCCAGTTCTTTGTTGAAAGGACAACAGTTGTCCTTTCTAGTTGTCCTCATCTCAAATAAATCCAGTTGCGAAATGTCTCAGGAGTCCAGTTGCAAAAGGTCTAAAGTAAGTCCAGTTCCCAAATATCTCAACTAAGTCGAGTCGCAAAACGTCTCAAGTCCAGCTGTCCTTTCTAGTTGTCCTAGTCTCAAGTAAGTCCAGTGCTGAAACGTCTCATTTAAGTCCAGTTGCAAAATGTCTCAAGTAAGTCTAGTTGCCATGTGTAGTTGCTCTTGTGTCAATTAAGTCCAGTTGCGAAATGTCTCAATGAAGTCCAGTTGCGAAACGTCTCAAGTAAGTCCAGCTGTCCTTTCTAGTTGTCTTAGTCTCAAGTAAGTCCATTAGTCCTTTCCAGTCGTCCTTTTCTCAATTAAGTCCAGTTGCAAAATGTCTCAAGTAAGTCTAGTTGCCATGTGTAGTTGCCCTTGTCTCAATAAAGTCCAGTTGCCCTGTCCAGTTCTAAAACGTCTCAAGTAATTCCAGTCCAGAAATGTCTCAAGTAAGTCCAGTTGCGAAACAACTGAAGTAAGTCCAGTTGTCCTTTTTAGTTGTCCTCATCTCAAGTAAGTCCAGTTGTGAAATGTCACAATGAAGTCCAGTTGCCTTGTCCTGTTGTTCTCGTCTCAAGCTAGTCCAGTTGCCCTTGTCTAAATTAAGTCCAGTTGCTAAACATCTCAAGTAATTACAGTCCAGAAATGTCTCAATTAAGTCCAGTTGCCCTGTTCAGTTTCCCTTGTTTTGAGGTAGTCCAGTCATGAAACGTCTCCAGTAAGTCCGAATGTCCTTTCAAGAAGAACTGGACTAGTGAAAACCTGCACAGACCCCCGAAGTTTCCCAAAAGTTCAGGCTCAAGACTGTAAACATGCTTTCTTGTTTTTAACATGGGCCTCTATGGGGATTGTTTCACTTTCCGAGCCAGCCCCAAGTGGTCATTTAAGGAACTGCACCCTTTGCTGATGCTCTAAAATCGTCCATTATCTAAAGTTCATCATGTGGTTTTTTTCCATCCGTGTCGATCCGTCCCCTGCAGAAATAAAAAAACAGACTTTATTTGACTTTCATTCGTCCTGAACCGTGAACGACGGATCGACGAGGATGATGCTCGGGTTACATCACACACTGATGACCCAGATTGATTCGTTTATCTGTGATGCTGATGCTGTGACAGGAGTTCATAATTAGTACAACCATGGCCTCAGACAGCTTACAAAGTGATACAGTAATTATTTAGCCTTACTTTGCTGATTCATATTTCTTTAGACATCAGATCTCTGAGGAAAGCCTGATGAAATCTGCTCTAATATTTCAGAATAAATTACCACAACCTCGTCCCGCGGAGAGGCCGAGGAGTTTCACAGGGTTTTCATGTTGCTGGATAACTTTCCACGGCTCAGTTCTGTTCTGTCTGTGCTTCAGGATCAGCGACTACATGGACCTGACGCCGGTGGACATCGTGGGGAAAAGGTGCTACCAGTTTATTCACGCTGAAGACGTGGAGGGGATCAGACAGAGCCACCTGGACTGTGAGTACTGGGTCGGGTCATTTCATCTGAGCATGCATTTTTACACCAATCATCGTCCATGAAAACATGTAGGACTTAATTTACCAAATTACTGTCCTGGATGTTATTGGTTTGATTTGGAAGTAAAAACATTTGACCTGAGGAACCAAAAAGTTACAGAGGTCCAACAACTTTTGGGGGCGGGGCCTAAAGACAGTCTACTTTGCATTAAAAAAGGAGGTTCTTGATTTACATTTGAAGTCGAGGTAGCAGTGGGGACAGATTACGGATTACATCCAACAAAACGTAATCCTGCAGAAGTTTCAGGGGTCTGACTTTTTTAACATTGTAAACAGGTGCTTCATTTACACACAGACGCTGTTATTGCATGGTAGAAGCACTAGAGGGCGACAGCACAAAGGTCAATAACCTGATTTCGTTAGTAAATAAACTCAATAATAATCTGCATAAAGAATTTTGTTTACCAAAATACTGTCCTCGATGTTATTGGCCTGATTTACACGATCTTTACAACACTTTAGGACCAAGTTAAAGTCCAGGAACTTTTGGGGGCGGGGCCTAAAGACAGTCTACTTTGCATTAAAAAAGCAGGTACTTAATTAACATTTAAAGTACAGGTAGCAGTAGGGACAGATTGAGGGTTACATAAAAAAATTATACTGCAGGGGTTTCAGTCTTTTTAGATTATAAACTGGTGCTTCATTTACACACAGATGCTGTTATTGCATGGTAGAGGCACTAGAAGGCGACAGCACTAAGGTGAATAACCTGACTCTATTTGATAAATAAACTTGCAGAGAAATGAATGAAAAGCTACACAAAGGACCTTTGTTTACTAAATTATTGTCCTTGATGTTATTGGTCTAAATTTATACGATCTTTACGTCTCTTTAGGACAAAGTCAGAACAACATTTGGTCACGGGAACCAAAAAGTTACAAAGGTCTGGGAACTTTTGGGGCAGGATCTGGGTTCTTAATTTACATTTGAAGTACGGGTAGCAGTGGGAACAGATTGAGGGTTACATCCAACAACACAAAAAATAATACTGCAGCGGTTTCAGTCTTTTTCACATTATAAACAGGTGCTTCATTTACACACAGACGCTGTTATTGCATGGTAGAAGCACTAGAGGGCGGCCCTAACCTGACTCTTTTATATATAGTATAGTATATTCTAATTAGAGTCACAGAGACTGGTATGAAGCTGCATAAAGGACCCTGTTTACCAAAACACTGTCCTGGATATGAGCCCGTCTGAGGGCTGAACCGGTGACTGAAGTACCTCTGAAGAACATCTGAACCTGAGTCTGGACTCCACCGTATGTGAGAAAACAGGATTAATGATCCCTGAAGTTCCCTGAGGAGCTCCTGTGTACGGTATTTTACTGTAACAGTGTCACAGCGGCGCTCTGCTGTATTTCTAAATCTGACTTTAAAAGTTAAACGGCCTCTTTGCTCGGCTGTATCTTTGAGAACTTTCCTCACAGCGGCGGCGGCGGCAGCAGCTCGACCGTCTTATTACCCTTGTCAGGAGACATAATACACTCAGCCGCTCCGACACACTCGCTCACACCCCGGCAGAGGTTTGCTGTCCCTGTTTAGTGGCTGTCGGGATGATTTGCGGCGTGCTGTTTTGTTGCTGCGGTCGGATCTTAACTGCGATGGTAAAAGCTGAGGAGGCGTTCAGAGCTGCACGGCGTTTCACGGCGCGCCGGACACCGTGAAGGCGCTTGGGCGGAACGGCAAACAATAACAAGCAAACAGGAAGGTCAGCGAGGCGACGCTCAGATCCCAACCAATCAGCTCCTTCTGCAGCTGATGACGGACAGAGATCATGTGACCATGTTTACAAAGTTGGTGAAGTCACTGACGCTCTCCAGGACGCCATACTTTTTTTCATAGGATGGTAGAGAGAGGGCGACAGACGATGACGTTTCACAGCCATAAGGAGTAACCAATCAGAGCCCAGCACTTCTAGCCAATCAGAGGCGAAGGAGGGCGGGACCTTCCTATACCTGCTTCCAGGACTAAAACCAAAAACAGCTTAAATAAGACACAAGACATACCAGTTTGTCGTTAGGAGGCGCCAAAATCAACATTAATCTAAAGTTTCTGACTGAAGCTTTAATTTTTTATGCAACATTAAAAACCCAAAGACAATAAAGTCAGTATAAAATACAAACACCGGCACAACTTGACCTGAATTTAAGGTATGAAACGTCTTCGTCACTTCTTTATTTCTGCTCTTAGAAAACAGACGAGACAAAGAATTTCACCAAACAGTTTTTTTTAGATCTCGATATCACAAACCTTCTCAGAAACAAAAAAAATCTCCCAGAAACTTTTTCAATTACCGACCCAAAAGTTCCCGAGCTCTGTACATCCAGAGTGGCAATCAGGAAGTGACTCTACGGCAGCTCGGCGGGGTCACACGGAACAAGGAGGGGGGGAGGTTAGGATGTGTAAAACATGAAAAAAAAGGAAGTGAAATATGGAGGGAGATTATTCCTCTCTGTCGGCTGTGAGGACGGAGGTCAGGGAGGCGAGCCGGCAGCTGGCGGTTTAAATGACTGGGTTTTAGTGGAGCGTAGTCTAATACAGCACCTTCAGTCACCTCGCCTGCTCCTTTTATTCTTCCTTCTTTCAAAATTAATTTCCTCTCTGAAAGGGGGGCTTTCAGGAGCGGATGGTTACGGGGCGCTGGAGGTGCTCCGTGTCTTTCCCTCCCGTCAAACAGAGCGCGCTCAGATTGGTCTGAAATCTGCCTTTCTTTGGGGCTTTTTAATTCGGTGGCTCTGTGAACTCATCGCCGTCGCCGCTGATTGTGTGGAAGCTGATTTCAGAGGAGTTTAATGATACTTCAGTGTTTTAGAGACGCGGCTGAGGCGCTAATTGGACGGAGAGAAATCTGAGAGAGACGGATTTATGTCTGATAGTGTGGAGGTGAGAAAAATCAAAAACATGGAGACGATAAACACAAACGCCAGACAAGAGTCGACTCAGCAAAAGTTAGAGAAAAGAAAGATCTTAGAGTGACGGGATCGTGGACCTGAATTTGTCGGGACATATTCACACAGACTCTTTCCTCAGAGACTCGAGGTGTTTGACAGTTTCACTCGTTTGTTTCTGCTGAAAACAACAATTCAGGTTCAGGCAGAGACCAGGTTTTGAGTTCAGACCGTCTCATCAGGCTTGTGGCTCAAAGTGACACACTTGACTCGGGACTTTACTTTGACTCGTGACCTGAAGCTTGAGACTCGACCCTGAACTGTTTTTCAGAGACTGTAAGACTTAAGGTTTGACTTGGATGTCCCCTGTAAGGACTTGACACTTAGACTCTTGGTTTAAGATTTAGTCCTGACTTTAATTTTCTCTTTAGAGACTTCATGCATGACTTGGAATTGATACCAACAAACTGACTTGTTTGTTCTCCTGGAGACCCGAGTCTTTATTAGGAACCAGGTCTCAGAGACTGGAGTCCTAACTTTAACCTTCAGAGACTCGGGACTTGACCTAAAATTGCCCTTTGGGGACTTGTGAAAGGACTAGGAAGTGTGCTTCAGAAACCAGAAACTTGATTTGGACTTGCACCAGAAAACTTGAGAGTTAAGTCAGACTTTGACTTGCTTTCTAAAGAACAGGGACTTGATTTGGACTCCTGACCTGAGACTTTATACATGACTTGGACCTGGCTTCGACATGCCCTCCTTCGACTTGAGACATGGTTTGGACCGTGACCTGCAACTTGAGACTTCATAATTAATTGTGCTCCAGGGCCTAGAAACTTGATTTGGATGTACCTCCCAGAGACCTGGATCTTGACTAGGACTTGTGGCCAAAGACTTGGGACTTTGGAGAGCGGAGACTTGAGACTTGAGACTTGACTTGGATGTAACTTTTTCAAGACTTTGACTCACCTTCCAAAGACTTGACTTAGAAACGTGCGCCGGAAAAGTGAGACTTGACTAGGACTTACACTTTAGAGACTTGAAACCAATGACTTGTGTCCTTCTCCTGGTTCAGGTCACTCTAATTGCACCTGTATTTTGACAGATGAGGGACGGAGAACTTTATTTGTTTTTGGTCATCTTTAAAAAAATCCAGATACACCTGTCCGGTCTTGTGGTTTAAAGACATAGAGGTGTATTTTCTGGTATAAATACTTACAGTATATTGTTGTACTGTGAGTAGAAGCTGCAGTACTCGCAGTAATCTCTCGGTTTTGTTGTCCAGCAGCTGCAGACTGAAGGTGAGAAAAAAAAAAAAACGACTCTCTGCCGTCGTCTCTCTCTGATTTTGCAGAACAGCAGCAGCTCGCAGCCTCTGATTTTTCCGTGGGATTTATTTCCACGTCTGCTCGGTTCCCCCGCTGCTGCAGGAGTCGGATAGTTAGGGAATCGATCAAGGTGTATTTTAGAGGGATAGCCTGTTCTCTCAACAGGGATCTAAATTTTAAAAGGCTCCTTTTTAAGTGGAGGACGAGGCCTGATCCCTCTCTGTGAAAAGGCGTCGCTCCCTAAGTCTCTATCATTACCTGCTGACAGCCGGTCTTAGCTCGGGTCAGATCTCAAAGTCAATCTGTCCTCGTTTCCACTCCGAGAACAGAGAGACAGAGAGAGGAAGAGACAGAGGCTGAACTCGTCTCTGAGAGAAGAAAGCCCGGGAATGGGAAAAGAGTGATTTGTAGGCAGGGAAAGCGGAGAAATACCCGGCGCAGGGGATGAGCGGGGAGCTTCGTCTTTTTCTCAGAGAAATGGGAACGAGCGGTTTGCAAATCCAGAGAAGAGGGAGCAGAGGACAAAATGTTCATTTTCTCTCTGAGAAAGAGGGAGAAGAGAGGATGTATCAGCACCTGTCTTTTTATGAGAGATGAATTAAAGAGGCAGCGAGAGAGAGAGAGAGAGGGAGGAGGAAGGGAGGAGGGACCTGAGAGGAGAGAAAAAAGAGGCTCTGCTGTTTGAGGAAGAAATGGAGAGAAAAAGAGAGAGAGATGGAGAAAACAAAGATGTGTATATTCTCAGAGAAACAGGATTCACTCTTTCACAATAAGAGCTGCTGTGTTTGTCAGATAGTTCATATTTGATTTAGTGAACTTCATAAACGATCAGACCAAACCTCATTCAAAAAACAACTAATTTAAAAGTTGTTAATGTGTCATTTTACAGACAGACCTAATAAAGCCTGAATCCAGAGTTTTCTCAAAAATCTGCAGCATCGTTAATATTTCTGCATCTGTTCCAACACGACTTCTCCTTTCAATAACCAGTTCAACTTAAAAAAAAGTCCCAAACCGCTCAGTTAAGATAATAAAAGCTATTTGTGTTTCATATCAAACAGAACTAAATAGTGATGCACGATATGAAAAATTTCAACCGATACCGATAACCGATAAATTCATATTTTTACATTTATTATAATCTTCATATAATCTGCAGTTTGTGCAGGATGCAGCGATTGAAAACTGATGTTTTTGTTGCTCTGGCCTATCTAGAACAACAAACAAAAGTTTTTGGCTCTTCAAATGTGGTCATTTGCTATAAATAACAATAACAGAGCAAAAAGCAGAACTTCATTTGATCCCCTGAACTGTTCAACAGAACTGTAAACTGTAAAGGAGCTATTATGAGACGTTAGGCTTAGCATGCTGACCGGACTAACATCTGACGTCCATATGTCTGTGGTAAAACTCACGTGTAGTCCGTTCTTGTCGATCAGGTTGTGAATGTATGTGGCGACAATATCATAGAGTGCAGGAAGAGACACATCCGAGAAGAAGCGGCGGCTTGGGAGAGTGTAACGTGGCTCCAAGTGTGCTATTAAACCCGGGTTCTCAACGACGGAAAAAGGCTGGTCGTCGACCGCTATGAACTCCATCACTTTGTCGTTCATGGCTTTAGCCTTTTCGCTGTCTCTTGAGAAGCTTTTGCAGTTTTTAAACGCCCGCTGAATGGGGACATCGATCCTCCGTAGTGTTGTTGTCTTAGCTTTAGTACCGCTAGCAGCTTCGGCGGCTGTCTCATAGTCTTTTAATACCGCTTCGCCGCGATGGCGACTTTTCAGATGAGCTATCAGATTCGTTGTGTTAGAACTTGACGTCTTCTTTCCTCCTCTAGGAATCCTCGCTGAACAGGTTTTGCATATAGCAGCTGTTGTCATCTTCTGCCACTGAGAGAAACGACCATGCTGGTGAAGACATTTTATTATCTGTCAGGTAGTGACGGGGTCAGGCTTGGGACCTGCGAGTAAGGCGCGATAGATGACGTAACCAGCGCGTCTCGGACGGGCGGCTACTCCGCCTGCAAACGTTACTCGTAATTTCATTAATATATCGGATCTTTCTATCGGAAAAATGCATCTATCGGACCGATAAAAAATGACGTAATTTTCCCCCAAATCGGCCGATATTTTATCGGTCCGATAAATATCGTGCATCCCTAGAACTAAATAATGAAATCAAACTCCAGCGCTCGTTAAAGGGCGGTGATTGGCTGCAGGACAGTCCAAGGGGCATCCTAAGGTAGGCTTCTGTGATTGGTCGTTTGTCTATTTTATTAACCAGGAATCCCTGGATGTGAGAATGTAATTACCTCAGATTTAGAGCAGACCCTGGTCTGAAACTGCAGCCGGTAACCCAGCTGGTATTTGACAGAATCAGGACTTTAAAGACCTCCTCCCTTCAGGTCTCAGTTTCAGACCACACTGGTTAGAACTGCTGTACATTATTTTTATTGACTTAACAAAGTATTTTAAAATGCAAAATAAAGGAGGTTTTAATATGATCTAAAGCTCCTTTAATCCTAGTTAACTTTCATAATTAGACCCACTTGAACACTAACTCTTTGGAGAGACTGTTTTAGTTTAACAGTGAGGGAATCTTAAAGCAACATCACAGGTAAGAACTGACAGGAAATGTAGGTGTTAATCTTTCATGTTGTCACTCACTTTACTGCAGATTTAAGTGTTTTAATCTGATTTAAAGGTAAAAATTAAATTTTAGATGTGACACTTAAAGGAGGATGAGATGTAAAAGAAAGAAAAATACGTCCTGATTTAAAAAGAGGAGGAGACTGCAGACTGAGACAGTGAAGACGAGACGACAGCGGAAGAGAGAGAGAGAGAGAGAGAGAGAGAGAGAGAGAGAGAGAGAGACAGAAAGAGAGAGAGAGAGAGAGAGAGACAGAGAGAGAGAGAAAGAGAGAGAGAGAGAGAGAGAGAGACAGACAGAGAGAGAGAGGAGTACAGAGGAGAAAGCTCGAAGGATTTAAGCCTGCAGGCGTTTTAGCAGAGATCGTCTCACTGGACTAACAGTGCCTTTAATGAACACACACACACACACACACACACACACACACACACACACACACACGCTATCTTATCTGTCTGCAGACAAAACTCACACACCTGTGAAACTCTCCTCACAGATACTTTTGTAAAACACACAAAAAGTCTTTTGGGACAAACGAGAAACATGGACAACCTCCATGACGTGAAACACACACACACACACACACACACACACACACACACACACACACACACACAGACCGATAAAGTGATTGAAACATCAGCTGTTCATTTTCCTCTGAGTTAAAAGTCTATGTTGATTCTCCTGCTGAAGGTTCAAAAATCGTCATTTTTTAGAATGAGGTTTGGTTACCCTTGATATTTTTACTGTAAATTAAAACCAGAATCTTAACAGGTAAAAATCAATTACTATCAATTTATTATTATCTTTAAATCTGGAGTTCAGAATCATCTTCTCTGTGCAGGGGGCAGAAACTGAGCCAGGTGTTAGTTCAGGCAGGCTGCAAACTCAAACAAAGTCCACAGTTAATCAACTGACTGTTCAACCAATTACCCTGGACTTAATTTGCACACATGTAAAAGCAAGACAAGAAGAGCAGCAGCAAAGACCGAGAGAGTCCAGATGTAGAAATAAATAGATGTCATTTTAATCGTGTTTTTTTGTTGGTAGTAGGTGTTTCTGTTTGGTTCTGCAGTGGGCCAGCAGAGGGCGACAGAGCGGGAGCCTCTATTATCAGTCAGACGGGACGTTTCCATAACAGAGTTTGACTTAAACCTCCTAAAGTCTTAACGTGGAGCGCTCCCACACACACCCAGGTTAAACGAGGTAAAGGTGATTTTAAAGGTAGACGAGGCTGAGGGGGAAATCCACCAGATTAACGAAGAAGAAGGAAAAAGAGGGTGGAGAGGGATAAAAAGGAGAGAAAAAAGAGTGAAAGACAAAAGGTGTGACATTGGCTGAAGGAGGAGAAGAGAGGGAGAGCTGACGGAGGAAATGAGGAGAAGAAAGTGAGGTGGAGAGGCTATAAAAGGGAATAGAGCCGCTTTAATCTATCCGTCTCTCTCCTGCTGCCTCGGGCGAGCCTCCAGCACTCTCTCTCTCTCTCTCTCTCTCTCTCTCTCTCCCTCCTTCGTTAGTGGGCGATCAGAGAGGGGGTGATTTGATGGAGGAGTAAGAAAAGAGGGTTTACATGTAAGACGGACGTAAACGGAGAGAGAGGGATCTGCGTAACGGTTTTAAAGGGCGATTCCATCATTATTCTAAAACTTTAGGGTCAAAGTTTCTCATATTTAGATTCTTCATCACTCTGAAAAAATGGATTAAAATCTTTATAATTATGTTAAAATCACCTGTTATCAGAGGATGAGTCTTTACGTCCACACAGGACCTTTGTTGGAGGCTGCCATATTTCTACGGTAGCCCAGCATGGACAAACTGCACAATGAAAAATAAAATAAAGTATGGTCTGAATCCTGAATGTTGATGAACAGACAAAAGCCAAAATGATCAATAAGTGAAAGTTATAAGATAAAAAGGCATAATTAGTAGGAGTAATGCAACAGTAAATAAGAGTTATTAAAAAAGGATTTATAATTTAAAAAATAAATAAACCTGAAATTACTGATAAAAGCTGTGTGAGTTATAATATTAAATAAAAATCAAAGTAAACAGTCAACAGTAATTTACACAGCAAACGATCACAATATCACTGAAAAAAAAATACATTTTAATGAAGTTTCATCTTTTTTTTATTCTAAAATTTGTACCTTTTATCACAGGGTTTTGACTTTTCTCATTATTATGACTTTTTATTTCATTATTATAAATAATCTGAGAATAATGACTGAACATTTTTTATCTAGACTCATAACTCATAATTGTTGGTAATTTTTTATCGCTTAAAATGACTTAAAACTTTTGCTTTTGGTTAATTAGTTTATAATTATGACTTTTATCTCATATTTAAAAATATCTAGAATTATGACATATATAAACTGGTTAACTTTTTGTTTCATATTTATGTCTGTGGTCTTTTGATGATGACTTTTTCCTCATAATTTTACCTTTTTTTCTTAAATATGTGACTTATTCCTCCTTTTATGACTTTGACTTAATCTCTGACTTTTATTATAGTTTTGCACTTTATCCATAAAATTAAGACAGTGAGAAATTACACTCAAAATAAACTACATAATGTACGGTGGCCTCACATTTTAACATTGACCTTTGGTTGCATAATTTTGACTTTTATTCTAATATCGACTCTCTACTTAAAAAATTTGACTTTTTCTTGTGATTGTGACTTTCTTTTCTCACAATCTCAACCTTCTACTTCAAAATTTTGACATTTTAGATTCACATTTTTGACCTTCTGTCATGTCATCCCAGAGTTTTGTCTCATCATATTGAGTTTTCAATCTCTTTATTTTGACTTATAGATTATTTACACCAAGTCTGCTTCTCCTGATCATTTTTAATCGATGAGAATGAACCTCCCTCTCTCTGTTTGATCATTTTTTTAGTCTGGATCCGGTCCTGACCCTCTAAACCATGAGATGACTGTTTTTGTTCGTGTAAAATCTTCGTCCTTCTCAGTTTCTTCTTTAACCTCGTCAGCGTCACACTTACACTCGTGACAAAACCGTGAACTTTTACTGGAACAAACTGTCGCAGAAAATAAAGTGGGAAGGTCGGTGTCGGTATAGATCAGGTCAGCGTAGATCAGCTCTCCTATAGAGTGTGTCCCAAATATTGATTTTCAAAGTGTGTGTTGGTGAGAATCGAACATCAGCTGACAGTATGGATTCATATGTGAAGACAGAGTGTGTGTGTGTGTAAGTGTGTGTAAGTGTGTGTGTTCAGCACTGTCATACAGCCTGTATTAATGTGTGTGTGCGCCGTGTTGATACACTGAGCTGCTCTCTGAGGACCTGCAGTCATCTGAACGTGTGTGTGTGAGTGTGTGCGTGTCTGCGTGTGTGTGTGCGCGCGCTCATTGTGTCGTTATTTACTCTGCCGTACAAACAAAGCAAGGTCACATTGAAGGTGGCGTGATCTCACCATCTCTGCCTTAACATGCAAACAAGTTATTTTCCCTCCATCTCTCTCTCTCTCTCTCTCTCTCTCTCTCTGAATCTGCAAACACAGAGCCAATGTCGCCCGACCAAAGTCAATTACAGCCGCCCTGGGGATGTCGTCTTAAACAATGCTATTAGATTCTAATAGTTTTTAATTACTGGCCTTCTTTTTATATAAATCAGCCCCACTTCCTCTCTCCTTCTTCTCTGTCGAGGAAAATCCTATTTGTGAGCGTAATTAAACGGAGGAGAGGGATATGAATTCAGCCGCTCCGGCGTCTCGTCTCCGGCTGTTTCTGTTCGAGCGGCTCCTGATTAATGCCAATACATATTGCTTGAGATAACCATTTAGTGGTTAATTTAGCCAAATTTATTGCCTGCGTGCCGTCGCTGGGTGGAGCACTGGGTGGGGGAGGGTTGGGGTGCCACCTTCCTGAGACCGCAGGGTCCTGTCACGGTGACACAGCACTATCTGGTGGACAGAGACAGGTACTACACGTCTGTCAAGTTAGTGTTTTATCCAGATTCTTTAGTGTGTATTGTCTCAGGGACACACAGACACATGAACACACAGCTACACACTCACACACTCGCGGGCTGGCGGTGTGTGTTGGTCTGATTAATGACGGCGGCAGCAGAGCAGCTCTCAGCCAGCTGTCACATGACACCTGATGACTGCCTCTCTCTCTCTCTCTCTCTCTCTCCCGGTCTCTGTCGGTCTCGCTCGCCCTCAGTCCGAACTCTTCATCCATCCATTTTTGTATTTTTTTGTTGTTTCCTTCTGGTGTGATGAACAGACGCTCCGTCAGAGTGATGTCCAACAGTTCAGAAATAAAACCCAACAAAACTCAACACCCCCCCCTCTCTCTCTCTTTACCCCCCCCCCCTCTCTCTCTCTCTCTCTCTCAGTGATGAATAAGGGTCAGTGTGTGACAAAGTATTACCGGTGGATCCAGAAGAACAGCGGTTATATCTGGATCCAGTCCAGCGCCACCATCGCCATCAACGCCAAGAACGCCAATGAGAAGAACATCATCTGGGTCAACTACGTCCTCAGGTCAGGACCTTTTCTAATTGTTGTTTTTAATATATGATATAAAAGGTTTTTTTAGGCTTTTATTTCAATCCACTTTTTTTCTGTTTTCTTTAATTTATTTTTTTTATTTTAATGTAATTTTATTTTATTTTGCATTTTTTAAATTTATTTTATTGTTATATTTTTTACCTTTTCATTATTCTATTTTATTATTTTTATATTTGACTTTATTTATTGATGTAATTTCATTTTGAATTTTTTTTTCAATTATTCATTATATATAAATTTACCTTTTTATTCATCAAATTATTTTTCATTTTAATAATTTATTTATATTTTACTGTATTTATTGATAGTTATTTTATTTTTTAATTTTGTATTTTAGTTTACTTTTTTATTTCTTGAGGGTTTTTTTTTACTATTTTTGTTTGATTTATATCTTTTTTTACTTAATTTTTAATACTTTTAATTTTTAAATAATTTATTTTTTGTACTTATTTTATCTCTAATTTTATGATATTTTAACTTATAATTTTATTTCCTTTTTTTCCTTAAATTTTCTTCTTTTCTTCTTTTTATTGTTTTGCCCTCAGGATCAGTATTTCCATTATTTTAAAGAAACTTAGATAATTTTACTTCATCTAGCACAAAGTATTACTTATTCTAGTCCATTATTTATCAAGTCTTTCTGCTCAGACTTCATGTGTATCAAGTCCAAAAGTGACAAAACATGTCACAAAAGTATTTAATAACTTTAATAGAGCTAACTCTGCTGGTAGATAAAGGTTGTTGAGGTAGGACATAGATGTTAATATTTAGATTGGTTGTGTGTTCATGTCCTGAATCTATTATAGAATATTTACCTAAAACAAGAGAGGAGATGTGAACTTTGTCACTGAATAAGAAACCTCTTTGTGTTTCTTCGCAGTAATCCAGAGTACAAAGACGTGCCCATTGACATCGCCCAGCTGCCAAACCTGCCCGAGAAAACCTCCGAGTCCTCCGAGAGCTCCGACTCTGAGTCCGAGTCCAAAGAAAACTCCGGTAGGTGGAACAGAAAATATGGAAGAAGGGAAACATCGATGAAGATCTCAGAGAGAGACAAGGTTGAAGTGGAGATGATGAAAGTAAAGAAAAGGAGAAGATTTGACGGTTTTATCGTGTCTTTTTCCTGAGTCTAAACCCGCTCCGGTTCCTACTGAGCATCTTCTCTGGTGTTACAGTACAGAACCAGCCGTGAGCAGTAAACAGCTCCAATCAGAGAAGCCAGAGATATTTTATCAGTTGGTGCCAGTCTGCCGTTTGTGCCAGCCTGGATGGAGATGAACGCCAACCGCTGCAGGGACTGAGCACTTCCTGGCAGCGCTGCAAACCACAAAATGACATAAAACACAGCATAGCTCTACACAACAACAGGAAACGACTCCAAACCCTGCACGACTACACAGAAAAGACCTGAAAGAGGCCACAAAGTACGACGCAAAATCCTCCAAAACATGCTCCCCGACAACAGAAGAACAAAACAGGAGTTCAGGCTGCTGCTCCTTTAGGGGAGGGGGCAGTTTCATATCGTACCGGGGGAGTTTTAGCACAATAAAAATGTCTCCTAACGAGATATCGGTGATACTTTAACAGAAGTTTGATTTGAAAGTCAAAAGCATTGGTGCTACTGTAGATGCCGACAGACTACCAGCAAACACAATGTTTGCAGGACTTCTACAACTAGGATAAAGTGACATAGTCCAGGACCCGAGGGAGGACAGTATAGCGATGGCGCTACAACACGCTACAGCAGGTCCGTTTGACAAGAAACACTTCTGTTACAGACACTTGTCTTACTTTGTTAAAGCGGTTTACCTGTCCAGCAGAAAGGTTACAGGGTCACCAAGATCCCCAAGCGTCCCCCATCGTTTATGTTGACCCGGCTTTTTAGCTCTTGTCCGGTCTACCTCCGTTTTAAGCGCCCGTTATTCCTCCAGAGTCTCCGGTATTTACTTTGTTTTCTTGCTTGTGTCGGCAGTCGTGGCCAAAGGAGGATTCAGACAATTTTCCGAACTTTCTGGTTGGTTTCTACTGTCCGATATTGTAGCACGCTAACTTTGTTTGGGCTCCTGAACGACACGGGGGAGCAGCATTTTCTTGCTGACTGTTTACTTGTTGACTGTTTTCTTGTTGACTGTTTTCTTGCTGACTGTTTTCTTGTTGACTCTTTTGGTGTTGACTGTTTTCTTGCTGACTGTTTTCTTGTTGACTGGTTTGGTGTTGACTGTTTTCTTGCTGACTGTTTTTTGCTGACTGTTTATGGTTGACTATTTTCTTGTTGACTGTTTTCTTGCTGACTGTTTTCTTGTTGACTCTTTTGGTGTTGACTGTTTTCTTGCTGACTGTTTTTGTTGACTGTTTTTTGCTGACTGTTTCTGTTGACTGTTTTCTTGCTGACTGTTTTCTTGTTGACTGTTTTCTTGCTGACTGTTTATGGTTGACTATTTTCTTGTTGACTGTTTTTGCTGACTGTTTTCTTGTTGACTGGTTTGGTGTTGACTGTTTTCTTGCTGACTGTTTTTTGCTGACTGTTTATGGTTGACTATTTTCTTGTTGACTGTTTTTGCTGACTGTTTTCTTGTTGACTCTTTTGGTGTTGACTGTTTTTTGCTGACTGTTTTTTGCTGACTGTTTTTGCTGACTGTTTTCTTGTTGACTCTTTTGGTGTTGACTATTTTCTTGTTGACTGTTTTTGCTGACTGTTTTCTTGTTGACTGTTTTCTTGTTGACTGATTATGGTTGACTGTTTTCTTGCTGACTGTTTATGTTTGAGTCTTTTCTTGCTTGTGTCGGCAGTCGTGGCCAAAGGAGGATTCAGACAATTTTCCGAACTTTCTGGTTGGTTTCTACTGTCCGATATTGTAGCACGCTAACTTTGTTTGGGCTCCTGAACGACACGGGGGAGCAGCGTCTGTCTCACAACCAATCAGGTTAGAGGAGGTGGAGAACGGCTTTGTTTACGGTCAGAAAGAGCGGGCTGTCATTTCTGTTCTAACATCCACTAAAAAGCCACCAAATCCCCTTTAGATCTATTCTCAGAGGAAAACTCGAGCTTTGACACATTAATCTTTCAATATTTATAGTTATTCACATGATCAGTTTATTTAAAATGTGAATAATTTCATTGTAAACATACTGGCTACCATTCCAGAGACTAAACCCCGATGTGAAGGTTCATACAGGAGAAGAAATCAGATCTCGAAAAAACAGGAACCGCATCCAGAAGCACAAATCAAGGATTAATTCAGCGTGTGCCACCAACATTTCAAACAGCCAATACAGAAGAAGACAAAGCTCACGCCGCGCCAGTATAGTAGAATTAAAACCAATACAGGGCCTCCACCTTGAGCATAATATTATCGAGTCCTGCCGCCTGTGTTGGCATGATGAGAATCAGTGCCAGCTGTTATTCTTGCTGGAGGGGAGTGATGCTGGCACCATGTGGGCTGTAAACTGATGCCAGCTGCTGCAGGAGGCGGCCAGTTTCAGCCGGGCTCCAACAGGCCGGAGGTGCTGGGGCTCAACATATTCTAAAATGAGATATCCCACCTTTGACCTTTGTTCTGTTTGGATGCAATCTGCGCAGAGACAGGGAGGGAAGGAGGAAAGGAGCCAAAACAAAGTGGCCTTTTAGCCCCGGGTTTTACTTTCTTTGTTTTTCAGTGAGAGCGCCGCGTAAATGATGATGTTAAAGGGACATTCAGGCATTTTATTTTCAAATGTACTGCAGCATTAAAGGGATATTCTGGCGTAAAATTAATTTAGGGTCAAACACGCCGTAACATCGAGTTAGACCCCCCCTCCAGACGACCGCTTCCTTCTCTAGTTAAACCAACTTTAGTAACGACCACAGGATAGAAATACAGAGAGCCACGCGCTCAACCAAAACGCCACTCTATAGCCACAAATAATGCTCAGAACAGCACCTAACTTCATCAACAGGACATATAGGGTCACAGACAGTATTATATTCAGAGCGTTTCTAGGCCAACAAACTTCTACTGTAGTAAAATGAAAAGGTAAAGGTGTTTTTATTGAGCCGAATTATCAATAAAATCATGATTTTGTTAACAGGTATGGATTTATGTGCTGTCGAGTTAATATATTTGAACAAGAGCACAGTAAAGTTAAATCAGCTAATTTTCCAATGAGGTTCTGTTACTGAACGGAACTACACCATGTTCTACTGAGGTTAGTACATATAGGGTCACAGACATAGTACTAGACACCTAACATCTTTTTAACTTTGACTCATTTCTTTAGCAAAGAGACTAAACACAACTCACCTACTCTCTTCCAGCAGACGCTTGTTTGTAGAGAGACCTCAGGCCAGTCCATTACGGACTACAGCGGGGTGCCACAGCTCAAGGAAGAGCATTTATGATCATTTCTTTATGGAAATACAATCAGACCGAGACGCTAAAGCAGAAGAACTACAGCGTCTGTAAAATGATTAATATGATGATTATTACTTCAAGGAAATTATGAAGACTGATGATGATGATGAAGTCTATAAACCAAACCCGAACCCTCCCTCTGTGTCACTTCAACCTTTTATTTATTTTTCTGTTTCCAGTCTGAGTTTTCTTAATGGAGATACAAGGTTTTCCCCTGACAAAACAATCGAGGCGACATTTCAGGCGCCATCGGGGAGCGTGAGCGTCGCCAGCTGGGCCGCCGCTGGCCCCAGTGTGAGCTGGCAGGGTTTGAAGTGTGTGTGTGTTGTGTTGTGTTGTGTGTGTAATGAACTGGACAGAGCCAACATGCCTGAACAGCAGCAGCTACAGATACTGAACACACACCAGTGCATCCACAACACAACACAACACATGGAAAAACCTGTCTGGGAAAATAGAAGGGTCAACACCTGAGGTTGGAGCTGAATCTTAACAACCTGCTGAAGAGAGAGAGAGAGGGTGGATTTAGGGAAGAGCTGCTTATTTCTGTTATTTTAGACTCTGTTTGTAGACGACTGGTAGAGTCCAGAACTCTGTCTGAGGTGTATTCGGATGGACGGCGCATTTTTACCTCCAACAAAGTCAACACAAAGACACGAATCATCTCTGTTTGGTCCTGAGGAAACATTTACACGAATCTGCCTCATTTTACACTTAGGAGTAAACTGATTTAAATAGTTCCAACTTCATTATGCTGCTCCAAACTCGTGGACAACTTGTATCTTGTGGTCTTACCCCCAATTTCCACCGCATTCTGAAAGGCTACGAAAAGGCCATATCGCCGATTGTACCTGATCATTCCCATTCAAGTTAACGTGTCAATTTCCACCGGCCACTTTCCGTTCCTCTGCGGATCGCCGGACTCCACAGCTGATCGCAAGAGTTCTATTTTTTCCAAACGCTTTTTCACCCCGATGACACCATGGATGAGGAGATGCTGATTCTAGAAGTCTAGAAGTAGATTTCCTCCTCTGGAAGGACACAATCTACTGCTTATATGTCTATGTGTCTGTCTTTAGCGAGACAACATGTTATTGCGCGATTGAACGTGAATCCGTGGGTTCTTGTGAGTTCTCGCGATTACCGCTGTCTGTAATCCGCCACAAAATTCGCCTCACAAACGGATCCAGTAAGAATTGGCGGATAGTAAAAATCGCCACTGTTCCAGGTCGGAGCCATTCAGTAAAAACTGGGGGTTAGGATTCAATGACATGTTCTTTATATCTGTGTCAATATTCAACTGATTATTCCAACCCTCGTTTCCTTCCAGAAGGTTACCTAAAGAACCGGATGTCATTCCGGAGTGCTAAAAACAATGTTCCTCTTTCTCCTCAACAGACAATGAGAACACCAAGTCTGAAGGGAAGTCCGGCCACCAATCGGAGCGCAGCGAGGACCCAGAGGCGGACAGCAAGCGTCAGCCGCCCGGCCAACCGCACTGCTCCTCGGAACAAGAAATGAAGCGCCAGGAGGAGGGAGACAGCTCGAGTAACCCTGAGAGCCAGGACAGCGACGACAGTCTGGAACCTTCTGATGGAGAGGCAGAGGAGGTGGAGGAGGCAAGTGGAGGAGGAGGTGGGGGAGGAGGAGGTGGTGGTGGTGGTGGTGGAGGAAGACTGGGTAGATTAACAGGACTTGGGGCTTTAGGGGGACTTGGTGCCATTGGGGGACTAGGGAATCTGGGAGGGCTTCATATTAAGGTCGAGCACTATGGAGAGGGGGAAGAAGTACAGCTGCACAACCCACAGACTTCTTCCTCAGAGGAGGAGGATGAAGAGGAGGATGAGGAGGAGGAGGAAGAGGAGGCGGAGGACGTGCAAAACTGTGATGCCGGAAGCAAACTCCAGAAGAGGCGGAAGAGGAGGAAAGTTCAGAAATGGGACGGATCCCGAAGCAGGAGGCTCCGTTTGTCCTCGACGACACCCAGTCCTGTCGCCATGGGAGATACAACACCGCTGGTAGACCCCTCCCAGGCCACGCCCACCAACTCCTCCCACCTCCTCACCTCTTCGGGCTCCCCAAACAGCCCAGGGGGGTCGTCGGTCCTGAAAATCAAGACGGAGATGGCAGAACCCATCAACTTTGACAACGACAGCAGCATCTGGAACTACCCCCCCAACAGAGAGATCTCCAGGAACGAGTCCCCGTACAGCATGACCTCAAAGCCAGCTGCACCTGGGAGCCACGACTCCTTCCCCTCGCCACAAGGAGGCTCGCTGCAGGTGGCCATTCCTGACTCCGTCCTCACCCCTCCTGGGACAGAGGGGGGAGCAGGAGGAGTGAGGAAGCCTCCTTACAACGGAAGCTCGGCGCCGTCTTCAGCTTCCAGCGCTGCAAGTTTAGCTCCTCCCTCAAGCGCCTCTTCTGCCGACCCCCTTTCCCCTCCTCTTTCTGCCTCCCCACGGGACAAGCAACAAGGTACCCCCACCACTTCCTCTTCTTCGTCCTCTTCTTCATCTTCTTCTTCATCCTCATCGACATCTTCTTCCTCGCTGCTGTACTCCGGCGACCTCGAGGCGCTACAGCGTCTGCAGGCTGGTAACGTGGTGCTACCATTGGTCCACCGAGTCACAGGGACTCTGGCATCCACCAGCACGACGGCTCCACGGGTTTACACCACCGGGACCATCAGGTACGCACCGGCGGACGTCACACTGGCCATGGCGCAAGGAAACCTCCTCCCAAACGCTGCCATGAACTTCGTGGACGGCTCAGGGTTCGGCCTGGACCCTAAGACGCCCATGGAGATGCTCTACCACCACGTCCACAGGTTAAACATGTCGGCAGCCGCAGCCGCCGGCCCCTTCGTCGGATCTCCTGCGGCGTCGGGCGCAAACGGTGCCCTGGGAGGCCAGATGCCGACGGCGGCCAATGTTTTCACCACGGCGGAGGGACTTTTCTCGACGCTACCGTTCCCAGTGTACAGCAACGGGATCCACACCACACAGACAACTCTGGAGAGGAAGGAGGATTAACGCGAAATGTTGAAGACCGATTTACTGTGTTTCTGGAATCAACGACTGTGTCAAAGTAAAGACTGCTCACTAGTAAAGACAACAAAAGACTTTTCTATCTTTTATTAACACGGCACTGTGTTTTTCCAGAGGGGAGAAAGGACAGGGAAGGATGACAAATGTACTCTAGCACTTTGAATCTGAGCAACTGAGCTTGTGTAATAGACATGAATGACCCTCAGACATGTCCCTCTTTTCTATCTTTTTCTCTCTCCTCCTCCTCCTCATCCTCTCCTCCTCTCCTCCTCCTCCTCCTCTCTCAGTCTCTCTTTGCTCCTGTTTCTTGCGATCAGCAAGGTTTTTCCTCGTGAACAGACGAACAAAAAGACGATTCTTTATTGTAAAGAATTCCTTTTTTGCCTACAGAGAATTCATATGACCTAAGGACTCCGCTGGAGCCTGACGGGATAATTTTTATTATTTGTCTTGTTTGTGT
Organism: Xyrichtys novacula; assembly: GCA_962446985.1. NCBI lineage: Eukaryota > Metazoa > Chordata > Actinopteri > Labriformes > Labridae > Xyrichtys > Xyrichtys novacula. The sequence goes on from OY660878.1 coordinate 29,675,839, forward strand.
TGCGTCTTTATGAAGATGCTGATTGTTTGTATTTAAAGGAGGACGGTGCAGGGATTTGTAACGGACAGAAACTCTTTGTGGCGCTCCCTCCTCCGTTTGTTTCTTGATGTGATCAAGACATGAGAAGTTTTTAAACCCAGAAGAGGGAGCTTTCCTGCGCCTGGAAAAGGTCTCAGAGATAATAATCTTTTGAAAAAAGGTTTTTGAGGACGTTTCTCGATTGAGGGAATAGTTTAGAGAATTAATGCTGTTTCTTTTCTTTTTTTCTTTCATTTCTTCCGTTTTTTTTTATAAAATACTCTAGCTCAGACTTAACTTACAAATCAAGCATTATGAAGAAAAACAAAAAAAAGCAATTTCAGCCGGGTAATGACCTGTGAAATATCGAATGTTACTACTTCCTCTATATCCCAGGAGTTTACCTACAGGTCTCGCACCAAACATAACCTCCTCTGACATCTCTACACATCTCAATCTGTCGTTTCCTCTCTCTCTCTCTCTCTCTCTCTCTTTCTGTCTAACTGATCTTCAGTTTTTCTGTCTTGCATTTCTACCTGTCGATCTACAGATTCATGGTGCTACCGACCGTCCAGTAACCCTGATTCAGCTGGCTGATGTGGGTGCTGTAAACGACCCACAGCTCGTTGACAGACTGATCGTGTTTTTTGACTTTTTTTCTTTTCGGAGGGGGAACAGTTTAGCGTTTATTTTTTCTCATCTGACCTTCAGGAACGTCAGAAACACAGCAGGAACCTTAAAACCTCGAAATCCACCACGTCACCTCCGTGTGTCCCTCTTTAGTCCTTTCAAAAAAGGAGCTCAATCTGATTGGCTAATGAGGAGCAGCTCTGCCCGGCGACACGGAGGTGATTGGTTGGATTTTAGGTTGCATAGATTTTTGTTTCATTGTTTAGTTTTTCCGACTTTAATCACTTTTAATTCTCAGTCAAACTGAGGCTAATATGCTCGCGATGCTAACTTGAAAAATGAATGTTGAAAACCTCGACCGGCTCCTGTTTGAACCTGTTTCTTTCTTATTTTTCCTTGTCTTTGTTTATCGTCCTCCTCCTCTTCTTCTTCTTCTCCTTCTTCTTTTCCGTCTTCTTCCTAAACCAGAATCACCTCCACGAGATTTTCCTAACGATCCACTCTCTTCCATCTCATCGCCGGACCCTGTGATTAAAAACCACATATCAACAAGGAGATTGTAATAAAGACATTGCATTTTTCAATCAATCAAACTCTCAAAACAATCAATCCAATAACTACAAAAAATATGAATTTTTTGAGGAAGAGAAAAAAGTCACATTCCTTTAAACGATGTTGTCTTTGTCGTTGTTCTTCTGTTCTGTGTTTTTTCTTCCCCAGCCTCCGTTGCCAAAAAAAAAAAAAAAAGAAAAAAAAAGATTTCTCACGTTTGGTGTTTTGAAGCACTGTGATTCTCGTTCATTTGTAATTTTTTTTTCTTCTACTTTTTTTGGTAAAAAGAGAAAAAAAAAAGATGAGAACAAAGTAGTATTTAAAATGGTTAAAAAAAACTGTCACAACATCCATCCAACTTTTTGAAGTTGACAGCCCCGTCTTTACCATCCCGTCATCCTTATTACCCAGTGTGATTAAGCCGTAAAAACGTGTTTCCGATGTGTTTAGTGTCACTGGCTGTCAAAAAGTCTTTCATGGCGACTTCTCTCTCTGTGTGTGTTGACTATATGCAGTATATACTGAGCTACTGTAGCTGTTTTTGTCCTTTGTCTTCTCTGTGCTCTCTCTAGTGTGGGGGAGGGGACGTGGGCGGGGCGTATCCGGAGAGAGGGGTGTGGCCTATTTTTTAAAAAAACGGTGACGCTCCTCTCCACACGCCCCGCCTCCCTCCCTCTCTCCCTCTATCTGCAGTCTTAGTGAAACCAGTGGAGGTTCGTGGAATTTCGTGTTCGGTGGCCTTTGCAAAAAACAACAAAAAAAAGTTTGTAGAGTCCACCTTTTTTTCCGCTGCTTCCTTTTCGTCTTTGTAAAACCTTTTTCCGTTCGTTTTCTAATCCTTCTCTCTTTCTCTCTGCTATTGCTTTTTGCTGTTGTGTAGTCTTATACAAACCTCTTTATCTTGCTGTCCTTTCTCTCAGAGATGAAAAAGATTCTTTAACTAGCTCAAAGGTTTATGGAGCCATGTTTTAGCCGCTAAGGAATTCTGGGAAACGCGGTTTCCAGCTTTTGCATATGAATGAACTAATAAATATTTACACCACATAGAATTCAATTACGATGAGGAAAAAGCCTAAAGTAGCATCTTTTTTTTGTTGTTGTTTTAGAAGTAGTCCTGGAAAAACCACAAAAGCCTCAGTTGCGAAACATTTCCCAGAGTCCCTTGGGGCTTCCTGTGTGCATTGGGTGTATTTCATTGGTTCCCACCAATCTTGTTGACTTCCTGCGCAAACTTCTCTCAAACAAAGTTACACAAGTGGTTCAAGGGGGGAGAAAAATCTATTTCAGGACACGTAATAAAAACGGTTTTAAAGATTTCTTAAGAAATTAAAAGAAGAAAAAAATATTTCGCACTATAAATCTATTTTTATAGGTGTTTTGGAAAAACTGAACTGCATGTTTAGTAAGTTCGTCTGATGCGTTTCACGTGAACAATCCCTCGTTTTCGTTCCGTTAGTTTTTGGTCCTGCGTTTTTGTGTTTTTTTACGCGTGTCGAGCCCAAACGGGGACGTGATGGAGGCCTGCTGGAAGAATAAAGTCTGTACTCTCAAACCCACCCAGGCCTCTATTCCCCCTCCCCCACATATCAGGAAAAACAATCTGTAGCGTCTGTGCTTTCTGTGACGAACACTGTCTCACTGTTACTACGACGACCACGATACAAAACATGCAGGTGAGGAAGTAAAACAGCCGCTTTGTTTATTTTTTGTCTCCACTCCAGGGAAAACGTGATCGGGGCCGCTCCTGCTGTCGGTTGAATGTTAAATTAAAGGAGCATTTTCTTCTTCGCTCCTTCGGATTTTAGCGTTTTCTACTTTTGCGTGAAAATAGGGGGCGGGGCACAAAGGAAAGGCAGGTTCCCCGTTGAGTAAAGAAGAGGGGGGATGGGCTACGGGTGGGAGGAGGGGGCACATAACTCAGACGAAACCAGGAAATACACCCACATGTAACAAAAACCAAACAGCCGGTCCAAGCTGTTTCAATGTTTTTTCTGTGTTTTATGTCGAAAAATGAAAACTTTGCTGGTGATTTTAAAAACGTAAAAACCTTAATCACAGCTGCTGTCAAAAATACATAGTGTTTAAGAATTACAAATATTGAAAAATCACTTCATTTACCTGTGAAGAAACTGTGTCTGTGTTTTTAACTATTTCTTGTACAATTATACAGATTCTTTTATGAGGAACTTGGTGCCAAGTAGCTGAAATACGGGAGAGAGGGAATCTCTTATTATCAATGTTAACAGTGTTATAAAATTCTAAATACAAACAAATTAAAATATTAAAAAAGAGAAAACTATGGTACATTTCTATTTTTTATTTTCCTTTATTTTCCTCACAGACGAGGGAAAAACACGACTAACTGATGCTAACTTTGAGTGCCTGGCTTATTTTTTATTATTATTATTATTATTATTATTATTATTATTTTGAAGAGACATCTTTTTGAGTTAATTTTCCATGAATAATGCTGCAAACCTGAATATGTACATACTTCATTTTTATAGCAATGGTTCTTTTATAAGTTTACTAGGTTCTCATCCGCTCAGTGGAACATCTTTGTCTTTCTGTAACCCGGTTTTGACCATCTTACAGGTGCCATATTCATAATAAAAATTTCTCTCAAATTTCTTACCAGATTGCATCATTTCTTCTGTTTGACACATTCATCCCGCTCCCCGCCCAAAGACGCTAACGCTGCCTCATCTCAGTCTCAGGCCGCTTCCTTCTTTTCTTCTTCTTTCTGTTTTCTTTCTTTTGTTGTTCCTGCATCCAAAAAACTCCAACAGGAAGTCGACTGGCGCCCTCTAGGGACAGTTTTACAGTTTTAAAGGGCTGTTTTTGAAGGTTTGTTTGGGACCGGGCACTACTGTTAGACAGTCGAAGATCTAAATTTGAAATTTAGTTGAAGTCGAGGGTCCTTTGAGGCAAATGTGCCAGGTCCAAGTATGCCTGAGTTTGTCAAACGGACGGAATCGCTGCCTTGGACTGTTTCAGTCTGCAGCAGTAAAACAGATGAACACCCAACCATCAAACTTCATGTTTTTGAGGCCTAAATGACTCGTAAAAACTCACTTCAGTCATGAAACAGGCTGTAAAGTGTGAACATTGAACTGCTATATTTTCAGATCTTTGAGACCTAAATGAGTTTAGGAAAAGTGGCTTTGGATTGTGTCAGGCTGTAACGCCTGATATGCCTTTTATATACTTTTATATTTTCATATCTTTGGGGCCTTAACGATTGCTTGAATTGCACTATTGGATCGTTTCAGCCTGCAGCAGTAAAACAGGCTGTAATGTCTGTATTTTGGTCTTTTGATGCAGATGTGCCCTCTGAAAATACTCACATAAAGCCTGACCGTATATTTGTTTACTTTAATAACTGCAGTTTGAACCTTTGGGGTCATTTAATATGGTGATTATTACTTAAAGGAAATGATAAAGAAACGATCATAAATGTTCTTCCTTGAGCTGCGGCACCCCGCTGTAGTCTGTAATGGACTGGCCTGAGGTCTCTCTACAAACAAGCGTCTGCTGGAAGAGAGTAGGTGAGTTGTGTTTAGTCTCTTTGCTAAAGAAATGAGTCAAAGTTAAAAAGATGTTTGGTGTCTAGTACTATGTCTGTGACCCTATATGTACTAACCTCAGTAGAACATGGTGTAGTTCCGTTCAGTAACAGAACCTCATTGGAAAATTAGCTCATTTAACTTTACTGTGCTCTTGTTCAAATATATTAACTCAACAGCACATAAATCCATACCTGTTAACAAAATCATGATTTTATTGATAATTCGGCTCAATAAAAACACCTTTACCTTTTCATTTTACTACTGTAGAAGTTTATTGGTCCTTTGCGGCACTTGTGAGGTGTGAATGGAGGCTGTAACACCTGAGACAGGTAAGGGTTCGTAGATGAAGCTGAGAGGATTTAGATCCGGACCAAGAAGGTCTCTTCTCCTTCAGACCTCCTCTTCCTGACCTCTCTCTCAAAGAGGCTCGTGAAGGTGTTTTCACCAAGAGTCCCGGACCTCCTGGAGACCCAGAGACGGTCCATCAGGTGGGTTTATCAGCATAACTTTAACGTCAGAGGTGGTGAAATCACGGCTGTTATATTGTATTAAATCTGAATGATGTCCTACAGGTTTCCAGAGGAGACCTGGGAGGATCGTAACCAACCCCCCACCCTAAATGAAGACCTCAAAGAAACCCTGAAGGTCCTTCATCAGTCTGTCCTGACTGGACACGCCCCCAAAGAGTTCAGCTGTACGCTCCGCCTCCCCCGACTCATTTTCAGGTTCGATTTCACACCAGCTTTTATCAAACATTACTGAAGGACGGCTGTGTGATTCTCTCTTGTACCCAGTCCTCTTTTACTTTTATTACCCTCCTCCTCTTCCTCCTCCTCCTCCTCCTCCTCCTCCTCCTCTGCAGTAATAAGAGCAGAGAGGTCAGTCAGTCGACCCTCCGAGGCCGCCCAGCCAACTTTAAATATTTCACACTATTTTAAATGAGCACACATGAATCATAGATCACAGGCAGCGCTCTGTGTGTGTGTGTGTGTGTGTGTGTGTGTGTGTGTGTGTGTGTGTGTGTGTGTGTGTGTGTGTGTGTGTAGGTGCTCGGACCTGAAGCTCCTTCTAATAACCTCTGGCTGTCCGTCTCAGCGAGGAGGTCTGATGTGGAATTTAGATCGGACAGCGTCGGGCGTAACGAGGAGCCTTTCATCATCGGCGGTGATGGACGGATGATGAAACAAAGCGTTAAAGATGAAAACTCGACGTTTTTTTATTTTTTGAATCTCTCTGCACTTTCACAGGAGCTCATCTCCCTAATTCCCAACATGCACCGGGAGTCAAAACATCACAAAAATCTGTAAAACGAGTTTGGAGACACGCCGTCGCTCCTGGAGACATGACGTGACGTTTAGGTTCCCGAAGAGAAGTCGGCCGTTTAATCATCGCTCTGGGACTCTGTGCTGCTTGAAAGAGAATTTATATTGAATTTATTCTGTTTATCCTGGACCAGCCATAACTCTGTGTTTCAAGTCGTGCGTTGGGATCACTTCAGGTGTCTGGAGTATAAAAATCAGACCTTCGACCAGATCTGTGGAGGTTCTCTATAGGCGACAGAAAGTTACGGCCATCTGTGAAAATCTGATTCGTCTTAAGGCGTCAAAAAATATGAAATGAAACAATATAATGATAGTAATACAGAGAGCCACGCGCTCAACCAAAACGCCACTCTATAGCCACAAATAATGCTCAGAACAGCACCTAACTTCATCAACAGGACATATAGGGTCACAGACATAGTACTATATTCAGAGTTGTTCTAACTCCTAAGAAAACAAACTTAAGCGGGGGCATTTCTCCACTTCTGTAGTCTATAAGCTGGGCCAATAGACTTCTACTGTAGTAAAATGAAAAGGTAAAGGTGTTTTTATTGAGCCGAATTATCAATAAAATCATGATTTTGTTAACAGGTATGGATTTATGTGCTGTCGAGTTAATGTATTTGAACAAGAGCACAGTAAAGTTAAATCAGCTAATTTTCCAATGAGGTTCTGTTACTGAACTGAACTACACCGTATTCTACTGAGGTTAGTACATATAGGGTCACAGACATAGTACTAGACACCAAACATCTTTTTAACTTTGACTCATTTCTTTAACAAAGAGACTAAACACAACTCACCTACTCTCTTCCAGCAGACGCTTGTTTGTAGAGAGACCTCAGGCCAGTCCATTACGGACTACAGCGGGGTGACGCAGCTCAAGGAAGAACATTTATGATCATTTCTACATGGAAATACAATCAGACCAAGACGCTAAGACAGAAGAACTACCGCGTCTGTAAAATGATTAATATGGGGATTATTACTTAAAGGAAATGATAAAGAAATGGGGGGAATTGAACCAACAACCTTCCAGTAATAGGACAACCGCTTTACCTCCTGAGCTACTGCCACCCCATAGTACATAGTCATGTTTGATGTAATTTACTGGGTTAGTGTTTTAGTGTTTTAAACTGTTTATAGAGGGTCCTGAGAGAGACGTAGGTGTAAATGTGTTTGTAATCGTCACATTATTGTTAAATATCCTGTTTTTTCAATGGGGTTTGGTGCATCAAAATCTCTTATCTGAGTTTTCCACTCAACATTTGTGTTGCTGAACCTTAGCGGTGGATCATCTTCTCATCTGTGAGCTCCTCTGGAAAAACACTCCCACGTCCGATGGAACTGCAGAGACATCTAGAGGCCAAACTGTGGAACTGCAGGTGAGTTTAAACCACAGAAGTCTGCATCTTTGAACCTGACAGGTGTTTTCTTCACTTAGAGGATAGTTTACAGTTAAATTATTATAATTATTATGAGTTTTCATGATTTCAGGACAGGAAATAAAGTTTTTTTAATTGTGATGTCTGTAAATATGTTGTGACAGTCTCAGAGGACCGACTGTCCTCCGCTTTCTAACAGTCAAACCCAGTTTCAGAGCGTCCCCCGGTTCAGATTTAAAGTCTGTTTTTCTTTCAGGACTCAATAACGTCTCCAAAGAGCTGTTTGAACCGAGCTTCAATTATTCATCGTCTCTCGCACGCCGGCGCTGTGACAGCCGCTTCGCACGCCGCCCGACAAATCTGCTGCATCAGTGGAAACGCTCTCCTCTTTGTCCTTCCTCCATGGCGGAGGACGTGGCGTTCACAGAACGCTGGCAGCCATCTTTAAAGACAGGAACAAAAGAGTAAAAGCAGCTTTGAGAGTGAAACTTTTGCATTTTGTGTAAATGTTTTATAAAGAAAAGTCTTGTAAAATGTTTTTGAACTTTGTCCATCTCTGTTTTTAAAATCAAGTTATTTTCTGTTTTTTGTTCTGTGTGTTTGTATTTTCTCCTTTTTTTGAAGCTTTTGTTTTCTAAAATGTTTTTTTATGTTTTTCGAATTCACTAAATCTTGTTTGTGTTATACAGTTTTTTAGGGGGGTGCATTTTGTGATATTTTTGCTTCTTAGATATTTTTTCTTTTGTTAAGTTTTATTTTGGGTAATTTTATTATTCTTTTTCAGAATATTTTTTTGTATTATTAATATTTTGTTTTGTAAAATGTTTTGTGTGTATTCAGTAAAGTTTACTTATTTTGATGGGATACTTTTTGGAATTTTGTGAATTTTTGATGTAACACTGTAAAAGTTTGTGTGTGTTTCAGGGATTTCTTCTGTTTTTATAAAAATCTTTGAGTTTTTTTTAAATTTAGAAATAGTTTTAGCAGTCAGTGGATTTTTGTTTGTTTATTTTTTTTGTTTAGGACCTCCGTAGAAACAGGCTGTAACAGCTGCAACATGATCACTTTGATTTTCCTATTTTTACAACACTTCTGTAAAAGTTGTTTTTTTTGTCTGATTTATCTTTTTTTTTTTTTGCTTGTTGAGTGCTTTTGGTGATTGCAGATCTTTTTTCATTCTGTTAATATTTTAGTATTTGACCTCCAGGGCCACCGTAGAAACTGTAACAGCTGCAGCACAATTATCCTACTGTTACAATGATGTTCTTTTTTTTTTTTTTTTTTTTTTTTTTTACAGGTTAAGTGTTTTATCTCTTCGTTTTTTGTATTTGACCTTCAGGGCCACTGTAGGAACATGCTGTAATTGCTGCAACATGATTTTTCTTTAATTAATTGAATTATGGGTGATGACAAACATCTGATCATAAACATAACTTATAATTTTCTTCCTTAAAGTAGAAGATTTTTATTGTATTTTTTCAAGCAAGTTCATGAAAAAGCCACTTCTATACATCGGTATGGGCAGGATATAACTTCTTTGTTGTAAATATCAGAAAAATCGATTTTGAGGGAGATCAAATTCATTTATTAGTAGAGAGAAAGATTTTAGGGTCCCACCTGCAAAGAGATTTTGAATTTTAAAAATGCCAACATCTGAACAGGACAATGAGAAATCTGGATTATATTTGATAGGTGTGAGAACAGAATACTGAGTCACAATCCCAAAGTGCATTCATAGACCACAAGTTTTTTTTAATTTCCTGTGAAAGTGAAAAAGCATTATTTTTGAATGGAATGTTGGCTAGAGCCTCACATCCAGTGTTTTCAAGATCGATGAATGTAGGATTAGGATCATTTTTCCATATTTTTCAATTAATCCATCCTGTAAAGTGAGTTATTTTAGTGGAAGTACATTATATTAGACAGAGCTAATTACAGCATGTTCCTATCTCTACTGGTAGCTGCAATTTCTCCAGTTTAAGTCTTGGGCGTTTACTTTTCCACACAAATTTACGTATAATAACATGTAAAGATTTCAATTCTTGCTCATGATAATTTTAAAGTTTTAAACTTCTACAAACAAACAAACAAAAATAAAAACCTGAAGAACTTTTAACAAACTTTTGACTCTTTAAATTCATGTTTCTGTGAGTTTTTGTACCTTTTAGGTCTCTGAAGCGTCTCTTAACCTCAGCACGCTCCTTAGAGTCAAAATACCAAACTATGATGGCGTACCTGAAAACAAATAAACAAACAAACATAAGTTTCTGAAAGACTGAGAAATATCTGCTTTAAATCCCTACATTAAAAATAAGAGACATAAATATAAACCATAAATAAAAGCCCCTTTGGCTTCTCATTGCACATCCTCACCAGCAGAGGGCGCCAAATCCCTGTTTTTAGAGCTTCTGTCCTCACAGTTTGATTTTTGAGGACTCTTAAACACCTCATTTATTTCTCATTACCTCAATCAAGCTCCTCTGATAACTAGGGCTGCAAGATTAATCTATTTGAAATCCTAATCATATTATTATATTATGATGTTAAAAAAATTTTTTTAAATAGCCAAAAAAAAATTTCTCTCTATCGTGGCTCATGCCTCCAGGCTACCATAGGCTCCCCCTTCCTGTAAGAGCGCTCCTCAGTTCCGACACACACCAGTGTAAGAAAAGGCATTTGCAGAAGAAGGTGATAATTTTTTGGCTATATCTTTTTTGTGAAATTTTTTTCATACTAAAAAAATCATTTTTTTTATAGTTAAATGTGACATTCTGACCTTACTGTACTATAACATTTTTAGCATACAATTTCATGACGTTTTTTATATCAAAATGTGACATTTTAATCATACTTTATATACTATGCAATTTTACCATACAATACTATGAAATTTTTTTCATACTGAAATATTAAAATTTTTTCCATAGCACAATGTGAAATAAGTATCATACTATACTATGACATTTTTTATCAAACTATACTATGACATTTTTTTCATGCCGAAATATGTGAAATTTTTATCATACTATACTATGACATTTTTATCATACTATACTATGAAATTATTTAATCCCAAACTATGATTTTGTTTCATACCAAATTGTGAAATTTTTATCATACTATACTATGACATTTTTATCATACTATACTGACATTTCTTTCATCCCAAAATATTAAAAAAAATTCCATTGCAAAATGTGAATTTTTTATCAAACTATTATGACATTTTTTATCATACTATACAATGACATTTTTTTCATCCCAAAATATAATTTTTTTTCATACCAAAATGTGAAATTTTTATCATACTATACTATGACATTTTTATCATACTATACTATGAAATTATTTAATCCCAAACAATGATTTGTTTTCTAAACCAAAATGTGAAATTTTTTATCATACTATACTATGACATTTTTATCATACTATACTATGACATTTTTATCCTACTATACTATGACATTTTTATCATACTATACTATGACATTTTTTATCATACTATACAATGACATTTTTTTCATCCAAAATATGATAAAATTTCCATTGCAAAATGTGAAATTTTTATCATACTATACTATGACATTTTTAATCCCAAACTATGATTTTTTTAACCAAAATGTGAAATTTTTGTCATACTATACTATGACATTTTTTATCATACTATACTATGACATTTCTTTCATCCCAAAAATTAAAAAAAAAAATTCCATTGCAAAATGTGAAATTTTTATCATACTATACTATTACCTTTTTTTTATCATACTATACTATGACATTTTTTAATCCTAAGCTATGATTTTTTTTCATACCAAAATGTGAAATTTTTATGATACTATACTATGACATTGTTTTCATCCCAAAATATGATTTTTCTTCATACCAAAATATGATTTTTTTATACCAAAATGTGAAATTTTTGTCATACTATAACATGACATTGTTTTCATCCTAAAATATGATTTTTTTTTCATACCAAAATGTGAAATTTTTATCATACTATACTGTGACATTTTTATCATACTATACTATGACCTTTTTTATCATACTATACTAAGACATTTCTTTCATTCCAAAAATTAAACAAAAAATTTCATTGCAAAATGTGAAATTTTTATCATACTATACTATGACCTTTTTTTTATCATACTATACTATGACCTTTTTTTTTATCATACTATACTATGACATTTCTTAATCCCAAACTATGATTTTTTTTCATACCAAAATGTGAAATTTTTATCATACTATACTATAACATTTTTATCATACTATATTATGATTTTTTTTCAGCCCAAAATATGATTTTTTTTTCATACTTAAAAATGTGAAATTTTTGTCATACTATACTATGACATTTTTTCATACCAAAATGTGAAATTTTTATCATACTATACTATGACATTGTTTTCATCCCAAAATTTGATTTTTTTTTTCATACCAAAATGTGAAATTTTTGTCATACTATACTATGACCTTTTTTATCATACTATACTATGACATTTCTTTCATCCCAAAAATTTAAAAAAAAAATTCCATTGCAAAATGTGAAATTTTTATCATACTATACTATGACCTTTTTTTTATCATACTATACTATGACATTTTTTAATCCCAAACTATGATTTTTTTTCATACCAAAATGTGAAATTTTTATCATACTATACTATGACATTGTTATCATACTATATTATGACATTTTTTCATCCCAAAATAGGATTTTTTTTTTCATACCAAAATGTGAAATTTTTGTCATACTATACTATGACATTTTTTTTGTTCCAAAATGAAAACATTTTTTTACACCAAAATGTGAAATTTTTATCATACTATACTATGACATTTCGTTCATCCCAAAAATTAAAAAAAAAAATTCCATTGCAAAATGTGAAATTTTCGTCATACTATACTATGACCTTTTTTATCATACTATACTATGACATTTTTTAATCCCAAACTATGATTTTCTTTTCATCCCAAAATTTGTTTTTTTTTCATACCAAAATGTGAAATTTTTATCGTACTATACTATGACATTTTTTTATCATACTATACTGACATTTTTTAATCCTAAACTATGATTTTTTTTTCATAACAAAATGTGAAATTTTTATCATACTATACTATAGCATTTTTATCATACTATATTATGAATTTTTTTCAGCCCCAAATATGATTTTTTTTTATACTTAAAAATGTGAAACTTTTGTCATACTATACTATGACATTTTTTCATACCAAAATGTGAAGTTTTTATCCTACTATACTATGATATTGTTTTCATCCCAAAGTTTGTTTTTTTATCATACCAAAATGTGAAATTTTTATCATACTATACTGTGACCTTTTTTATCATACTATACTATGACATTTCTTTCATCCCAAAAATTAAAAAAAAAAATTCCATTGCAAAATGTGAAATTTTTATCATACTATACTATGACCTTTTCTATCATACTATACTGTCATTTTTTAATCCCAAACTATGATTTTTTTTCATACCAAAATGTGAAATTTTTATCATACTATACTATGACATTGTTATCATACTATATTATGACATTTTTTCATCCCAAAATAGGATTTTTTTTTTCATACCAAAATGTGAAATTTTTGTCATACTATACTATGACATTTTTTTTGTTCCAAAATGAAAACATTTTTTTACACCAAAATGTGAAATTTTTATCATACTATACTATGACATTTCGTTCATCCCAAAAATTAAAAAAAAAAATTCCATTGCAAAATGTGAAATTTTTGTCATACTATACTATGACATTTTTTTTATCATACTATACTGACATTTTTTAATCCCAAACTATGATTTTTTTTCATACCAAAATGTGAAATTTTTATCATACTATACTATGACCTTTTTTATCATACTATACTAAGACAATTCTTTCATCCCAAAAATTTTAAAAAAAATTTCCATTGCCAAATGTGAAATTTTTATCATACTATACTATGACCTTTTTTTTATCATACTATACTATGACATTTTTTAATCCCAAACTATGATTTTTTTTTCATACCAAAATGTGAAATTTTTGTCATACTATACTATGACATTTTTTTCGTTCCAAAATGAAAACATTTTTTTACACCAAAATGTGAAATTTTTGTCATACTATACTATGACATTGTTTTCATCCCAAAATTTGATTTTTTTTTCATACCAAAATGTGAATTTTTTATCATACTATACTATGACATTTCTTTCATCCCAAAATTTAAAAAAAAATTCCATTGCAAAATGTGAAATTTTTATCATACTATACCATGACCTTTTTTTTATCATACTATACTATGACATTTTTTAATCCCAAACTATTTTTTTCTTTTCATCCCAAAATTTGATTTCTTTTCATACCAAAATGTGAAATTTTTATCATACTATACTATGACCTTTTTTATCATACTATATTATGACATTTCTTTCATCCCAAAAATTAAAAAAAAAATTCCATTGCTAAAGTGAAATTTTTATCATACTATACTATGACCTTTTCTATCATACTATACTATGACATTTTTTAATCCCAAACTATGATTTTCTTTTCATACCAAAATGTGAAATTTTTATCATACTATACTATGACATTTTTTATCATACTATACTATGACATTTTTTAATCCCAAAATATGATTTTTTTTTCATACCAAAATGTGAAATTTTTGTCATACTATACTATGACATTTTTTTTGTTCCAAAATGAAAACATTTTTTTACACCAAAATGTGAAATTTTTATCATACTATACTATGAAATTTCGTTCATCCCAAAAATTAAAAAAAAAAATTCCATTGCAAAATGTGAAATTTTTGTCATACTATACTATGACATTTTTTATCATACTATACTGACATTTTTTAATCCCAAACTATGATTTTCTTTTCATCCCAAAATTTGTTTATTTTCATACCAAAATGTGAAATTTTTATCATACTATACTATGACCTTTTTATCATACTATATTAAGACATTTCTTTCATCCCAAAAATTAAAAAAAAATTCCATTGCAAAATGTGAAATTTTTATCATACTATACTATGACATTTTTTTATCATACTATACTGACATTTTTTAATCCTAAACTATGATTTTTTTTCATACCAAAATGTGAAATTTTTATCATACTATACTATGACCTTTTTTTATCACACTATACTATGACATTTCTTTCATCCCAAAAATTAAAAAAAAAATTCCATTGCAAAAGTGAAATTTTTATCATATTATACTATGACCTTTTTTTATCATACTATACTATGACATTTTTTAATCCCAAACTATGATTTTTTTTTCATACCAAAATGTGAAATTTTTATCATACTATACTATGACATTGTTATCATACTATATTATGACATTTTTTCATCCCAAAATAGGATTTTTTTTTTCATACCAAAATGTGAAATTTTTGTCATACTATACTATGACATTTTTTTTGTTCCAAAATGAAAACATTTTTTTACACCAAAATGTGAAATTTTTATCATACTATACTATGAAATTTCGTTCATCCCAAAAATTAAAAAAAAAATTCCATTGCAAAATGTGAAATTTTTGTCATACTATACTATGACCTTTTTTATCATACTATACTGACATTTTTTAATCCCAAACTATGATTTTCTTTTCATCCCAAAATTTGTTTTTTTTTCATACCAAAATGTGAAATTTTTATCATACTATACTATGACCTTTTTATCATACTATATTAAGACATTTCTTTCATCCCAAAAATTTGAAAAAAATTCCATTGCAAAATGTGAAATTTTTATCATACTATACTATGACATTTTTTTTATCATACTATACTGACATTTTTTAATCCTAAACTATGATTTTTTTTTTCATACCAAAATGTGAAATTTTTATCATACTATACTATGACCTTTTTTATCACACTATAGTATGACATTTCTTTCATCCCAAAAATTTAAAAAAAAAAAATTCCATTGCAAAAGTGAAATTTTTATCATATTATACTATGACCTTTTTTATCATACTATACTATGACATTTTTTAATCCCAAACTATGATTTTTTTTCATACCAAAATGTGAAATTTTTGTCATACTATACTATGACATTTTTTTCGTTCCAAAATGAAAACATTTTTTTACACCAAAATGTGAAATTTTTGTCATACTATACTATGACATTGTTTTCATCCCAAAATTTGATTTTTTTTTTCATACCAAAATGTGAATTTTTTATCATACTATACTATGACATTTCTTTCATCCCAAAATTAAAAAAAAATTCCATTGCAAAATGTGAAATTTTTATCATACTATACCATGACCTTTTTTTATCATACTATACTATGACATTTTTTAATCCCAAACTATGATTTTCTTTTCATCCCAAAATTTGATTTCTTTTCATACCAAAATGTGAAATTTTTATCATACTATACTATGACCTTTTTTATCATACTATATTATGACATTTCTTTCATCCCAAAAATTTAAAAAAAAAATTCCATTGCTAAAGTGAAATTTTTATCATACTATACTATGACCTTTTTTTATCATACTATACTATGACATTTTTTAATCGCAAACAATGATTTTTTTTTCATACCAAAATGTGAAATTTTTATCATACTATACTATGACCTTTTTTTTATCATACTATACTATGACATTTTTTCATCCCAAAATAAGATTTTTTTTTTCATACCAAAATGTGACATTTTTATCATACTATACTATGACATTTTTTTCGTTCCAAAAATGAAAACATTTTTTTTACACCAAAATGCAAAATTTTTGTCATACTATACTATGACATTTTTTTATACAAAAATGTTCTATTTTTATTTTGCTATACTATGCCATTTTATTTGTTTCAAACTATATTATGTTTTATAATGTAAAATGTGACATTTTCAACATCCTATACAATGACAATTTTTTATACTGTAAGTCCAAGAACCAAAGGCTCCTTTTAGCAGGAGTTTTATGACCAGGAAGACTCAGCAGACACAGTTTGACTTTAATCATCTGTTTTATTACTGGAACATACAGTAGATATGACAGCTGGAACATGTTGGTTAATGTACTTTAAAACTTTTTATACTTTTCCTATGAGCAGTAAAGTTTCTTTAAAGTTTCTGTTTGAATATAAAATCTCCCACGTGTCTGTTTTCAGTTCCGTCCACAGGTTTGGAAAGACATTAAACACACACAGAGTACAGCATGAAACAACCCAAACATGTTCAAAGTCTTTCTGTCTGTAAACCTCAAACTCCTTCTGCCATGTCATGTCCATCTCCAAAGTGAGCTGAAGGCAAAGCTTAAAAGGTGCAGTCCGCTCTTTCTCGTCTCAGTAGGGCTCTCAGAAGTCAGCAGAGAGAAGATCACGATCATCGTGTCGAGCAGGAAAAGTCCCAAGCAGCTGAAGGTCCCCTGAACTCATCACGAGTCAGGCGACAGCAGTGTAGACGGGAGGTTCTTACAGATCCGAACCTCCTTCAAACTGTTTTTTTGTCTTTTCTGTCAGCTGTTAAGAAGCTCTGACGGTGAGGAGGAGTCCCGCCGTCCTCACATGCACATCAGCCAATCAAAAACCGGGTGATGATTCCTCCTGTGGATCAGCTGGAGGTGCCGTCCTCCTGCAGAGTCGGGGCTGAAACACAAAACAGACAAACACATGAATAAACCCGTGAAACTGGAGTCAAAGTTCAGTGATATTCTGTGTTATCGGGTTTTAAAACACATAAACTAACAAAAGTGAAGGTTTCATTCTTTCTCATGTTGATTATAAAGTTTTAAACTTCTTTTAATAAACTTTTGACCCTTTAAATTCATGTTTCTGTGAGTTTCTGTACCTCTTAGGACTTGGAAGCGCCTCTTTGCCTCGGCGCGCTCCTTAGAGTCAAAATACCAAACTGTGATGGCGTACCTGAAAACAAACAAACAAACAAACAAACATGAAGTCATTTCCTCCAACACAAGCGTCACATCATAGATTTTCTTATTTTTATAGTTTTTTTTCAGGACTAAAGTCACGCGGCTCGTTTACCTGGTAGCGTAGGAGGGCTGCACCTCGTGTGGGTTTCTGCGGTCGGACCAGAAGAACAGCAGCCTGTCGAAGAGCGGCTCGATATCGACTTCGTAGGATTTCCCCTCTGGAAAGATTCGGAGGATCCCGCCGTGCTCCTGATGGACAAAAACAACAACACGAAGATCAGCTGATGGGAACGCCACAACGAGACAAGCTTCGGACAAATCGGACCACATCTGATTGGACGTACAGTTGTGTATCATCGGCGTAAAGTGATAATATCACCAAAAGAAAAAAAAGGGGAGGACCCAGACCTGAGCCCTGTGGTACCCCACGAGGTATATTTGAGTCACAATCACCACAGATGAAACTACACCTGCTGCTGACACAGCCAAACAGTTTTCAGGTAAGACCTGAACTAGTTCAAGGCCACACTGCTTAGCCCCGCCCACTTCTCCAGGTCTCGATAAATAAACTGCGATCCGTTAAAAAAGCGGTACGAACGAATTAAAAAGTCTTAAAAAGTTCTGTAAAAAGTGGGACTTTTTTTGTTTTTGTTATCTCTTAAATATTCATCAAAACTCACGATATCAAAAGTGTATGACCATATAAGGAGGTTACACTTCCATATATGGTCAAAAAGTCCGAGAGGACAAAGAGTGACGAGCGGAGGTCCCTGAACGTACCTGACGGTTCCAGTTCTTGTTGAGGTAGTAGATGCAGGTGATGCAGCGTCCATCGAAGTTCGGGTTGTCCACGTGTTTGATGTAACCCGCCCCGTTTCCAGGGTAACACGCCACCATGGCCTGAGAACAGAGAAAGAGAGAGACGGAGGTTTTAAGGTGACGAAGGTGAAGGAAGAGATGAACACATGATGAAACATGAGGCTGACAGAGGTATGCTGACAGACGAGATTACACCAACTTCCTGTGTGTCTGCTTTTGTGTACGTGTGTGTGTGTGCACGTGTGTGTGTGTGTGTGGGAGGATTATTTGCTAATATTTCTGGTAAATATCAGGGGTGTGTTGTGGTTTTGTGTCTACGTCTTCAGCTGCACGTCCACAGATCATACGTGTGTGTGTGTGTGTGTGTGCGTGTGTGTGTGTGTGTGTGTGTGTGTAAAGTAGTACAACAGGTCCTGATGGTTGTGTGTATTCAGACTGTTAACAGGAGGATCAGCTGCTTTTATAGGGATTGTGGTTTTTCTCTGCAGAGTTCCCTCACAGGTCCACAGAGATCTCCTCGAACCGCGTCCTAACGGACTTCCTGTGGCGTTTACGGCCTCGTTTGGAATCTGAATTCACTCGGTTTAGATTTGAGACTCCTAAAACAAACACGAGTTGTTCGTGTGGCTTTCCAAACTTCACGTGACGCTCAAACACTTCAGCGTCCGTCGTACAGCGCCCGCGGGGAACACCCCCGACCCCGCCCCCACCCCCCTCGTGACCCCAGCAGGAAGCAGCGGCGGACAATCAGACATGAGTTTCTGTGTCAAAGTCAACAAAAGAGCCAAACTGTGAGTTTCCTTCCAGCAACAATGAGCAGCTGATCCTCGGGGAGGTTATTCCAGGACGTTTGGCGGCTGCAGCCTCAGATTATCCCGCTGTTTCAGGGACGACAGAGTCTCTCTGTGGGCTCAGTTTTCACGCTGCGATTGCTCTGTTAGGAAGCTCAGTTTTTGACTCTTTCAGGCTCAGATTATTATTAAAAGTTTAAAGAAACTCCTCCTTTAACTTCTTTAACTTCTTTAACTCGAGCTCATGGAGGTCACCAAACGTCACTGAAAAGGAGTTCATTCAAAATAAACTTTAAACTGATTATTTGTGACAAAAACTCAAACGGAATATCTCAGAGGTCGACCAGAAATCTTCTTCTCTGCTGGTTGACTTTATCTAATCCTCAGAGATTATTCATCAGTCTTTGCAGGACGATGCACTCTGCAGAAATTTATCATCAAATCAGCTGTTTAGACGCCAAAATATAAAATATATACATTTCCAGTTCTGCAAACCACCGCAGGTCAATAAAAATCCTTTAGTTCCTGTTAAAAAGTTTAAAAAATAACTCCTGATTGAGACTTTAAAGTCAAAAAGGATCTAAATTAGTCTGTTTACAGTCCTGTGATCAGTCTCTTCATGTTAAACTCTTCAGGTCGATTTTTATCTTAAAGTTTGAGACAAAAACACTTAAAAATACTTGATTTGGTCCAAATTACAAACTTCTGTTTAAAGGTGTGGCACAAAGTTTTTAAGAGTCTATAAAGAAACGCACATCTTTATGTCTGTTGTCAAAGACTCTTATTTTGAAGGTGAACCGTGTTAAAAAACACCTGAACATATATGACGGCTGAAAATCAACATGGAAGATCGTATCAGGAGGAGAGAATGAGCTCCAGGCCGACTCACGTCAGGCTCCAGGGTGACGTTCGTGGGCTCGCCGGCTAACGTCAAAGAAGTGGGCAAACCCTGCAGGACTGTTTACACACTGCCACTGAGGCATTCACACACACACACACACATCATATAGTGCAGATGTGGTGCTGTGATATTATGTTCAGGGATACAGGGGGGTGGGGAGGATGTGTGTGGGAAAAAATGCAGGGAACAAAAACGCCTCCAGGACGCCGTTTGAATTTTATTTTATCTTTCTGCTAAAGTGGAGGGAGCCGGAGGGCGGGGAGGACGGAGGGATCAGGGGTGTGTGCGGTGACGTCTGAGCTGCTGTTTGGCAGGTTTCCAGCCTGATGATGGTTTAATAACAGAGCTACGTGTGGAGCGTGGAGAAGACTGTTGGGCCGTTTCTGCCCCGGGACAAACACGGGGGGTCGGGACGTTAACCGGGATTCATCCTAATTTATGGTCCATAACTTTGATTTATAGTTCAGAGAATAAAACCAGATAAAATCAGGATAATAAGTCAGAAATCAGATCTACCAGATCCAGAAATCTTCTCATCTCTTACTGTTAAGTTCACATATGTGCAACATATGTAAAAACCTATCTGTGCAAAAAAAGAGAGAAATTAATCTTAAAGATAATAAATCACTTTCCAAATTTTCTCTGTATTGTAATTTTCTAATTATAAGAGCTTTTTTGTTTCTGAAGAAACAGTTTTTAAGATAAAAATTAATCTACAAACATTATCTTTACATGCATTAAGTTGTGTTTCAAACAAGTCTGCTAGAAAGTACGTCGATCGATGTAAACACCGAGTTATCCAGGTGTGTCTGACTATCTAGCGCACTGTTTCATTCATACTAACGTGTCTTAAAAGTCAAATCGTCAGTTGGACCGAGGTAAATAACAGATTATTTTGAGCACATTAGACTTTAAAAAACGACGTTTCCACAAAATTTATGGAAAAAAACAACAAAAAAAAAAACATGCATTAAAAAAACACGTTAAAAGTTTAGAAATTTAGAAAACTAGCCGGGAACAAGTAGCGTTAGGCGCGATGCAAATGGCAAAAATGGGCCAAAAACAGCGGAATAACTCTTTAACTGTGCGTCTGAGAAAAAACAGTCCAGGCGCGCAAAATCAAAGATCTCATTACGGTACACACGCCTGTAAAATTTCAGGCAGATCGGAAAAAGTCGACAATGTTTGTTCTCTTTTTTTTTTTTTTGTCACTTTCAAACATTACGATTTTCGCCTGCAAATTTTCGTGAGTTTTTGAGGCCATTCAGGGGGTCAAATTTCAACAATAATGAAAATAATAATAATAATCGAGAAACTCTTGGATTACATTAGGGCTTCACCGCAGAACTGCGCTCTGGTTTCCCCTCTAGACCATCATGTACCCACACTGCAGACTTGATCCTGGTCTCTAGAGTCTCTAAAAGTACGGGAGTCATCAGACCCCTCTCTTTTCCAATCAGGGTCCAAACACACTTTCTCCACTTTTAAGACTAAATTTAAAAACGCTTTGTTAAAACTTAAGAGTTACAGGTTTAGACCGGTCCTGGTTCTGTTCTTTGGGTTTAGACCGGTCCTGGTTCTGCTGCCGTTGACGACTCGTTGATTATCTACTTTTACAAAACCTGGAAGAGGACAAAAGCTTCTCTTCCTGCCTTTTGAAACTCTTGTTTGTGTGTGTGTGTGTGTGTGTGTTTCAGTGTGTGTGTGTGTGTGTGTGTGTGTGTGTGTGTGTGTGTGTGTGCGTGTGTGTGTGTGCGTGTGGGCGTACTCGGTACACTGTAATTGGGTCATCTCGTGTTTTTGAGAATGTCCATTTGATAAGAAAAGGCGTGTGTGATGAGCCCTCACTGTACACAGCTACACGTGCAGGAAAGGCAGACATGCTGGGAGGGTGTGTGTGTGTGTGTGTGTGTGTGTGTGTGTGTGTGTGTGTGTGTGTGTGTGTTTGCCTATTCCCCATTGTGACTGGTTTGTTTTCTAAGGAAGTTCCATCTGATAACAAAGACAGACGCTTGAGATGAGGGCTCGCTGTACACCGCCGCACGTGCAGATGGGGATGACATGCTGGAAATATGTGTGTGTGTGTGTGTGTGTGTGTGTGTACGTGTGTTTCTGAAGAAGGGAAGAGGATACTGTAAATCAGTGTTTGTGTGTACGTGTGTGAATGAGGCAGCGAATAATTGAGTGAGTGTTTGTGTGTGTGTGTACGTGAGAAAGTCCACTGATACATCGACACGCCTCCACGACCAACAAGAGACCGCCCCTAAAAAACCCTCGACCAATGAGAGAGCAGGGTTTTTAATATGATGCTAAAGAAAAGGAAATGTAGATCAAAACTACATAAATATATGTGTTATATATACATATGTATGTTAATAACTGACTAATTCAGTACGAGTAGGATAATGTTTTATTTTAATTTAAGCTGTTTTAGATCAGGTTATTTTTCTTAAATGGATTAAATATGATATAGAGAGATATAGAGAGTATAGAGGAAGGACGTGGAAAAGGTGGAGGGCATAGAAATGTCAGACGTGACAGGTGTGGAAACAGGTGTGTGTGTTAGCGAATATAAAGAGAGATGAAAACTGTAGAGAATGGAAACTAAAGAGAGAGTTTAAAAAGTAGAAATAGAGAGTATAGAGAGTAAGGAGTAGCAAATGTCGAGAGTGTATGGAGAAGTAACTGAAAATGTTAATAAAGTAGTTAATAAAATAAAAAGTGTAGAAAGAAGCAGGTAAAGAAACTGAAGATGGAGAGAGAGAGAGACTTTATTGACGGACTCAAAGTCCATAAACGAAACAATAAATACAAGTACAAACAGAAACAAACACAACACTTCATTAAAAAGAAAAGATAGAAGGAGGTGAAGAGAGAGAGTGGGAATTTTATCTTTATTTAACCAGATAGAAAACCAATTTAGATCAAGATCTCACACGCATGTGTCGAGAGTCGATGTGTGGAGAGAGAAGAGAGAGCAGCATGAGTAAAGAGAGGTTTCAGTCTCATTAAAGTGACTGTGGAGATCAGCAAGAGTAGATCAGGTAGAGAGTCCAGAGAGAGTGAGTGACTTATTTGTTTATTTTATTTTATTTTATTGCTTTAGTCCAATTTATTTTTTAATTTATTTTTTAAATTTTTATTTATATATTTATTTTAATTTATTTATTTATTTTTATTTATTATTTATCATTTATTTATTTTTATTTATTTATTTCATTATTTATTTTATTTTATTGCTTTAGTCCATCAGCTTTAAGTATTTTTAAATTTATTTATTATTTATTTTTTAAAATTGTATTTATATATTTATTTATTTTCATTTATTTATTATTTATCATTAATTTATTTTAATTAATTAATTTTATTTTTTATCTTATTTTTTATTTTTTATCTCCAGTGTTTCCCAAAGGTAACTCTTTCCTCACGTAATGTCTCGGTGTCAGGCCATGTCTCTTTTACAGTGTATCTTAAATTCTCACTCTGTGTGCGCTTGTGTGTTTGTGTGTGTATGTGTGGGTGTGCGAGGGAGGGTGTGTGTCCGTGTGTGTGGGTGGGAGGTTCTGGTTTTATTGTTATTAATTGTTGTTTTTAGCCTCTGAGAGAAACCTTGAACTACATGTTCTTGTCTAAAAAGTTCCATAAAAATATAAAATAAAGTTGAATTTGAGACTCAGAGTGTAAAGAGTGAACATAAACATGATGTCGCAGTGTGTGGTTCACTCCAGAGATGAGCCGGTGTGAGGGGTCAGTCGGTATCGTAGTTCAGGTTAAGTCTTACACGATACGGGAAATGGACCCAAACTTTAACCCACAAAAACTAAACAATAGGCTGAGAGGGGAAAAAACACACTTCTGGGATGAGGACATGCAGAGGACACCCAGAGGACTTGAGCTAGTACAGGACATTTCCTGCCCTTCCTGGAGCATGTCCTGGTTCCTGAGACTTTGGCTCGGAGCCCAGACCGGGTCTCTGGACCGCAGCCAAGAGGACCGATACGTAGAAACACGGCGATGACACCTCTGCTGTTTCTACATGATAGTGTTTAAGAGAGTGGGGGGATTCGGTGGGTTTGTGACCACAGAGTGACCTGTATCAGGAAACACACTACTTCTACTGACCTGCAGCGTTTGCACCACCAGGGGGCAGCGTGAGAGGGGACTAAAGAGGAGGAAGCTTTCAGTCTTTTTGTGCCAATTAATCAGTAAAAAAATAACTTTTCATGTGAAATAATTAAAGTTTTCAGTCATACAAAAATAAAGAAAATTAAAGGTGTAACTTTTGTAAACAACCAACAGGAGGCGTTTCTGAAAACACCGAGATAGTAAACACAGAGACGTTGTTGTGTTTCAGGGTATCCCCCAGCGTGACAGTCCTGAGTCATCTTATAGTTTAAAAACAGAAAGTGGAAAAAACCCAGAACCTTAAGAGACGTTTATAAACAGTCTCTTTATTTACAGTCACACAGAAAATCATAAAATATAGACATTTAAGAGCTGAGACCTGAAAATATTTGACATTTCTGCTTAGGAAATAACTTTGTAAATCTGTGTTGATTGGTAGAATTTTAATCCCAGAAGCAGCTGATCGTTTCGGCTCTTTGTTTACATCTTAAATCCTTTTTTTTTTTATTAAAAAAAATAAAATCAGTGTTTAAAACTTGGAGTTAAGGCTGTCATTTCTCCAAAACTGATCGTGTTTAAAGACTTTTTCATAAATTACTTTCTTGTCATGTGTTTTATTTACAGAGGGTCTTTCCTGTTGATTTTCTATCAAGTATTGTTTTGGATGAATTAGAAAAAAAAGTGCTTATTTTAATGATTTTGACTTCTTTATAAAAACACAGAAACAGTTTGTATTCAGTTTTAGAAACTTAAAAATGTCACTCTTCACCTCTTAAACTCAATTTTAAATACTTAAGTTTGTCTGTATTTCATATTTTAGCTTTTACTTGAGTTCATAATTTCAATTCTTCCATTTCCTGATTCATATTTTCGTCTTTTCTTGTTAAATTTCCCTCCGATCTTTCCGATCACGCATCCGATCACTTAAAGTAAAAATCCTGACACTCTCGTGTTTTTAACCACCTGTTGTCCTCTCATCCCTCCCGAATCTTCCTCTACCCCCAGACATGAACTTGACCCAGATCTGGCTCTCTTACCTTGGACCTCTCCCTGATGGCTTTGCCCCCGAGCCGGCTGGCGCACACGGAGATGATCTTATCGATCACATTCAGCAGGTATCCGATCGCCTCGCAGCCTCGCTCCGTCCCGCTCACCCACGCGATTTTGTCCCCACGGATGCTCCTCCGGTGGATGCCCGGCACGGAGCCTGCCAGGCGGCCGTCCTGCAGCGCCCCGGAGAGGTGCATGTCCTTTACCTGGTCCCGCACCGCGTCCCCGGCCACGTTGCCGAGGAGACCGTCAACGTGGTAGAAACCCCGGGACAGCAGGGCAGGGACGACGTGCTCCAGAGCCAAACGCTCCAGGTCCAAATCCGGCACCAGTTCGATTAGAGGCATTTTCACAGACTGTGGGGTGTCAGAGGAGACTTGAGTGAGTTTGTGAGACTCGGACGGAAATAAAGTTCAGATTTGAGTTTTAGCTCAAACTCAGAGTCCGGGTCTCTGTCAGGGTCTGACTGACAGCTGGACTCTGAATGAGAGGCTTTAATGAACTGATCCCGTGTGTCATCGAGTTCTTATTAAGGCTCAAAACTCCCCCAAGTCAGCAAGTATGCAAATCAATCACTTCCGTTTAGAGGTTTCAAAATAAGAGCTCAGCCTCCGGACAAACCTTAAAGAGAAACTAAGAGAGAAAAGAACAGAATTCAGGATTAATTTATGATTTATTATCATTTATTTAAAGTCAAAAATAAACTCAGAGTCCTTATAGATGTTTTACCGAAATGAGCAGAGTCCTGAGGAAAAAGAAAGAACAAACCTGAGGACAGAAAGTGAAAGAAATAAGGACAAAATATAATTATAGGAATAGACTCAACATACCAGATTGGATGAACTGTACTGGATTGTTGGTGTTGACTTGCATCCTACTGTATAAACTGTCTTACAGAGGATAGTGTGGTATCATGAGGTCTATTTAGGTATAGGTATATTTAGGTATATTTAGTGAAAAGTCACCCAATTTAGCGGAAGGCAACCGCAAGCAGCCTGTCCGTCGCTCCGATAAATGCGTCAGTCGTCACGACTACAGTAAACATAATGGACGAGGGAGGTCGCGCAAACTGCTGTATGAGCATTTATTGTTCTTGTTATTTCCAGTGTTTGTTCTGGTTCCTCTTTAGTCTGACTGAAACTGAATTTGATGTGAATTGTTTCCAGGTCGGTTTGGAAAAGTAAAAAAAACTGAAGGACCACAGTCGTGTTGTTGTAATCCTAATAAAGAGTCTCAAAACCATCAAGCAGAAGTTTTTCCTCATGTTGATGAAAATAAACTCTAGAGATGAAGGTTTCTACGAGTGAGGACTGAACTAAGCATCAGGGAAACAGCGGTAATCTGAGGGCTGTCCTCTCTGTTGTAAACCTGGTTGGATTAGGATTCAAAAATGGATATGAAGATTAATCTGATGTAGTTTCAGAGTTAAAATAATCGCTGTCTGTGGTTCTATATGGGCTCTGTAAAAAATATTGACAAATAAAAGCTTAAAGCAAAGTGTTGGAGGAAAAAAAACTAAATTAGTTCATTTTTGGGAACCATGAAAATGTGGAATTATGATCGATGAACTGAACTCGTACATTTTAAAATGTGTGAACTGAACTTTGAACTAGTTCAGGTAGAAAATGAACTTTACCAACACTGTAAATAACTGATTCATTGGGAAAAAAAAACTAGGTCAAGTTTTATTTTGGAGGTACCCTGCGCTACTTCCGGTGTTGCGGTCGTGTCTTTACAGTGAAGACAGAACGAGTGCAACGTGAGGGAACAGAGAGACGTGCTGGATGTGATGTCCACGATGAGAGGAGGAGGAGGAGGAGGAGGGTCCCTGAACTCCTCTTTCTCTTCCTCTTAAACATTTTATTTTATCACGTTTTGTTCTCAGAAATCATCAGATTTCTGTTTTTAATCTTTAAATGTGCAGTGATAAAAAAAAGTAGGTCATAGAGAGAGAAGCTCGGCTCCGATTTAAAACAGTTCAGGTGTTTTTTTTCACGAAGTTCAGAGTTTTTTTCTTTTGTTTTTTTTTAAAGTTGGACTGTAATTTGATCCGGATAAACACAAGTCACTCGAGCTGACACGTGCCCGCGCACTGGGCGTGCCCGCCGCCATTGACGACTCCATGAGCGGCATGTAGCCCTCGCGCTCCCCCCCTCCTGTCCGCGAGGAAGTAAACAGTGAATGTGAGGCTGACCACGCGCCAAAAAGAGACGAAGCTGATAAGAGGAGACTGCGGCGATAACAACAACGACAATGAAAACAATAACAATGATAGCAATAATAATAGTAATAAGAGGGCACTGCGGTGATAACAACAACGACAATGATAACAATAATAATAATAATAATAATAATAATTAGAGGAGACTGCGGTGATAACAACAATGACAATGATAACAATAACAATGATAATAATAATGATGAAAATTAAAAAATACTAATAATAAGAGGAGACTGCACCAAAAACAACATTATCATCATATCATAAAATTTAAAAAAAATAAAAAATGCAGTAAAAAGGAAACATTATCACCAGTAATATAATATAAATAATAATAGTGAAAAGTTAGAAAATAAAATAAAATGAGTAAGAAAAAAAATAATAATAATAATAAATAAAATTAATTAAAATAACAACCATAACAAAATAATAAAAAATGAAAAAAGTAAAACTAATAATAATAATAATAATAATAATGATATAAATAATAATAATAATAATAATAGTAATAATAGTTACTTAAAAATATAATGAAATTAACAATTGTAAAAAATTAGAAAGTAAATTTTAATAATTCTTATAATAATAATTATAAACAATAAAAATAAAGTAAAACTATTAATAATAAATATTATAATAATTCAAAAAACATTAATAATAAAAAATATAATAATTAAAAAATAAAATAAAATTAATCAAAATTAAAAAATGAATAATAATAATAAAAATAATAATAATTATTAATTTATTATTAATAATAATAATAATAATCATCATCATCATCATCGTCATCATCATAACAATCATAATAAAATCAATAATTACGATAATAACACTTATATTACTATTACTTATAATAATTATGACGTATTTTCATGCAACTTGCTCTCAAACAGCTCAGAGACAAATACTGATTATTTTTAAACTATATTTGACTCAATTTGAAGACAAATGAGAATAACGGAGAATCTGTTTACAACTGAGCTGCTTTTTTTGCACATTTTAGGAACAACACCTGGTCAGGTTGGATACTCACCTCTGATTGGCTGCAAGATGTTCATCAGTTCCTGGTATTGGACACCTGATGTTGTTTCCTTTTCTTTTCTGTTTGATATTATACATTAATGTGCTGGAATGGCAGCATTAACCTGCAGCTCAAACAGATCATTTAGAGGTCATGTGAGGAATTTTTGGTTTTCGTCCACTTTGGCACCACCTGTGGACAAAACAGACATTGCACATTTAGATTTCTGCGTGCTTTGGAAGATGATTTTGACAGAAACACTCATCCTGCTGACTGTTAACAAGCAAATATATTTATTATTGTGTTGTTTTTTTTAAATACTAAAAATAGGACTGTAATGTAGGACAGCACTGAGATATTATTGCTTTAATTATTGTGTCGAGGTGATTTTCACAGTTTGTGTTTCAGTTTCATCATCAGAGTTCATCTGAATCACCATCCGTTTGACACATTCACTGACCTTTGTGCTGCATTCAAGGACATCAGGAAAAGGAACCACCTTGTACCCTGTAATTGCAGATTCTCACTCTGCGCCTTGAGTCATAATGCCGATGAAGCCGAGGCAAACGTGTCAGATCGCGTCCTGCGGTAACCTTCATCTGTGAGGAATGTGTGAATACGTGAGTCTGCACAGCTGCCAGCTTCCTGCTGCAGGAGGAGAACAGACTGTACCAGTTTGACCACAACGACCAGAGTTAATCAGCAGCTCCCGCCCCATCAATCAGGGTCTGTGCTTCACTGAGGGGGTTTTCCAGACCTCTGTAGTCCTCGCTATGTCCTCTGTGCACCCCTGCAGAATCTAAACTGTCCTCATTTCTCATGTTCAGAACAACAAGTGCTCATTCTGTCCTTGGATTTACGTTCTGCCTATGGAAGACAAAATCATGGACATCAAAAATACACAAAACTGCACAGCCTGGAGATTTACACTGAAACTATGACTTCCAGTGAAAACTTCCTTTTTCATTCATGGAAATAAGGAGTTCAGGCTAAAACCTAAGGTCTAAAGAGAAGTGAAATTACCACCTCCGCATATATGTGAGGAAAATAACGCCGTCACATCTCAGCTCGTTACATTCTCTGGAAGAGCAACACTTCATCTGTCTGGGTTATGAGTCTCAGTTTCACTGTAAAAGTGAGTTACACTGAAGATCTACTGTCATACTGAAACAGTATAAATCTAAAGAAGAGAAGGTCATTTTCTCATGATTTACAGGTGATTAACATGTCTCCAACTGCACCAGTTCATCTGTTTTGGTCTCAGTTTCACTGTAAAAAGGAGGTTTTATAGAGGCTTCGAGATTGACAGGTTTTATATTCTGCGGTTAACCTGTCTGTGGTGAGTCCCAGTTTTACTGTAAAGAGTCAGTTACATACAGCCTCTACTCTTGTTTCCTTCCAGTGTAAAAAAAAGGGACTTAAATTATACACAGTAAGTGATCCACAGTTGACAAGCTGTACATCAGTTTCTGGTGAGTCCCAGTTTCATTGTAAACAGTATGTGACGCAGCAGCTTCAATGTGACTTACTTCAGTGGTTTGAGACCAAAAAAGTTAACTAGTTTTCCAAACGATTTAAAGATAATTAACGTGTCTCCAACGGCAACCATTCACCTGTAAGTGGTAGGTCTCCGTTTCACTGTAAACAGTAAGTGACGCAGCAGCTTCAATGTGACTTACTTCAGTGGTTTGAGACCGAAAAAGTCGATTTGTTTTCTAGATAATTTAAAGGTTATTAACGGGTCTCATACCGCAACCATTCAACCTCTAAGTGGTGAGTCTCAGTTTCACTGTAAATGGTCAGTTACATCAAAGTTTCACTCTGGCTGACTCAAATGTAAGAAGTATGAACCCAAACTAATCAGACTAATTTTCTCATGACTCACAGGCAACGAACAGGTCTCCAACGGCTCCGGTTTGTAAGAGTCCCAGTTTCACTGTTAAAGTAAATTACACAGAAGCTTCACTCTGGCTTACTTAAGAAGTTATTTATCTCAAAAATTACAATAATTATTACTATTTGTTTTACTGTAATCCCAAAATTGCAGAAATTTAACCAACATTTAACCTGAATGTTGAAGCAGTTTGTAAATGTTATGATTAAGATCCATTTCAAAATTTTAATAAAGAAGTTAAAAGTTTTTTAATTTGGACAGAGAAGTTGATCCTTAAACTGAACCTGCACCCACAGTCTTGAAGTAAAACTAAAGTGTATTTAGAGACCTATGAGTGTGTGTCTGTGTGTGCGTGTGTTTTTGTGTGTCAGACAATGGCGGTTCAAACTCCGGTCCTTCTGCCTACGTGAGAAGAGCTTCATCGTCTGAGTTAACCAGTAACCAGAGCCGTGTTTCCTCTCTGATGGGCTGCCGCGGGCTGAGGGAAGAGATCCCGGGGCTGTTTGAGAGGACGTGCTGTAATCTGAGGTTTACTTTACACTCAGACGTTTGTGTTTATGAAGACCGGAGTAATAAAAAAAGATCTGATGAGGCAGCTGATTTCTAAAATTTACGACCTTGTTTTGATGACACACATTTACACACTCACAGTTCTGCAGAAGAAGAAAACCTGCGTCACAGCTTTTACATGTTTCCTTAAATATCTGGTGACACGCGGCGAGTGTTTCTGTTTCTATAAATCATTTCAGTTTAACGTCACAGATGTTAGTTTGTTTTACTCAGATCATTTCATATCAACCTGTAGACTGGGGAAACTTTCACTATATCAAATAATTTCTCTTTGAAAGGTTAACAGGCAGTAAATTTAACATTACACCAGATTATTTATTATGTATCACTGACAAAAACTGTGAAAACGATCATTTTGGAAGGTCAGGGTTAATTATCAAATATTAAAACTCTTATGAGATTTTTATTATGAGATGTTTATTCTACCGTTACTGGCACGGCTAACAGTGTAGCAAGGCTAATAGCAGGTGGCTAACGCTAACTTTAGCTTGCATATTACATGGTGCTACACCGTTAACTCTGCGTGACCGAGACCAGCACAGCGGGGAACATGGTGAAGTGGGTTGAACTGAAACTTGTCGAATTTATTGTGTGGCGGAAATGGCAGATCATTTTCGAAGTGAAACCGAATCTTATTTCTGAAAGTATCGGTGAAAATCAGCGAGTTTTGGCCAATTACCGAATAATCTCAAACGGGCTAAAATTGGCCGATTAAATCAGCTCGCCTATAAATCAGTCCGGCCCTAATAAACAGTCTATGATATTTACTTTTAATTTTACATTTGCCCGTCAGAAGTCAACAGGATGAGATTATTGTCTGAAGTAAGAAAAGGACAAAATGAGCAAAGACTGTTTTGTCCACGGGGGGGCGCCAAAGTTGATACAAACCAAAAGTTCCTCACTGGAGCTTTAATATGTATAAAAATATAACATTCAGATATACAAACAGAGTCTCAACCTCCAGTCTCAGAATAAAAGGCCGATGCAGAAGTGCTTAAAACTGTAGTTCCCCAAGTGTCCACTAGAGGCTGCAGAAGCACAAGAAACAACAAACCTACAAACCAGGACCTGTTCCTTTCAGCAGAATCTGTCATTTCACAATCTCAGATGATTTAGTTTTCATCGGTCGTCTGATTAATCCTCTTAGGAGAAAAAAAAAACATAAAACTTTATACTTTCGGTAAACAGACTTGACAATCACGAAAATAACCAAAAAGGTAATTTAAAAGCTGTTCAGATAATATCTGCAGACACTGCAGGGAGGCTGAGCAGCCTGTCTGCTGTTGATCAGTGTTAGCACTCCCCCTTGTGTCCATTTTGCCGTCCTGCGCTCTATTGTAATAACCCACAAATGAATCAAACTGTTTTAATCAGGAACCATGTGTACATGATTTCAGGACAATGGGAATACATAAAAACAAAACCAGGCACAACCAGCTGCTTATCTTTGTGAAATATCCCTTTAATGATTTGAGTTTACAGAGGAGGTATTCAGCATCAGAAGCTCACAAAAGCACAAATATTTTATTCTGTACGCCATCAAATCTGACTACAAAACTTTACAAATATGTGTACAAGATTATATACAAAGAACTGAGAAAATACAGGGACTCAAAATCACACGTTTCTAATCGCAGAAGCAGTTTTAACACGTAATAAAGTAACTTCAAAATGGAATTCTGGTTAATTTATCAAGTTTGTGCAAAAGGGAAACCGATACTGTCGCTTTTTTTTTTTTTTTACAGTTTAAACAAAAGTGGAGAATTTAAAGGGTTATTCCGTCAGTTTTAAAGTCATTAATTGAACCCTGCACATCAAAAAAACACTCCTCTGTTTAGTGTCTCTGAAGGATTTCGGCTAAACTTTGAAACTCGACGTCCTGTCAGCAGCAAATGTCGTTAGAAGAAGCAAGCGACCACTTCACAGCTGCATAAAAACTGAACATTTCTGAACACAGGAGGACAAGATTTCACCTTTTTCACTCAAACTGTATCTTGTTTCCTGCTGCAACTTCTCTGAGTTTTATTTTATACAAATCTTCTGGTCTGAACATCTTTAAAAAAACTCACTAATTTAGACACCTGCGTTTTAAACCACCTTTCAGTATCTGAGCTGATGTTTAACGGTCTGACAGCGACAAATACGATTAAAGAGGAACATCAGGAGTCATATGTGCATGTTATGAGGTTTCTTGTGCTTAGCGTGGACTAACATCTATCTGGGAAACGCTGCAGCTTTAGTTTGAACAGGAAAATACTTCTTTACTGTACAGAGAGTTTCTGAGATGTTCCAGCAGGATTAACTCTTTATAACTGATTTATATCATTACATCGTTTCCATCAGTGGAAAAAAAAAGGCGATAAATGTCTTCATGGTTTCCTCCGACAGAGCCTCGACATCTGATTGGCTCTCATAATCTTATACGGCTCATAAAAAAACTAGTCAAACTAACATCTGTGTTCCCAGACCCTGAAGAAAACTCTAAGACAACAACGGTGGAATAAAAATGAAGCCGTCCGATCAGACTTCCGGATCATTTACACTTTCCCCAAACAGACGGATGCACTTGGTTGGAGATCGAAATAAAATATGTGGATTACAATCAAGAACGTCCTCTTTGAAGGCCTCACATCCACGATCAACGTCCTTCACAATCCAAAATATTTCAGCGAAGGAAAAACAGTCTGAGGGAGGAACATCGTCCGCTGTGACGCTCACAGCTTTGACCTTTGGTTTGGAGTCAGCTCTGAAGGAAAGGAGACAAGGAGACGAGAGGAGGAGGAAGGAGGAGGAGTTCTGTCTGTACATGGCTGGAGATGATCCCCACCTCAAGCCCCGGAGCAGGCAGACGGACAGGTGGATGGACGAGCTACGAGCCGGACAAACGGGACCAGTGGACAGACGGGACCAGTGGACAGACAGGACCAGTGGACAGACAGGACCAGTGGACAGACAGGTGGTCTCGCTGCGTCATTGTACCACCTCAAAGTAGTGCAGGATGGCCATGATGTGCTGCGGCATGAAGACGTATCCGGTGTAGACGGCCATGCCGGCCACCGAGATGAGCAGAGAGTCTGAAGAGACACGATAAGGACCGACTCCTGATAACCAGATGAGACATTTATCACCCCTGACCTCAGACACACGGCTGTGGAGCTCTCAGTATTTCACTCTGGGTTTCATCTTTGAAAAGCTTGACCTACAAATGCAGATTTTGGCCGATACCTTTTTTTAAAATTATAATTGACAACACAAACCTTTGATGGTCTGATCTGAATGAATCTGAATGAATATTTCTGTCCAAACTACTCAATTAAATCAGCTCCTTTAGTCTTTTATTTTCAGCATTTTAAAAATTAACAGTATTTGGTCTCAAACAGGTCAGACTGCAGTTTCTGAGCCTCTTACCAAAATAAAGTTCACAGCAGTATTTCATTTCCCGCCCTCCTTCGCCTCTGATTGGCTCGAAGTGCTGAGCTCCGATCGGTTATTCCTTATGGCTGTGAAACGTCATCGTCTGTCGGGTTAGGACATTCAGAAGTGCGATAATGTTCTGTGATGTTCCGATGTACAGAGCCGACAGCCCGCCTTCGGCTTGAGCGCTAGATGACGTTTCCAGCTTTTCCGACCAATCAGAGGCGAAGGAGGCGGGACTTTCCCCAACCGTCCTACAACAAAAAATATCGCGGACGGGACTGTCATTCTGGCAAAAACAAAAAGCTACAACAGCTGAGTTTAAGACCTTTGCTGAAGTCGATCAGATCGGTTTTATGTGTAAGAATCAGCTGATCACCGATCCCCCAAAATTAAGGAAACTGGCGCAGATCGATCGGCCGGCCAATTTATCAGTGCATGTTTAGATATAATGTATAATAAATCCCATGAGTGTCAGAAAACAGTCGTTAGTTTTCACTGTCGTTATTGTGGTACGATGAGAAAGAGGCAGAATGAGTCACAGACACATTCACGAAACAAAACCCCCTCCCCCAAAATACTGAGGCCTGGTTTCCCTGTAATTCTCACAGGTCCTCAGGTTAGACCAATCCAAATGAGGCGTTTGAAATACAGAGTGCACTGAAATCCCCTCACAGCCATCAGCCGGACAGTTCAAGTGGAATTTAAACTTTAATGAACTCCTAATCAACCAAACCGCCCGAATGATCCCCGTTTGATCTCTGAGAGAGTGAAGACTGGACGGAGAGCAGCACTCAGGCTGATAACAGGCGGAGCAACAATAACACAACCTCTGACTTATTCACACAAACACACCTGACCCTGAGGGAAGGAGAGACACAAGCGGAGGGTGACACCGACCGCAGGAAGACGATATGTCATGTAGACAACGTGATAGTGACGGATTACTGCGGCGACACCGATCAAAGTACGGCCATAACAACATGAACAGGATCTATTATTCAGCAGCAATCCTATCAAACACACTTTATCCTGATCAGACTGGAGTTTGACGGCAATCAGAGTTTGTGTAAATTAAAGAAAACATGAGCGAGGACAGTTTTAATGTTTTATGTTCCTGCTCTGCTGTTACATATCAAATGAAACACTCCCTGAACTAACTGTCACTCCCCCTGAGGTGATCTGAGCGGCTCGGGTTCACAGTGACAGTTTACAGTCGGAGAGTAAATACAATAAAAGTCAAACATCAGGAAACGACCAGGAGGAGGAGGAGGAGGAGGAGGAGGAGGTCACCTGAGACGGAACAGCTCGTCTTCAGCCGTATGAAGGAACCAGATATTCAGACTATTTAAGCTTTTATATAACGTCCTTCATGACGTCAAGACTTGTGTTTCATAATTCAGACCAATGTCCGATATCTCATTAGTGATCGCGGCAGCCTCTCTCCTGTCATGCCAACCCCTAATTTCCACCGCATCCGGAATGGCGGTGATTTTCGCCGTACGCCAATTCCTACCGAATCCATTTGTGAGGCGAATTTTGTGGCGGATTACAAACAGTGGTTATCATGAGAACTCACAAGAACCCATGGATTCACGTGCAACCACGCGAAAGTAGGGTCCGATCGATTTATCGTCGAGTCGATTAATCTAATCGGTAATCGACTGAAACTCGCCGATTTTCGCTGATATTTTCAAAATAAAATGCGGAGAATAAGAATCAGTTTCACTTCGAAAATGTTCCGCCGTTTGAAAAGTTCCCTGACTTATCCTGTAGATGGCGCATCGACCTCATGACAATCTTCATCACTACCTCACAGCAGAGTGACGGATCTGAAGTTGAAAACGCTTTTCTGCTCTGAGTTTGATCAGTTGGTCTTCCTGTCGGTGTGAAGAGCAGTAGTCTACAGTATATCTACAGTATATATATTAATTTTAGAACTTCATAAAAAAATTCTCCAGGTTTAGGAGCAACATCTGCGTCCATCCAGACGAAGAGTTTTTTCAGGGAAGACCTTCATATGATTCCAAACCACATTTTGACAACAGTTGAAATGTGGAATGTGAAATTCTTGCAATCAGCTGTGGAGTCTGGCGATCCGCAGAGGAACGGAACCGTTACGATCAGCTACGATCTGCGGATATGGCCTTTTCGGAGCCGTTCAGGATGCAGTGGAATTCGGGGGTTACTCTGTCCCTGGGTTTTTCAGACACACACCTGCCTCGTTTCTCCAGAGTTTGTACCGCTGTTTCATGTGCACAACAGGTGGTTCAACACTGTCCAGTCTATTATTAAAGCCGTACATATACACAATATATCAGTGACAGATAACTGCATGTCTGACTTAACGTACAACCAAAACACCAACAGTAAACTTTAATTATTTACCTCTATCACCTCTAATCCTCCTTCATACACCAGTTACACCTTTGGAGAAACAAAACTGATTTAAAGTCGAGATTCAGACCTCTAAAACAGACATGTTAGTATCCTCAGACCCATGGTTTTAGTGGTGGGAGGATCCAGACTGTGATCCAGGGTCACTGTAGGAAGCCCAGCCTCGACACCGCCCAAAAAAACCCGGCTAAATTCACTCATATTTGACCAGAAAAACTAACTTTTTAAGTAGGAAAAGACCCTTCAATTGGCCCTGACCAGACTGAACCAAACCTCTCGATAAAAACTACAACTTCAGGAGCGTTAAAACTGTCGAACACTCTGCATTCATTTGGAGTTACAACAAAAACACAAACAGATATAAACATTTTTTATCAGCCGAATTCTACCTAAAATCCTGAAAAATGATCAGACACTTTGATATACGGATATAATAACTCTGAAATACACAAATTTGTCAAATAAGTTCTGGATCAGACGCCGGGTAAGTTTTCGTAGTGAGCTGGCGAGCTAGCGTTAGCACGTTAGCTTAGCTTGTTCGGAAGTAGTTTTTCACACGGAAAAGGATACTGAACACCGTCCTCTCCCACGGCTCCAGCATGTACAGCGCCGTCACCAGGAGGTACTGGTAGTAGAACCAGGATAACTGCTTCCAACAGTCACCCAGAGCCATTATTCCAACTTCACAAACGACAACTTTAGTTCTGGTTCCGAGCCCGAGCTGGTTTCCTCCTCAGACGTGACTTCTGGTGACGCAGTACGCTGTGGCATGAGATGCTTGTTTTCGACCAATCAGAGCCTCGCTTTTGAGTTGAGCGCTGTGACGCGAATAGGGAGTTCCAAACATAGATAAAACATGAACGCTAGATGGTTTACGCACGCCGACATCCGCGCATGGCGGCCATTTTGCTACGGGACGCCCTCTCTCTCCTAACATTCAAGTCTACGGTGCATGTAACATTAAAATAACCAAAGATTGATTAATTTTAAACCGATTTTCAAACGGTTTGGTTGGTAACAAACCTCAGAGTTTTAGTTATGTTCCTGCATACTCAAGAATAATTTTAACCATGGATTTTCATAAATAATCACCTCCTGTTAGCTACTATTTTAACTCCAATGTTGGCTAAAGAGGAACCAGTCATGTGACCACAGATAACTGTTCTCTCTCTGTTTTGTTTTCTATGTCAGCTAACAGAGTCTTATTTCTATTCCTTTAGTATCTTCTTGTTGACTGATTTTCCCCTTAATTCTGTTTCATGAGTGACTTCCAGGCTGTAAGGATAATCTTTGTACTCGTCTGTCACTGTGCTTCCATTTTTTATGCCAGGGACTACAGATGAAAATTAGCCATTTGCTATATCTGGCATATTTACATTTTTATGTTCGTTAATGTGCATTGTCCCTTTTAAATAAATGAATGAAATAGAGCGTACTAGAATGGTATACTGGGGTAAGATGGCCGCCGTGGAGGGATGCCGGTGACTCCGCCTCATAGAGTCATCTACCCCTTCTTGTAGATATCTATGTTCCATATCTTATAAATTGAGCGTAGTTCAGCGTCGCCGCCATGTTGGTTGGGTCTCCTCGGAGTCGGTTATTATGCCTGTATATTGTGTCGCCGACTGTTGCACTAACCGGCGCGGTGTTGACACCAAATCGCGTGGGATTACTTTCCACAAGTAAGACTGCACAATAATTTAGGCTACTTAACTATTCATGATATTATGTCATCGTAACTACCGTTATTTGGCTATCAACGAATTGTTAGCAACAGGAACTGTTTTCTTCTTCTTCACATCTGGAAGGTTTCCCGGGGACACGGACTTGAGGAGGAAATGGGAAATTGCTACAAGAAGGGAGAAAGGTTTCGTTGCTTCGGAGTCCTCCAGACTCTGCAGTGAACACTTTAGAGCAGAGGACTTTGACCGGACGGGTCAGATAGTTCGGCTCAGAGACGGTGTGACCCCATCTGTCTTCAGCTTCCCATCTCGACTCCGAAGAGTAGGTTTATTTTAGACAAATTAGACACAGATGCCTCATTCTTTACTGCTGGAGCGTAATAAAGCGTCACCGCCATTTTGGATGGGTCTTCTTACTTTAGACTCGAATCAGCCAATCGGAATAAACAGAAAACGAACCGAACCGCGAGATGATCGGGTAAAAAATCGGGGTTGAAATGACAGTAGTTGGGCAAACGTACCTTCATCTGAAGAACTAAATTCTTTAGGGGAACTTTGTGGACCCATCCAAGATGGCACCTGCTCTAACGTCAGCTCCAGTATGCACTTTCAGTCTATGAGGCTTTTTCCTATGTTATGTCTATGTATTTTTACTCTACATGCCAACAGAAATGTCCGATTTAAATGTAAAACAAAAGTTAAAGGGATATTCCGGTGTAAAATTATACCAACTTTAGTAATGACCGCAGGATAGCAATACACAGCGGTCTGAGGAGCCATAAACAAACCTCAACCAAAACGCCACTCTATAGCCACAAATAATGCTCAGAACAGCACCTAACTTCATCAACAGGACATATAGGGTCACAGACATAGTACTAACTTTGAACACAACTCACCTACTCTCTTCCAGCAGACGCTTGTTTGTAGCGAGACCTCAGGCCAGTCTATTACAGACTACAGCGGGGTGCCGCAGCTCAAGGAAGAACATTTATGATCATTTTTTCATGGAAATACAATCAGACCGAGACGCTAAGACAGAAGAACTACTGCGTCTGTAAAATGATTAATATGGTGATTATTACTTCAAGGAAATGATAAAGAAATTATCATAAATGTTCTTCCTTGAGCGGCGGCACCCCACTCTAGTGTTACAGTGTGTTTGACCCTAAATTAATTTTACGCCGGAATATCCCTTAACACTCGTTGTTTACAAGTTTTATCTTTCTTATATTTCAGCCTGTAGCAACAAGGAACACAAGAACTTCACGGAAAGCTGCGGAGAGCCTACCAGTGGACCTTTCTCAGCAGGTCCCTAAAAGTGGACCCCCGTCCAATGATGTGAGTGTCTGTATCTGATGTGTCCCACTCAGCTGTAGACAGAATGGAAGTTTTCATACAGTCTGGTTTTTACCATTATTTCTTTATCTTACCTCAGCCTTTAGCAACAAGGAACACAGGAACTTCAACAAGAGCTGAAGGGAGCCGACCAGTGTACTTTTCTCATGTCCTTAAAACTGGACCTCCGCCCAATAATGTAAGAGTCTGTCCCGTCCAGCTGTGAGCATCACGGTCATTTTAAAATCTCTCCTTTGTCTCTGCATCTCTTTTCTGACACACTCATGTAAACACTTTTATATCAAATAAATACACACATGCACAAACACTCTCTATTCCTCATACTCACGGTTCTGGCGGGGATATTACGGGTATGAAAGGATCTGTTTCTTTACATCTATGATACAAACATCTCCATCCGTCTCTCTACTAGGACCACCCCTACGCACTGCCCGATTCTCCCTCTCATCTTAAGACCAGACTCAGTGAGGCGTTGGCGAGAGTGGAGAGTCTGGAGCGGGAGAGGCTGAACTTAAGGGCCCGAGAACGGAGAGCGAAGAAAACGATAAAGAGTCTTCTGGAGGATCTGAAGAAAAGAGACGCTGTGATTGAAGAGCTGAAAGACAGGCTCGACTTCCACTCAGGTGAAACCACGTTGAATTTAGTGAAAGTTTTATTTCAGGGGAACTCACTGACTTGTTTGTCTGAACTGTATTTCAGGTCTGGAGATAGACCTCTTTTTAAAGCGGGGCCATGAATACACGCAGGACCAGAAAGAGTTCGCCCTCACGCTCTACCTCTATGGTCCGAAGGCGTACAATTTCCTGAGGGATTCTCTGCACCTTCCTCTGCCACACCCACACACACTGCAAAGGTGTGGTTCATGTTTTTTTAATGACACTTTAAAACCTAAAAACTTCAGGGAACTGATGTCGTGTTGTTCTCTCTTTTTTTGTAAAGGTGGATGCAGTTAGAGAACGCTAACCCTGGGCCCGACACGGTGACGTTGGACATGTTGGAGGATGGACCTGAAGAAGAGCCTGACTCTGTGACCCTCATGTTGGAGAGTAGACCTGAAGAAGAGCCGGACTCTGTGACCCTCATGTTGCAGAGTAGACCTGATGAAGAAGAGTCCGGCCCTGTGGTCCTCGTGTTGGATAACATGACCCTCGATAAACCTGTCCAGTATAATCCTGATACCCAGAAAATGAGTGTGTGTGAGAGAGAGAGCGAGGGAGAGTGAAATAAATCTAAATAAACAATCAAACTTGTTTCTTCATTCAGATATAACATTATTAAACTGATCAAATTCAGGGAGTTATGATCAATAAAATTCGGCACTTTTACCTTTATGCACCCATATGCAACTGTAAAGTATTCTACACAGTAAAACTAGAGTCCAAAATACAAGAGTTAGGAACTTTTTATTAAGGCTGAGACGATATGCTTTTCTCCCGATTCGATTCTTCTACGATGTTTTGGATGCTGATTCGATTTAAGTTTCGATTCTACGATATTAATCTGCGTTTTTAACTCCAGTGAAATAGCTGATTATGATTATGATTGTCTACTGACTATTCCCCCAAAAAATACACATCACATCTAAGTCAGTTTTTAAGATTTATTCTTAAATTTGATTTTTAACATAAAAATCTATTAAAAAATTGTAAAACAAAAAATCGCGACACTTATGTGAATCGTTTTTTTTCTCCCACTTCTACTTTTTAATGTAATTCAACTTCATAAACAAAATACGATCATTAAGTGAATTTTTTTAAACACTTTATTGAGGTTTCAGACAGATAGAAGAACTAATAACTGTCCAGATTTGTTGTTTTTTTGAACCACTGCTGAGTTATTTCAGGAAAAGTCACTTTAAAATTTTGGCACTTTTTACAAATAAACGAAAAACTAAAGAA
This sequence comes from Xyrichtys novacula, assembly GCA_962446985.1. Taxonomy (NCBI): domain Eukaryota; kingdom Metazoa; phylum Chordata; class Actinopteri; order Labriformes; family Labridae; genus Xyrichtys; species Xyrichtys novacula. The sequence continues at coordinate 29,717,389 of OY660878.1, forward strand.
ATCCGTGTTTACGTCTGTGTCTGAGGAGAGTCCGACCTCTGAAGGAGTTTTAACCACGACATGAGGGAGACATCAGCTGATCTCCTGAAATAACCCTCTGACTAAAAACGTCTTTTTGTTTCTGCAGCTGAAGTTTCAGTCAGATGGAGACACTTCAGAGACTCCTGGATCTGCTGCGGCCCCTTTACGGTCTTTAACGGACCCTTAATTCCACATTTAGGAGCTAGAATCCATCTGTGTGAGTCCTGAACCCTCTGATCGCAGCACTCATGACAACAAACGCTGGACTAAACCCCGCCCAGTGTCAGCAGTGACTCGCCAGGATGTTGAAGAAGTGAAATACCTCGTCTTTATCGAACACGGCCACCTCAGTCGAGCACTCGGAGCACTGAACCGGGTGATAAACCTCATCAGAGTCCATCCCCGCCGGAGCCGGCGTCGGCGTTTCGTCTGCTCCCTCGTCTCGTGGCGTTTCTGTTTTCTGACCCCGCCTCCTCTTCCTGTTCCTCTGCTTCCTGTCCGGCTGGGTTTTGTAGCGTAACACTTCGTCTTTCTTCACGGTGCAGTTCATGACAAACATGGCGCGGTACTGAGTTCGGTAACTCTCGTGCCTGAAGGGACAAAACCGACACCTCAGTATTTACATCAACTGTTCACGGAAGACAAGAGTCTCAGTGTCTGAACCTGCGCCGCCTCACCTCTGACAGTCCAGGCACAGCGTCGTCATGCAGGCGGGACAGTTGAGGACGGCGTCGCTGGACGGTAAACCCTGAGGCTGCAACCGAGACCCGGCAGGTGTTCGCTTCCTGTTGTACCTGCAGAAGACGAAACAAAAGTTAAACCTCTCCGTCTGCCTCTTTGGACTCTGAGTTCATCTCATCATTTTCGTGTCTCACCCTCTTCTCCTCGCGTCCACCCACGCCTGGTCCCGGTCGTCCTCATCTGGGTCGTACAGCAGCTCATCATTGGTCAGAACGGTCCGCTGTTTCCGCCGCCGACCCGTGGAGCTGCCTGAGGAGAGAACAGAGAGGTCACCAAACCGAGCAGGTCGCCTTATAGGACTTCACCTGCAGCCTGACGGTGCTTACTTGGAGTGTTTTCTTCTTCTTCTGAGTCCGAGTCGAAGTAAATCTCGTCGTACATTTGACGGTCGGGGAGTCGAGGACCTCCTCCTCCTCCTCCTCCTCCTCCTCCTCCGTGGTCTCCTGAGTTTCCTGCTACAACAAGAACACAAACAGGACGTCTGTGTAGGTTCTCATTCATCGTTCTAAAGAACCAAGTCCAGTTGCCTCCTGCTAAACAGAACATTTCCTCTGTGGTTACTTTAAAGGGATATTCAAGGAAGAGCATTTACGATCATTTCTTCATGGAAATACGATCAGACCGAGACGCTGAGGCAGAAGAACTACTGCGTCTGTAAAATGATTAATATGGTGATTATTACTTCAAGGAAATGATAAAGAAATGATCATAAATGTTCTTCTTTGAACTGCGGCACCCCGCTGTAGTCCATAATGGACTGGCCTGAGGTCTCACTACAAACAAGCGGCTGCTGGAAGAGAGTAGGTGAGTTGTGTTTAGTCTCTTTGTTAAAGAAATGAGTCAAAGTTAAAAAGATGTTTGGTGTCTAGTACTATGGCTGTGACCCTATATGTACTAACCTCAGTAGATCATGGTGTAGCTCCGTTCAGTAACAGAACCTCATTGGAAAATTAGCTGATTTAACTTTACTGTGCTCTTGTTCAAATATATTAACTCTACAGCACATAAATCCAGACCTGTTAACAAAATCATGATTTTATTGATAATTCGGCTCAATAAAAACACCTTTACCTTTTCATTTTACTACAGTAGAAGTTTATTGGCCCAGCTTATAGACTACAGAAGTGGAGAAACGCCCCCGCTTAAGTTTATGTTTTCTTAGGAGTTAGAACAACTCTGACTATAGTACTATGTCTGTGACCCTATATGTCCTGTTGATGAAGTTAGGTGCTGTTCTGAGCATTATCTGTGGCTATAGAGTGGCGTTTTGGTTGAGTGCGTGGCTCTCTGTATTTCTATCCTGTGGTTGTTACTAAAGTTGGTATAACTAGAGAAGCAAGCGGTCGGCAACACTCATCTCTGGAGGGGGGGTCTAACTCGGTGTTACGGTGTGTTTGACCCTAAATTAAATTTTACGCCTCATTAGACTCAGGTGTGTGTTACCTGTCGATGATGGTCCCCAGGTCCCCTCCATGGTCTTGATTGTGGAGCTGAGCTCCGCCTCCATCTCCTTCTCGAACTCATCCCCGCTGGAGGACTCGCTCTCCCCCGTCAGATACTCTCGGATCAGTTTCTTCTTCTGCTCCGGGGTTCCGTTCAGCAGGACGTCCAGTTCGTCCTCCGAGCTGAGACACAGAAAAAGAAGACCAGTCCAGGTTTTGGGTCAGTTTTTAAGTATTGAGTCCAGTAAAAAGTTCAAATCCTAAAATATTTAACCATCCTTTTTTAATATAAATTCAGCATCTGAAACACATGATTCACTTGAACTCATAAAATCCAGTTAGACTGACAGAAGTGCCTTTATTTTATTAACTAAAATGACTTAATATGACAAAATACGAACGTTTTCAGACACTGTTTTAGCTCTACCTCGGTGATCTCATTAAAAAAACACCGTAAATTCAACACAAACAGATCTGCCTTCATGATATGACCCATTTACGAACAATAAACCCCTTAAAAAGAGAAAAATCCGGAGTAATTCCGTATTTTTCGATCTCCAGGTTTATTGCCTTAAAGTTAATAATTCGTGTTTTTTTTCTGACCTGCTCTCCGCTCTTTCCTCGTCGCTCGGCTCCTCGATCTCATAAGAGTCAAACTCCAGAGTTTTATTTAGTTTATTCATGTTTACAGATTGATAAAGTCCTTAACATCAACATCAACACACACGAGCAGCTACACAGCTAACAGGTAAACACGGGCACGTCCTTTTCTACTTCCGGTTCAGGGCACAGATGAGACAGAGGAGGGAAAGATGGCGCCACCTGCAGTTTGGAGGAGAGACCGTCAGCTGCTTGAATGTGAAGATATTTTTCCGGTTATTTTTCGTTTAATTTTTCTGTTGGTTTGTATTTTTCTCCCCGGTTTTTTACAGTCTGATCAACAGGGAAACAGTTGACCGAAATATTTACCAAACAGACAAAATTTACGGTCAAGAAAGTCGACAAAACACTTTTATTTTTAATTTTAAATCTGCTACTTTCTGAAGCTCATATTCTTCTTAAGGACGTGGGGATAATAAAAAAAACAAAAAAAAAACTGATTTTAACATGAAAATAAAAAAACAACACTATTATTGGTATTATGTAGTTAACTGAGTTTGTTGTGCTCAATATTTTTTATCATTTTGGCTATTTGTATTTTATATTATCACAAATTTATGAATAATATTTTCATCAACCTTTTTTTATTAATCTATTTATTTATCTGTTTATTTTTTAAGCGAATATAGTTAATTAAAAAACATATTTGTTAGCAGATGGCTGTCTATACATTTACACACTGCTTTTTAAAAATATTTATCTACTGGTTCTAACTTTGTAACTTGTTTGTTCAAGTGTTTTCTTCTTTTTTATAATAATAATAATAATAATAATAATAATAATCTTTATATTATTATAATTATTATTATATAACAATAACAATAATAATAAAATAACAATAATAATGAAATAACAACAATAATAATAAAATAATAATGATAATAATACTAATAATAATATTTATAATAATAATAATAATAACATTTATAATAATAATAATAATAATAATAAATATAAAATTGTCAACTAAAATAAAATAGTAAATGTAATGCTTCCCAAAAGTTCCTATATTTGTAAAGTCAGTAATGTGAAGCTGCAGCTATTATAGATGTTTATCACTAGATGGCAGCAGCAGATCGAGGATCTTGTAGGTGGATTCTCTGAGCGGTCACAGCAGCTGAAGGATGTCGATGTCCTCGTCTCCACACAGAAAGTTTAATCTGGAACAAGTCGACTTCGTACAGTGAGAGTAAAATATTTCAGACCTTACGAACACCAGAACAGATAACAGATCTGCTTTTTCCTCTAGTTCCAGTTTTTCTTCTGTTTTGGATCATTTTAGGCGGTTCAAACACAGACTTTGTTGCTGGTTATATTTGGTACCATTATCCACAGTGTACTCCCGATCATGTATAAATATGGACTTCATTTCTCCTTCCTGTACTGTTTGTCATCCATTAGTCTCATCTTCTGAAATCCCGTTACTGTCTCGGAACATCTAAGCACCACTTTATATTGAAGGAGCTTCTCTGACGTCTTTCCCCTCACTAAGTACAGTATCTGACCTCTCATTACATTTAGAGTGAGTCATCAGGTCCCTCCGCTGTGTTAATTTAAGGTTTTTACGTCAACTTGTGAAGTACTTGTACATTTCGTAAAAGAAAAAAAAAACTGGATCCTGCTGAGTTTTTACAGCTACATGAAATAATGAGTTACAGGGTCGTGGTAAAGAGCGAATACTTCAAAAAGTTTCTTTACATCGAAGTTCACGTTTCCTCTGAAGAGCCATAAAGATCCACTTAACTACTTATCAGGATGCTTTATGAGATAATGTGACATGAGCAGAGCTGGGGGAGGCAAAGCAAGGTACAATACCATATGATACAGAACATTACAATAACATGAGATATGATACAAAATAATACAAAATGATAAATTAAAACAACATATGATAAAGAACATTACAATAACATGGGATATGATACAAAATAATACAATACAACAACATATGATACGATACAAAACATAACAATAACATAAGATACAATAAGATACAATATAAAATGATACAATATGATACAACAACATATGATATGATACAAAATGATGAATGAAAATAACATCAGATACGATACAAAACAAACACAATAAGATAAAATACAATACAAAACGATACAGAACAATACGATAACAAAAGATATGATTCAAAATAATACAAAACCAATATATAATAATACAATATGAAACAATAACCTATCATATGATACAATACATTACGATACGTCACAATACAATACAATACAATTCCATCAGAAACATTACAATACGATACGATACAATAACATATGATACGATACAATACAAAACAATACAGTACAATATGATACAATACAATACACGATGAAATACAACACGATACGATACAATAACATATGATAAGATAGGATATGATTCAATACAATACAATAAGATACGATACAATTACATATGATGTGATACAATACAATACAATATGATACAATATAATACAATATGATACAATACAATAACTTATGCTATGATACGATTCAATACAATACAATACGATACAATATAATACAATATGATACAATACAATAACATATGCTATGATACGATACAATACAATACAATACGATTCAATAACATATGATTGCATACGATAAGATACAATGCTAAACAATACAATAACAGAAGATATGATACAAAACGATAAAATAACATATGATACAATTTGATACAATATGATAGAATACAATAGAAATATGATACAATACGATACGATAAGTTACGATACAATACTAAATGATACAATAGCAGAAGATATGAAACAATAGGATACATCACAATACAACAAGATACCACTTTTAATAAGAAAGTGGTACGAAATGATCCAAAATGATACAATACTGTTAATACACTACAGTAAGATTTGATACAGTGCAACACAATACAATACAATATGAAACAAACCAACATGTCAGAACAAAATTTTACAATTCTATCTGATCCAACATGTCTGTTTTACTGGAGTGAACCAGTAAAACAGACTGGAGTGTCCTGGACCAGCCAAGTCTCCCAGTTTGGAGACTCTGAGTGAGAGTTTCCTGCTTGTTTTTGTCCCACTGTTTGACCTGGACTGAAACCCATGAAATCAAACCCCAAAGAGTCTTGGTCTGCTGGTTAATCTGGAGATATGCAGGGTGTTGTTTGTTTATCACGGCTCATGGGCTCCTCTCTCTCTCTCTCTCTCTCTTGTGTTGTTTTGAACTCTTGTGCATAATTATTGTGTTTATTGCCAGACCAGTGACTCTCAATGAGCGGCTACCTGAGATGAACTGCTCTGCCATGCATCACTGCGTCCAACCGCACTCATCAGCCCGGGGTGAGGACTTCACCGCAGATCCGAGAGTTTTCTCTGTTATCGCCACACGATAAAAACTAAAACTATCTGTATAAGCTTTACTTAAGACGGTTTATTCAGGGGCCAATGAGGGGAGACCATCTGCAGTGATACACAGAGAAGTTTTATTCTTTATGCACGAATAATTTTTTTTTTTTTTTTAATTATTGACTTGAAATGTTGCAGAAATCAGAATCAAACGTTGTCATCGTCTGGACGTGGAGGAGCAGCGGTTCTCCTCTGAGCTCCTCCCGAGTGTCCGAGCTCCTTACCCTATCTCTAAGGCTGAGCCCGGACACCCTGAGGAGGAAACCCATTTCAGCCGCTTGTATCTGCGATCTTGTTCTTTCGGTCATTACCCAAAGTTCATGACCATAGGTGAGGATCGGCACGTAGATCGACCGGTAAATCCAGAGTCTCTCCTTACGGCTCAGCTCTTTCTTCACCACCACTGATCGCTTAAGCGTCCACATCACTGCTGACGCCGCTTCGATCCGCCTGTCAATCTCCTGCTTCATCCTACCCTCACTCGTGAACAAGATCCTGAGAAACTTGAACTCCTCCACTTGAGGCAGGACCTCCCCTCCGACCTGGAGAAGGTGATCTACCTTTTTCCGATCTGACATTTAATATTTCACTATGTTGTGTTCAGTAACTTCAGTGCAAATAAAGTAGAAAGAGGAGATAAAACAAACAAAGAAATAATATACATGTATGTACACTATATGCAACACAAAATAGTAAAATATCAAATATAAGATACTAAAAGATAAAGAGTTAAAAAGATCACAAACTTAAAGATCTCAGATTTTCAGTTTAGTGTTTTACACAAGGGTCCTGAAGATGCAGTCTCTGGTTCTGGTTCTGGTTCTGCACACATGTACAGTTGGAGTTTCTGCACGTCTAAATCCGGGCAGGAAAACCAGGATGAAAAAAAAACAGAGAGAGAGAGAGAGAGAGAGAGAGAGAGCGTCGTCTGCATGAGCGGAGCACCTGCAGAGTTTTTGGTTGGATGCCGTGATCACCTTCAGAGGCGGTTTTTGTGCCTCCAGAATGAACTTTTGATGCTGCATGAATGCTCGTCTGCAGGAGAATCACTGCTGCTTGTTTTTTTTTTTTTTTTTTTGGGATGACACTCCTGGAGCTCTCCCGTCACTCTGAAGGCCTCCGTCTCCTCCGACCAGGGTTTGTTTTGTGTCGCAGAAATCCTCCTCCTCCTCTCTGTGAACACACTGAACCCTGTCGCCTCGGAAAACAGCTTCACATAATCATCCCTCCGCACCAAAAGTCTGCTGCTTCTTTTGTGGCAGGAAATTGCTGTGTATCTCTGAAAATCTATTGAAAGCTGCAAACAAAGAGGAGAAAAAGCAACTGTGGCTGCCGCCTGGATTCCTGCACACACAAACACACACTGACACACACACCGACACACACACTCGTACACACTGTCCATTGTCTTCCCCTCCATTATCAAAGCCAGTGTGTGTTTTTCTCTCTCTCTGGTGTGTGTTTTGTGGTGGCGGTGGAGCAGACACCCAGTGGGAGAGCCCGCCTGCCGGCAGGAGGACAGATGGGTGTAATTTCGTTATTTTTACCTCCTCCAGGAGCTGGCTGCCAGCTCGGGGAAATTAGCATCGCACCTGTGTGTAATTGGCTAAATTAGCTTGTCGAGCGGCAGAGCTGAGACAGAGGTGGTCGGCGAGGTGTGTGTGTGTGTGTGTGTGTGTGTGTGTGCGTGTGTGTGTGTAGGAGGCAGGTAAAATCAGAGGAGTTGTTTAGTGTGTGTCAGAGGAGAAGAGGCTGTCAGGGAATCGAGATGTCACACCTGGAATGGAAAATGTCACCCAGCGGGTCCGCACACACACACACAAACACACACACTCGGAGACACAGACACGCAACAGACAGACACGTTAAAGGACAGAGTGGAGGGAAAAGACACAAAACAAACACACACAGATAAACACAAACAGAGAGACATAAACACACACACACACACATTAAAGCTGTTCTCGCACTAATCGGCCGTCTGATTGTACCTGTCAGGTAAACTCGTGTGATAGAGCAGATGTGCGTGAACCTGCTGACCACAGGTGACCCTCCCTCTGACCCCCGAGCACGACTCTTTAACAAACACGACTCTTTAACAAACACGACTCTTTAACAAACCTCACCGACAGGAAGCAACAGATTTTAATTTAAACGTATTTAAGTTTTGAGGGAAAAACGTGTAAAAAAAACAAACAAACAAAAAACAGCGCAATAAAGACGTCGAGGTAAACTCTGATAAAGTGAGAACAAACATGTCTGAGAGCAAATGTGCAACAAACCTACACGCTTAACTTCTTGAGTTTGCACTTCCGACTGCTTGCGTCTCTAGTTATACCTACTTTAGTAATGACCACACAGAGCCATGCGCTCAACCAAAACACCACTCTATACTGCAGGGGAGTTTCGCAGCTCAAGGAAGAACATTTATGATCATTTCTTCATGGAAATTCAATCAGACCGAGACGCTAAGACAGAAGAACTACCGCGTCTGTAAAATGGTTAATATGGTGATTATTACTTCAAGGAAATGATAAAGAAATTATCATAAATGTTCTTCCTTGAGCTGCGGCACCCCGCTGTAGTCCTTAATGGACTGGCCTGAGGTCTTGCTACAAATAAGTGGCTGCTGGAAGAGAGTAGGTGAGTTGTGTTTAGTCTCTTTGTCTTCTGCAGACGTACACAGACACCTTCTCTAATGTCGTCCATACTGTCTCCTCTCACTGTCTGATTTCATTGTATGCGATTCTTGAATGGGTGTGTATGTGGTTTCTGGAGCTCCTGCAGCCAGCCTCTGGTGGACACTCAAAGAACTGCAGTCTTTAGCTGTATTTTTTGGTTGCGGCTTGGTTCAGATTAGATTAGATTTTCGGACTAAGATCATAATTCATTTTTTTCTCTTTTTCTCTTGTTGACGTGAACGTGTCCTCCTCCCCAACACTAGGGGGCGATATGGGTCTTTTCAGCGGCGCTGTTTCCGACCCCATCCAACCGTCAACAACAACAGCAGGTCGGTGTCAGACATCTGAAGTGTCTACAACTGCTGCTGGGCATTTTGGAGAAACAAGAAGATGGAGCATCGTACAGCGTTGTTTTTGTCCGACATGATGGACGCGCTACTTTTTCTAAAGAGGAGACCAACGCTACTCCTCTACTCTGGGGGTTTTGTTCCGGGGTCATGGGGACGTAACCTACCATGTAACTACACCAGTTACATGGTAGAGAAAATCCAATTCCAATCTCATCATCTGGGTGTCTTAATCGGAGTTCTTAAACTCTGATTATAGTCGGACTAAAGTGTTTACATGACCTTCAGTTGTCTGGTCTTAATCGGAATAAGGCGATAATTCGGTTTTCTCGAGTGTCGCGTAAACGTACTGACTGATTACATACAGAAATCGTTTGTCCACTCGAACCTCTTTCAGACCCCAGAATAAGGACTTCATAATAAAGGCAGCGTCCATTAACGGAGCACCTCTCCACAGTCTCTTCCTGTCTGAAAACCCGACAGCCGCCATGTTTGTTTCATGCACCAACACCTCCTTCTCCTCCACATCCAGCTCTGTGAAGTGCACGGTAACAGCGGCTGTTGTTTTCCACATACAGTCAGAGGAACACATAAAGAGGAAGTGCTGAGTGAGGGGGCTGATCATTATCCAGACAGCCCACAGATCGTCCCTCATGTCACCTCATCGGACCCGAGCGTCTGCAGCTCTAAATACAGTTTGAGAGGATTTCATTATTGAGACTTCTGCTGTCATGTGGACTTGTGAAAAGCGTCTCAGAGGCCTTCCCACCCTGCCAAGAAAAATAAATTGGTCCTTGCACATAACCTCCTTATCTACATTCCTGCCGACACGTCGTCCCTGTTTCCTACGGAGCGTGTGTGATGACTCGGTCCGTACAGGTTGTATTATTCTACATTCTCACATCGATGGATCTGTCAGTCTATCTGTCACACAGCGACGTGCTCCGGAGCCCCGCTGAGACCTGCCACACTCACAGAAATAAAGGTTCAGGGACTCTGCAGAGGGTCCGCCTCACCAGGATTCAGAAAACCAGGACTGCGAAAAACTGGAAAATAACCACATCTACCTCAGAAAGAAAGATGATTTTAGTCTGGTGTCTGTTTTCAGGTGCGCTTTAAGATCTCTGAGACCGGCCTCTGTCTAAAATTAACCATAAACATCCCTTTAAAATGAGCACTTAAGTCTGTTTTGAGAAACTCTCAGTTCTTGACTTTTAAAACCGTGTCAAGGTACCCTGAAAAATTCTGAAATTATCTGTCTCTGAGAGGATGAACCAACCCATAAAAGTCTGAATAAAAGTCTACTTAAGTAGCCTTTAAAACCACCTTTAATCTCTCTTTATGTGACTTAAGTCTGTTTCAAGAAACTCTCAATTCTTCTCTGAGTGACTTTTAAAAACCGTGTTAAGGTACCCTGACAAATTCCGACGTTATCTGTCTCTAAGAGGATAAACTAGCCCATGAAAGTCTACTTAAGTAGTCTTTTAAGCCACCTTTACCCTGTCTTTATGTGACTTAAGTCTGTTTTAAGTAACCCTTAGTCCTTGTTTTAATGACTTTTAAAACTGCATTAAGGTACCCTGAAAAATTCTGACGTTATCTGTCTCTAAGAGGATAAACTAACCCTTAAAAGTCTTTTAAGTAGTCTTTAAGCCATCTTAACTGTTTTTATGTGACTTATCATCTCTGTTTTAGGAACCCTTTTAAATTTCAGCTCCTCTCTCAAGTAAACCTGTGCAGCTCTTCAAGGTTCACTTTAAAATCCTTATCCAATCAATTTTTCAATCTGTGTCAAAGTTCCCTTAAAAGTTACCGTCTCCATTAACTTAAAATCCATTTTTAAGGCCGTTAACCACACATATAAAATGTTGGCATTATTGTGCCTGAAGTAAGAGGTATAAATATGATTTTTAGCTAAAATTTCAGCTCATATTTCAAGGTCTCCTTAAGAGTCCAATGCTGGTTAGTTTTGAACTTTGTCACCTGAAACCGTTTCTAGGTACCCTTAAAAGCTGATTCGAGTTTTTAGCAGAGGTTTTCTTCTCTTCAGCCTTTAGTGCTTATAAGGTGGATTTTTAAACCTGTTTAGCCTTTGTTTTACCATACCTTTAAAAACCTGTTTCCAGTTACCCCAAAGAGTGCATTTAGAGGTATGTATAAGAGTTAAACTCATTAGTTTTCTTATAATATAAAAGCAAACAAAGGTTCATTCTGAGGTGAGTGACGTTGATCTAAATGTGATTATTTGGTGTAAAGAAAGTTGCCCTTCCAGAGGAAATAAACACGGTTCAGGGCTGAGATTTTTATTGGCCTGCTGGTTGGATGTCCAGGTCTCATTTGTGAACCTGTGCTCAGGTGTTTGGTCCCCACAGTGAGCCTCCAGGTAACCCTGCTGCTCTCAGAGTGTGGGCTCACCTGTCGGCCCGCTCTGCAAACACCGCAGACGGCCGAGCTTCATTATCTCCTGCCACCTCCCGTCTCTCCCTCTCTCTCAGTCCATGTAAAAGTGTGGGGACTTGATTATCGGCCCGTGTCGGCGAGCTGTGACCTGCTGGAACCCACCTGCACACACACACACTTACACACTTATACACACACACACACACTCTGTGGAGTCAAATTAAATGACTCAGTCCCTTGTTATTTCCTCACACTTTCAATGTTCCTCTGACACCAGGGGATATACCAGGCAGTTCATGTGTGTGTGTGTGTATGTGTGTGTGTGTAAATGATATTTCCCAACAGTTTCTCTCTTTTTCTTCTGTCATTTTCTTCCCTCTATCCGTCTCTTGTTGATAACCATCGCCGTCTCTGTTTTCTTCGATTCCTTGGTCTGCACCCTTAGAGTCCTTTATTTCTTTCCTTCCCTCCTTCCCTTCCTTCATCTCTCCTTTCTTTCTTCTGTTTTATTCCTCCTTTTCCCCATCGTCGTATCTATAACAACCTTCGCTAAGTTTGCGAATTGCTCTCCTCTGAATACGTAGAAACTTTTCGTCGCTTTTCTGATTTTACCTTCGAAGAACTTTTGAAAGGTCCGTCTCTGATCAGACCTTCGTACCCTGATCTGAAACCCCCCCATCAGTCTGTATAAAACCATAAACGGCTCATAAACCTGAACTCTGGTTCGTCTCTCACATGCTGTCCTCCATCATGAACTCGTGACTCCATGAGCTTGGACCGTGAACTTACTGTCGTTATCTCCTCTGGTGTTTACAGCCAGCTGTGGGCGTGTCTACGAACGTCTGCACCACACAGATGAAGCAGCGCCGCTTTTATCGGAATAATAAATCTAAAAGTCGGAATCATAACGAACTTTTTATTGGACTCACAAATCAGGACACAGCTCAGAGTTTCCTGATCCTGGACCAGGACCCTGGAGTTCTGAGTTGATGTGGACTTAAAACTTTACAAAATGTGAAACAACTTTAAACACGTTTAAAATCCAGATTAACTCTAAAGAGTCAGGGATTAACGGGATTAAAGACGTTTTTACATGAAGTTTGTCTTTAAATCCAAATCTCTCTCTGTCTGTATCTCTAAGTTTGGACTGACAGAAGTGAGAGACGTGAGTTTGACCACAGAAATAAGTCTCATTTCTCTTTTATGGTCAAAAATAAACTCTGACGGAGCGGTAACATGACATCCAGCAGAAACAGACACAATAAAGACAAACAGACGAGGTGATTTCAGTGACTCAGTTTGAGGATTTTTATGATTTTTTTACCCACAATCAGAGACTTGACCACAATCTGAGCTGAGTCAGAAACATCCAAACAGTCGGACTAATAAATGTGATTATTATTATTAGAGTGATTGAAAAGCTCATAACAACATGTAGATCTGTCCAAAGTCTGATTCTAGATGTCTTTACAAACACACTGATCCAACAGAAGCAGACAGAAATATCCATCGATCACATGAACACAAATATTCAGCAAACAGAGAAAGAAACAGATCATCTGAAGAGTTTTTGGGGACGACTGGAAAGACTTTAGACGCTTGGATTTGGGACAGGAAATAAGGTCGTCCTTTTTCTGTGATTTTGACCTCACTTTTTTCTAAAGTCTCAGACCTTCAACATCTGCACCAACTGAAGGTGATTTGAACAAACCATCATCTTGATGTTGTTGATATCAAACTTGATGAAGATTTTTCAACATGAGAAATACAAACAATCAAAGTTCTCCACAATCACTGTCCTTAAAGCTGCGACCAAATCAGCATCTTTAGAAAAGAATCAAAAAGCTGAAATGAAGAACTAAACCCAGAGTTTTTGGTGAGACTGATCCACAAACATTTACAAACCAGAACATTTCAAGAGTTCAAGGATCTCAGTCCATGATTTTGGTCTGATGGACTCAAAATTCTCTTTATTTCAGTTTAATAAACCTAGCAGAGTCTCCATCAGACCAGTAAAACCTCAGTCCAGCATGTAGAGGTTCAGTGAATGTGGTCTGGACTCTGTGGAGGAGAGTCATGGTTTCAGAGGCGCTGTAGAAGGACAGAATACCTGCGCTGTGATCCAGGTACACTCTTACTCTGGAGGACTGAGGACCAAAGACACGAGTGCGAACACTGTTGTGAATAAATTCATACCTGTCTTTATAACAGTCTAACCTCCAAGATTTGTCATTTTCTCCAAATCCACAATCATCTGATTCTCCGTCTCTGCTGATAGTCTTGTATGCGACTGCTACACCAACCCTGACCCCGCTCCGCTCCACCTCCCAGTAACAACGTCCAGTCAGACTCTCTCTACTCAGGACCTGTTCATAATCAGTGAATCTGTCTGGATGATCAGGATAAGACTGTAGTTGTTCTTTAAATGTTGCTCTTCTGTTTTCCTCAGATAAATACAAATATCTGTTTACTGTGTTTGGATCCAGTGTGATTTTTTGGTAATATCTTGAGAAACCAGCTCTGGTCTTGGGTTCTGCTGGTCCTGGTGGTTCTGACAGTAAAACATCCACTTGAGTCACAGCCTGTGAGACGTTTGTCCACGTCTCTGTCAGAAGATCCTGGAGTTTCTCTCTGACCTCTGACACAGCTGCTGTCACCTCCTCAAAGTATCTCAGAGGACGGATGTTGATTCTGGATGAGTCTGCAGGTTGACCCGGTTCTGACAGTGAGGAGTAGCTGTGCAGAAACTGGTTGTGGTCCTCTGTGAGTGAGAGCTTCTGCAGATCAGCGTCTTTCCTCTTCAGCTCAGTGATCTCCTGCTCCAGTTTCTCCTGAAGCTCTTTGACTCGACTCACTTCACGTTCCTGCTGGAATCTGACCTGCTGCTCCACCTCAGAGCGGCGTTTCTCCATCAGACGGATCAGCTGGCTGAAGATCTCCTGGCTGTGCTCCACAGCTTTATCAGCAGAGCCGTTGATAGCCTCCACCTCCTGTTGGAGCAGCTTCACGTCTTCTTCTCTGTCCTGGATTCTCTGCTGGATGTTTTCTCGACTCTCCTCCAGATCTTTCTGCCTCTCAGTCCTTTCTGCTGCAGCTAAGACTGTGTCGTGACCTTTGTGTTGGTCCAAACAGCAGAGAGAACAGATGGACTTCAGATCAGTGCGGCAGAAGATCTTCATCACCTTATCATGAAGAGAGCAGATGTTCTCCTGGAGCTTCTTGGAGGGCTCCACCAGCTTGTGTTTCTTAAATGTAGGAGATTCAAAATGAGGCTGGAGGTGAATCTGACAGTAAGAAACCTGACATTGAAGACAGGACTTGACAGCTTTCAGTTTTCTCCCACTGCAGACGTCACAGGCCACATCTTCAGGTCCAGCCTCAGAGGAACCATCAGGAGCAGCTTGGAGTCCACTCTTCTTCACTTCCTCCACTAAACCTGCTAACATGATGTTTTTTATTGGGACAGGCCTCGTTGTGAAGGTCTCTCTACACTGAGGACAGCTGTAGATCTTCTTCTCATCCTCAGTATCCCAGTAGGATTGAATACAGCTCATGCAGAGGCTGTGTCCACAGGAAACAGTCACCGGATCCTTCAGAAGATCCAAACAGATGGAACAAGAGAAAGACTCACGGTTCAGATGAACTCCTTTCTGCGCCATTTCAACACTCACTGTCGACGACGACTGACTGAGTTTCATTTCCTGAGAAGTCAAACTAGTCCGAGCTCTGATCTCAACAACATGTGTGAGTCAGCAGGATCAAGTCAGCACACGGAGGTTACACCCAACCAAGACTGTAGATCTGAGGGGGAGGGAGCAAGGTAGGGAAGGGAACAAGGAAGTGAGAGTGCAGAGTGGAGTGAGCTGTGAGAGACGAGGGGGGGGAGACAGTTTTTCTACAATCCAGGAGGAGGCGTGTCTCTGTGAACTTTAGACTCTCAAACTCCAACAAGCAGAAGTTCTTAAAGCTGCAGCCGTCCTGAAGATCAACTGAACCAACATTTATTCACCTCATAGAAACCTCATCGAGCAGAAACACACTTCAACTGTTTTAGAGCCTCACAGAGTTAAAGATACAACACAGAGAAACACTCCCTCTCTCTCTCTCTCCCTCTCTCTCTCTCTCTGTCTCTCTTGCGCAATTGAACGTGAATCACCAAGGTTGTGCAAGCTCAGCTGTACTCCTCACTCTCTATACTGACAGCTGTCGTACTGAGGAATGTGTGTCTGAACGTCGTCCTGCCAGACAAGACCAGTACGCTCTAAAGTACTCAGATGATACAGTTTTAATTTCCCTGTGAGAAAGTTCCAGTGATCCTGAACTTACACAGAGTAAACAGGGTGGTTGAATGGAGTGATAACAATGCTCTCGTCATTAACACAAAAAAGACAGAAGAGATTGTTTTTGGTACACCACCAGTGACACACAGATCTCCCGTTACTATTCAGGGTGAACAGATCAACCAGGTATGTTGGTATCAATATCTAGGTAGTAGTCTTTGACCATCTCTTGTCATGGAAAGACCAGATTGAATCAGTGTGTAAGAAAACAAAGCGGAGAATCTACTTCCTTCGCCGTTTAAGATCTTTTGGTGCAAGTAGACAGATCCTTCTTTTGTTTTTGACTTCTGTTATTATGAGTGTTCTTCAGTACTGTAGGACCACATGGTATGGATGTTTGTCTGCAGCCCTAAAAGCACAACTGCTGCAACAACTGAACATTTGCTCAAAGATTGTTGGACAACCACTTCATAGGCGATATACATCTATGTATGACAGACAGCAGTGTCCTGAGGTTAGTAAGAAATATTACCTCAAACACGAGCCATATGTTGTCTGGAGAATATAGGCTGCTGCCCTCAGGAAGGAGATATGGCGTTCCAGCAAACAATGAGGTCAGACTAAAAAGGTCCTTTGTCCATCAGTCGACCTTAAGGCTTAATCAGGAGTTTGGCCAGGGGCAAGAAGGGTGGACATCATATCATATCATATCGATCCACGGGTTCTTGTGAGTTCTCGGGATTCCTGCTGTTCGTAATCCTCCACGAAATTCGCCTCACAAACGGATCCGGTAGGAATTGGCAAACAAAAAACCGCCACTGTTCAAGATGCGGTGAAAATCCCGGGTTGGAGGATCTGGAGAAATCTCTGTACTAAAGGGGGGCAAAGACCAGAACCAAGACTGGATGGTCCTGATCTTCAGGGCATTAAAAACAGACAGGACTCTGGAGTGGAAATCACCGTATGGAGTCTCAACTAAGTCCAGTTGTCCTTTCAGCGAAGAGCTGGAGATCATAGATGCTGCATCCTCAGTTTTAAAGACTAGAGTCCACCAGACTTGGTCTGGGATCATCAGAGTCCATGTCATGGGTATCTTCCACATCTGTGAAGGTTACGTTGATGCTGAACAAGATCTACAGGTTTAGGAGCAACATCTGCGTCCATCCAGACACAGACTTTCACTGTCAGACTCCAGAACCTGGTCTGCTGGGTTCACTAAGGTCTACAGAACCTGGTAAAATGAGTCAACACAAGTTTCAACTTTTGATTTGTTGTCTCTCCTCTGTTTTCCAAACTCTGAATGGAGGAAGTGAAGGGGAACCAAATGGAAGTGACGTCCTGTCCTCCTCCTTCTCCTCTCCATACTGTTGTCACACAAACCCCTCCCCTCTGTGCTCCATGATAACTCCTCCCCTGAACCTGTATCGCCCTCCCCACGACACACCCCCTCTGGCAGAAGATCCTACGCTAGTTTCAAATAGGATTCACCGTGTTGGCCAGCTCTGCTAGCAAGCGCCATCTGCAGCTTTCCCCATCTGTAAATGCAATTCGGGGAGGATAACATGGGTTCGATCATGTGACTTCACAGCTGTGTAGAAAGTAACACCCACGGGCTCTGTCGCACTTCATCTCCGTGGAAAAGAAGGGTTTCGAGCAGAGGCGTTTCATAACCGCTAAGCCGTGTAAAAAGTAGCACCCAGATTTGAAGCAGAGGCTGAAGTTCGGGTTTTTGGCGACTTCCTAAACCCCGGACCATCACTCAGGTTATATCTCATCACTCTGAACATCAGGAGAGCAGCGTTGGACGTGTCTGACGGTGACGTACCGAACCATGAACTCACACCGACACGTCAGGCCTCCGTCGCTCACAGCCCGCTCTCTTTCATTTACAAGCATCCATGTATTTGAGACCTTTTGTCCTTTCTCTTTCTTTCCCCCCTCGGAGCGATCCAATCGCCCGGTCTGGATTAGCATGTGAGAGAGAGAGGAGGGAGAAAGGAGAGAAGGAGGCGAAGAAAGGAGAGAACGAGGAGGAGAGAGGAGGCGATGGAGGGAGACAAAAGTCCAGCTGTGAGATGAACGTGGGATGAACGGAGGAAGAATGAAACGGATCTTATCTTTTCGCTGAGAGAAACTTCCAGAGCGCCGCCCGGGTTATTACCATGTAAATCACACACACTTACGCATAACCTCGCCGCCGCCGCCATCCTCACACACACACACACACACACATTCAGTGCGATGTTGCACAAACACAAACCGCAGCGGCACACACTCCTTTGACTGCGTCTGATTGGATGTTTTTCAATGAAGTTGGCTCCTGCCTGGTATTTTGATGAAGTTGGTTATTTATTGGGCGATGAAATTAAGTTAATTGCTTATTGGTATTTTAATTAAGTTTCTTTCTTCGTGGGTGTTTGAGTGATTTTTGGAGTATTTATTGGTATTTTAATGAAGTATTATTTGGCGGCAGACTCAGTGGGAGAGCAGCTGAACAGGCATACACACAGCAGGTGGCCCAAAACACACACATACATCACACACACACACACACACACAGGAACACACACATGTAGATGTATGCACATGCCGTGCAGACATCACACACGTGGAGTTACTCTGAACGAAGCACATGAGCAGATATCACCGACGCGCTCATACATGTGAACCGGACCTGCTACCTGGGATACTCACGGACGTTAATGATGAAGTTATTTTCCTCCAATCACGTCAGGCGGCTGATTAATTAACTCTGATTGGAGAGTGTTTGATTAAAAGTTGACTGAGTCGCAGGGAAACGTGGTTATTAGTGGAAATGTGTGTTTGATACTCGATTCCAGCGGCTGATTGAGCTTCAACACCAACAAAGATATCAGGGATACTCGAAATAAGTCAAGGTTAGGAGAGTTTAAAGATTCATTTGTTCTTTTTTTTCTGGTTTTCTTTCTTTTTTCTTCAGAACTAGAACAAACCAAAACGTCGGAATGTTAGGAAATCGTTTAAAATCAATATTTCATAAAAAATGGAGCAAAAGCAGCAGATCCATGACGCAATATTCTTGACTAGGACCAAAACCAAGACCTGCATTTAACACTTCGAACTCTGCTGGATCTCTGGCGATCCCACATCACACCATTAATATAGTTTACAGTTTCTCAGGAACTATACATGACATGGTCTCATATTCTTCTTCTATTGTTCCCTTGACGGTAGTGTCCAACAAGAGACAACAAAGTTCCCTGCTTGTCTGTAAAATCAGAAATAATGGTTCTCAATGTTTGGAAACAAGCGAAGAAGAAATAGTCAAAAACTCCTGGAAGAATGAGTGTAAATATGTCAACAGTTTCTGTTGTGTGTTTGTTCCAATCCCAATATTTCTTCTCCTGATAGACTTGAGAGAATGATGTTCAGGTGAGAAAAGGCTTGGTCACTGTAGATTTATGTTTTTTTTTTAAACAAAGTTCTGTTGGGATCAGTTTGTTTTTGTTTTTTTGTTGACTTTGATGGTTCTGAATCTACTGTCACATTTATTTTACTTCAGTTTTGACATCTGAAAATAAAGAGATGTGTTTATATTTGCGGTGATTGAAAGGATTTACTAAAGAGGTTACTGAAACTAAACTGGTGTTCATAGTGATCCAGTTCTTCGTTGACGGGGTAACTGGACCTCCGAGAGACTGGAGCCGACAGAGAAACATCTCTAGGAGGTCCAGTTACCCTGTCAACGATGAATCCTGGACTCTCAGCTCCCAGTCCAAGTCCAGCATCCCTGATGTCCACCTCATGAGTATCTCCTTCCACGTCCTGCAGGGATTGTAGAAATATGTCGCCTAGAAAAGAACAATCTAAAAATAAGAAAAACCGAAGAGTCTCCTGCTGTTATCACCACTTTGTTGGCTTTTGCATCTACAGTTAAAGTGTGACTTTACACACACACACACACACACACACACACACACACACACACACACATACACACACGCTGAAAGGTCTGTCAGCAGCAGCCGCTCAGGGTTACGGGTTCAACTCGCCGTCAGATCAGAAAAATGAGCCGCTATTCTCCGTGTTGACTTGAGGTCACTGGAGGCTTCTGGGTAGTGAGACAGGACGCCGATGTCACACACACACACACATATATATGCACACACACATACTGGAAGCTGTGAGAACCTTTTCTTGTGGCCTCGAGGTGTCAGGAGCGCCCATCAAACCACCAACAACTAATTATTACCTTCCTCTCCTTTCTCACCGTGTGAGTGAGTGTGTGTGTGTGTGTGTGTGTGTGTGTGTGTGTGTGTGTGTGTGTGTGTGTGTGTATTGGCCCCCGGGGTCCGTTAGTGTACATAATGGCTTTCTGAAGAGACTGTCTGTTTGTAAAGACGTTTGATTGACATCTTCTGATGTTTCAATCCAATTAGAGAGAGAGAGAGAGAGCGAGAGAGAGGTCCATTGTGCCAATGAGTGTGTGTGAGTGTGTGCGCATGTGTGTTATCAGACACAAATGAGGACAAATGTGTGTGTGTGTCTGTAAATGTTGTGATGATTATTTTGTGAAAAACTGAAATATTTGCTGTTTTTATGCATTTCACTTTTTATTATTTTAAAAACATTGAAGTGAATTTATTTTAATCTCACTGTCAGTGTGAACACAGCATGCTCTCTGACAGACGTGACTTTAAACATGATAAAACACTCGTGTCTGTTTTGATTCAACTTAGATGAAAATCTATTTTCAGAATATCATGAACGTCTTACTTCAGTAAACTGCGATGAACTCGTTTAATAATTTAGAATTTTTGTAAAATTTAATGTTCAATTTTTGTGTATAAAGAGCAAATTTTACCAGTCAGATTACTCATAAAATAAAAACGATAATTCTGAAATAAACAAAAATATGAGGAAATTTTAAAAAAGTTAAAGAAATTATCATTAAATTAAAGCAGAAGAAAAATAAATAGATAAAAATAAATCTAAATAAAAAATTATAAATACTAAAAAAAAGTCCTAAAAAATAAAATAAATTTAAATTCTAATAAATATCTGATAATTAATAACACAAATTAATAAATAATAAAAACATGAAAATAGTAAAATATAAATATGAAATGAAAATAAGCAGTATTCTGATAATTATAATAATAATTTACAAAGTATAGAAAAAATGTCATTTTAAAAAATACTGCAATATTCTGAAAATGTATTAGTAAGGATATTTCTATAATATTTAATAATAAATAAATAATTTCACGTTATGAAGTTATGAATCACTAAATAATTTTAATAGTTATTTTATTGATAAAATTAAATTCTTTAAAAATGATAATTTTCACAACAGCAATGTGACACTGTGGGGTTACTGTAACAGAGTATTGAGTCTGATTAAAAAAATAATGTAAAAAAAACAAAATTAAGTACTTCACACAAGTATACATACTGTACATACGAACACATATACATACATACATATATATTTATATATATAAAAATATACAGTTCAAACACTTAATTTAGATTCATGTGTTTAATCAGTTTATATTGGAGTGTGGTTTAATAAGAACTTTCAGGTTTAAAGGATTTTACTGCACACACACACACACACACACACACACACACACACACACACTCAAGGTCTTCTATTCAGCCTGAGTAACAAAGCCCGGGGCCTCAATCCAGCATGTCTGAAAGAAAAACACTCTGAGTGTGTTTTATGAGTGTGTGAGTGTGTTTTCTTGCTGTGTGTGCGTTTGTGTGTGTGTGTTTTGTACTTGTGTGTGTTGCACTAACAAGGTCCAGGCCTCAGCATGATGACGATCTTAACGAGCTGTCTGTCACTCTTCAGCTCTCAGTGCAGATCTCTGTGTCATTAATGACTGTGTGTGTGTGTGTGTGTGTGTGTGTGTGTGTGTGTGTCTGTGTGTGTGTGTGTGTGTGTGTCAGAGGTATAAATGGAATAATGTCTCAGCAGGACAGAAAAAACATTTAGTCTCTTTTGGCGCCACAATGTCAAGGTTTCTATGGCTGCTTTCTGCTTCTGTGAGTGTGTGTCATTATCTGTGTGTGGGTGCGCATTACGAGTGTGTAAGTGTGTGTGTGTGTGTGTGTGTGTGTGTGTGTGTATGTGTTATTATTTGTGTCTGTTAGGTGGCAGCTGCCCAATCCCAAAACTGCACAATTTCAGCAGCCACAGTGGATGCTGAGAATAACAGAACAGACCCTGTTGTTTGGGCTCTGCCTCCTGTTTTCTTTTTGACATCTATGACATGGCGTGGTTTTTTTCCCATAATGCATTGCGCACGGCTTATAGTATTCGGAGAGGAGGGATCAGGTGCAGAAAAGCTTTCCTATCTGGAAAGAAAGACTGTGCAGAAATGGACTGTTTTCAGACAATAAGGTGCGAAAGGTGCGCCTTGCTGTTCAAAATGGACCCAACCAAACCTCATTCAAAAAAACAAGCATTTTAAGAATTGCATCTTTGTAATCTTGCGGACAGACCTTACAAAGTGTACAATCAAATGTTCTACAAATCTGTATCTGTATTTTGCTTGATTGGCAATGTTTGAACTCATTTATGGACCCAACCAAACCCCATTCAAAAAACAAGAATTTTAAGAATTGCATCTTTTCAATCTGGTGGACAGACCTTACAAAGTGTACAATCAAATGTTTTAGAGAACTGTATCTGTATTTTGCTCGTTTGGCAATGTTTAAACTCATTTATTACAAATTAAACACAAAAAAATGAGTGTCAGTGAGAGTCATTGGGGGTGTTTGCTGCTGCTCTCCCTGCCTCCTGCTTTTACTGGTGTTGACGCCTCTCTGTTTTGTTACCCAGGGGTCTTTGCTGCTGCTCTCTTGACCTTGGCATGGGATGTTTGGACATTAAAAAGGTGCACTCTCCCCACCCCAGACTTAGACACCCTCCGTACGCATGTGGACAAACCAAAAACTCTTTAAAATACGTGTTTAAATATTTTTTGTAAATTCAGGCCAGCCCTTGTCTGTGTGTTTGTCGTCAGCTCACTGGCCCTGGATCATCGGCACCGTTGCCATGGTTACCTGCATGACAACATATGTTGATCTTGACCTCAAACAGATGAAGAGTTCATATACGTGAACTAAACCCGCTGTCCAATCAGACGCCAAAACACACCGAGCCTTTGGTTCAGTGTAAGATCAACTCTGTGAAACAAAGCATGGTGTGTGTCGTGCATCTCTGTGTGTGTTTGTGGGTGGCAGTGTGTGTGTGTGTGTGTCCTTTGCTGCGCCGCAGTGTTGTCGTTGATGTCAGGCTGTCGGTGTAAACATCAGCCTTCAGCTACAGCTCACTGAAGCAGAAAAACACACACATGCTCACACACACACAAACACACTGCAGTGGTGACACCTCTGCCGCTGAGTGTTTGTGTGTGTGTCACTATATGTGTGTGTGTGTCACTATTTGTGTGTTTGTGTGTAGCTGGTTGAATCAGCTCCTTCACACTCTGGGCATCAGCTGTCCTGGTGGGAGTCACTGAAGTTCGTGCAGAAACAACAAACACACACATGAATAAGTCAGACCCACAACTACACTAAACAAACCAGCGCAGTCTGCACCGTCACGCAGAGAGACAGACATTAACCAGGCTGTGTTTGGACTGGGAGAAAGACTGGGAGCACTGGTTAAAGCACTGGGAGCGTGACTTTGTCCAAGTACAGTCAATGACACGTTTATTTTGGTGTCTTGGCAGAAACAATGGAACCAAATCCAGCAACCTGACGCCGTGACATTTCAGGAAGGCGTGCAAAGTCACCGCATCGTTAAAAGCGTTCCAGTCACGGAGCAAGAATAGTTCCACTGAGTCATATTCAGCGACAACATAGTTCGCGGTCACTGAACCCTCTGATGTTCAACAAGAAATAGTTCCACTAATTGTTCCGACCATTGTTCGGAGAGATGGTTCTGGAGTTCAGGAGAAGTCCGTCAGTCCAGCAAATTTCTAACACAAACAAGGTCGTCAAACAAAGATCGACCAGACACACGAAAAATGGAAGACATCGTATTCACCGGCCTAAAGTATCGGTCACTGTGCAGGTAAATGTTGTTGTTGCACCGACTGGAAATAGTTCCTCTCATATAGGGACGGTTTATCACCTCCTGATGTTGAAAAAAAAAACATTATTCAGCTGTTGCACAATTTTTTTAAATGCACCAACTGTTGATTTCAGTATAAGTCATTCTGAAACTTGCACAGACTGATTTGGGCCACTGCACCAGCTTTTGTTCAACCAGAAACAGTTCCAGTCGTTGCACCAACCGCTGCTGACCAGAAACAGTTCCGGTCGATGCACCAGCCGCTGTTTGAAAACACACTTTAGTCATGAACCTGCTTCTGTTATTGCACCAGCTGTTTCTGATCGCCAACTCGCCAGCGTTCTTGAGCAAGAATGCAGTTAATGCACCGACCAGCACCAGATATGATTAAACAGAAGGAGTTTAAAACCCAATTAGGAGGAATGCTTGCACTGGGATTTGTTGAACCAGGAATGATTTATGTTTTTGCACCCACTGCAGTCAAGTACAAACTATTTATGGCCAATGCACCGACTGACAACTGGAGACAATCTGTTTGTGAATCCGTTGTTGTAAACTCAAGAATGGTGTCAGTCATTGTACAGAGGGTTAGGGTTAAGGCTAAAACCTAAAATCTCGTGAGATCTCGTCCAGTCTTGCGAGAAATATCAGTAACCTTGCAAGCACTTCTCCTCTGATGGCGGAGGCGGATCGGATCCAGTGGGCGCTGTGTGCTTGCGTAACTGATTTGCCTGCCGGTCCAGAGCGGAGCCGTTCCAGATCCAGTTGGATTCCCGGTTAGGGTCATCTTGAACTAACTTCCAGAAGGACTTTCAGCTGTTGCACTGACTGCGTTGCACCAACTGTTGGTTAAATAAAGACCGCTTCTGACTTTTTCTTCATAGTTTTAACTCAAAATATTTCTGGTCTTGCATCAACAGTGAACAGTTGAAATGAAATAGTTGATGCATCGTCTAAATCTGGAGATGCACTTTCCTGCTGCAGTTTTATAGCTGCAAACTCATGTGAGTTTTAGACTTACCCCCAACTTCCACCTTCATCCTGATCGTCTCCTAAAAGGTCGTATCCTCCGATCGTAGCTGATCATAACCATTCAAGTTAACGTGTCAATTTACACCGACTTCTTTCCGTTCCTCTGCGGATCGCCGGACTCCTCAGCTGATCACGAGTTCTATTTTTTCTGGACGCCGGAGCATGGCGGATAAATTCAGCACAGATTAACCCGTGCTGGAAAGGAAGTCGGGCACAGACACAAAATAAAACATCCGGCACGTGAATCTGCGGGTTCTCACGATTCCTGCTGTCTGTAATCCACCATGAAATTCGCCTCACAAACGGATCTAGTAGGAATTGGCGTACGGCGAAAATCGCTGCTGTTCCTGATGCGGTGGAAATTCGGGGTTAGCCTCATGTTTACAAACTGAACTATGTACACGGCAGTAAACATCCTTTCAATGAGAAAAAAGTGTTTTTTTTAATAAAACTCCTTCTATTGAACGTGAAATGTGATTTTTGTCCGATAGCTTAGCTCCTGTTTCATCATTAAATTTTAAAGTTTCACCTCACCGTCTGTGGCTGCAGGTCAAAGGTCGCGCCAAAGGGGCCTTTTATTCATCTTTTAGCAGGAAGCTTCACATGAATTATACATGACATACACACAATCTAAACATATAGGCTTTTAGCTCATATATATAAACGGCACATATGGACGGACTCATCCGGAGCGGGTTTATTCATAAAATCAGCACAGAGGCTAATGACGCATCAATATTGATGAAGGTTATTCTAAAAAGCTGAATCACTGATTTAGTTATTTTCATCATGAATATTTCAGTCATGTTTTCATTAATGCACCGGGGTTTCTCTGCAAGTATAATTCAAGAAATTAAATTACAAAGCGGTCATTATCATTAAACAAGAAGGCGCGTGTTTAACTCCATGAAAGGGTTCATCCGCCGCAGAAAGTAGTCCCTGAGAGTGTCAGATTTCATCCTGGGTGCATCTGGAGCCTTTTAAAAACATGAAATTATATATTTGAGAGTTTTTTTTTTCAAAGACTCACATCTCTGAGAGGAGCCAATCAGCTTTGAGGAAGAAATCATGAGAAATAATGAGGTTTTAAGAGGCAGACTCCCTTTTTTCCTCCCCCTTTTTCCACTTCTCCCCCTGCCGCCTCCCCATCTTATCTCCTTTTACCCCTCTCTCCTTCTCTTCCATTTTCGCCTTTCTTTTCCTCCTTTTTCATCTTTGCTGTAATTTTCTATCGCACAGCCCTCCCTTACCTGCACCCTTCACCCTCTCCCTCTTTTCCTCACCCTCGTCTCCTCCTTCCTTTCATCTCTCTCCTCATTCCTCTCTTTGCTCTATCGTTGATTTTCACTTCTCTCCCCTACATCTCTTCCTTTCTCTCCTTTCCTTCTCCCTTACCTCTTTCCTTTCCTCCTCCCTCGTCTCTCTCTGCCTCCCCCCCTCTCCCCTCTCCTCCCCCCCGGCTGTTTTTTTTCTTCTGCTCAGAGTTTGCGTGCCGTTTTAGAGTGTTTTCATCGATGTCGAGACCTTGCTATCAAACATGACTGCCTCTGCTCTAATTCACCCCCAGGACACCACACACACACACACACACACACACACACACACACACACACACACACACACACACACACACACACACATACTTGAATGAACAGTTACACACACACACTCACATTCCTTCTTTATGCACACAAACACACTTCCATACTCTCTCACACACACACACACACACACACACACACACATGAATGAACAGACAGGTCTACAAACACACTAACACACACACACACACGTGCAGATATTACTATACTTGTAAGGACACTGATTTCGTGACATTCCTGTACGATCCCAAATTTTAACCTCATACTGAATTTATATTTAATATAATATTTTTCACAAAGTTACAGATGATTTTTTTTGTACTAACATGATTTCTAATTATATGAGTAACGTGTCAGAGGAGCTCGTCGACTAAAAAAGGAGCTCTGAAAGTTTATTTTCACTTTTGAACACGTGGAGCAAAATGAGGAGCTGCAAAAAAGTTGAAACAATTAAAAATATTAAGGAAATTTTAGCAAAATTTATGACATAGAAGCAAAATTCAGTATACGAGTTAAATAACTTTAGGATTCACATAACCTCAAATGTTGAAAAAAAGATATTTTTTCCTGATAAAGAATTTAATTGTCAATATGACCAATGTAACAATGTTTTACCTTTTATTTTTATTCATTATTTATTTGTTTGATAATTTGAATTTATTTATTATTTTATTTTGTGGTACATTAAGAAGTGATTACTCTGTATATTTCTTAACTTTTTTAATCTTTTCAATTTCTTTATATTTTTAATTTTAATTGTTGATTTAGTTTCTTTGATATTGATGATCTCCTAGTGATTTATTTTCTTCTTATGTGTTGATTTTTTGTTTTTCGTCTGTTTTTTTTTTTATTTATACTATTATTTTTTCCTGTCTGTTTTTCTTTTATTCTTTAAATTTCAATTATTTCTCTTTTGTAATTTTGTTTTTTTGGTAGTTCATTATCTTATAGGGGGTATTAATTGATTAAATTTCTATTTTCTCTGGAATTTTAATATTTTAGCGTTACTTCTGGTATCTCGTGATAATCTCATGATAGCTTTTCTCAGTTCCTGCTGAGTTTTGTTTTTTATTTTCATGTTATTATTCAAGGTTAAACCTTCTGCATTAATCAGGGTTTTAATTGTGTTTATTGATGTTAATTTTATGAAAATTTTTTATGCTTCATTTTGTTTTATAAAAGCTGCTCCACATACAACATCTGATGGATTTAATTTAAAAAAACTGACAACTACAGGTTTGTTATCACACTTAGATTTGAGATTTTTAAGAACAGAGTCGTGAAAATAAAGGTAATTTACGCTAAAATAACTAGACAGACTAAATGATAAGCAAAATAAAAACATAAATAAAATTTACACTGAGTGAAAAAGGTTATAAAACCAAAACAAAAAAGCAAAAAAATTGTTTAATTTTGTTCTAATTTGACTCATTTCATAGATCGTCCCCATTTTTCTGTTTGAGTTTACATCATACGGTCCTCACAAGTTTAGATACTCAAGAGCAACACACACACACACATACTGACAGGATGGTGAGGAAAATTTCTTTACACGCAAACACACACACTTTACTCCTCAGACATACACGTGAACGATCCGTGACCCACACACACACGTGCACTCACACACACACACACACAGACACACACACACGGTGAGTGTGTTTAGCCCTCTGTGTCACAGGCTGTGAATTTAATATTGATTCCATAAAGTAGTTTCAGTGTAACATGTCACAGCACGTTAACGTCAGAGCAGCCAGCCGCACGGAGAGCAGAGCAGCTAGCACGCAACGCTGCGGGACAGAAGGGGGGAGGAGCTAGGGGAGTGGCTTTGGGAGGTCCGAGGAGGAGCTACAGGGGAGGACGAAGAGGAGAACCAAGAAGATGAATGAGCTGAGGAGGAGGAGGGAGGAGCGAGGAGGAGGGAGGAAGGGAAGGAAAAAACGAGGCAGAAGAGGAGATGAATAACAGGAAAGGATGGAAGGAAAGAGGGAACGTTTATGAGATGAGGAGGAAAGGTAAGGGAGCAAGGATGAGTAGGAAAGGAAAAAAGTGAGAGATCCATGAGGAAAGGGAAGAGAAAGAGGGACAGGAAGGCTGAAAAAGGATAGGAGACATTATAAAGTAAAGAAAAGGATGAGAAAAAGAGAAAAGTAAAGGAAAACTGAGGGGGGAAAGTAGAAGATGAAGAAAATAAAAGAACAGGTAAAAGGAAACACAAGAGAAGGTAAGGAAAGTTCGAGAAAGGAAGAAAAAGGAGGACACGAGAAGGTAAGAAAGGAGGAATGGAACAGACGTGAAATGATAACGGGAGGAGATGATGTGTTAAGGAAAGGAGGAGTTTTAGTAAGGAGACGATGAGACGTAGGGCTGCCTTTAAAGACTCTAATCTTTTACATAATTCCATTTATTTTATCGAGTAAAGTTCATTTCAGAGCACATGAAGGGGACAACATGAGGACGACAACTACCGAAGTTTCGTGTGCAGAAAATTTTGAGTATCTAAAAAATATGACATTGAATATTTACTTTTTTGACCAGCTGTTCGTGACCCAACCAGAACATGTCTGTGACCCACTGTTGGGTCCGGACCCACCAGTTGAGAACCGCTGATATAAAGGAGAGAGGAAGGGAAGGAAACGAGGAAGAGGAGGAGTGATGGTCTGCTGATATACAAAGAGTCAGAGCCTGAGGGAGTACACACACACACACACACACACACACACAGAGTACAGTCACTCAGCAATGTTTGACCCCACTGTAACCAGGTCAGAGGTCAGAGGTCACGTCGGGTTCAACTGCTGCCAGACAAACAACACAGACATGAGATTAACACAACATCACATGACGCTGATCCTGTGTGTGTGTGTGTGTGTGTGTGTGAGTGTGTGTGTGTGTGTCTCACAGTGTGGGCCCACCCACTGTGTGTGGACTCACTGGACTGTTTCTGGACGTTTTCAGGCGTGAAATTCTGGAAATACTGAACATTTTTGGCTTCAAACCGTCTGGACTTTAAAACATGTGATCCAGAACCAGAATCCAGTTTGACTTTAGACTCTAGAACAGAAGAGGAACTGAGTTTGGGACTTTATTGTAAAGATGAGGTTGAATTGTTCCTTCTTCATCTTCTTGAACCAACCTTGGATTTAAGAGGAAAAATCATGTCCGTAGAAAAGAAACTGCAGGAATAAACTCCTGACATCCACACCAGGAGTCTAAAGTATAATTTCCACCTTCATCCTGATCGTCTCCTAAAAGGTCGTATCCTCCGATCGTAGCTGATCGTAACCATTCAAGTTAACGTGTCAATTTACACCGACTTCTTTCCGTTCCTCTGCGGATCGCCGGACTCCTCAGCTGATCACAAGAGTTCTATTTTTTCTGGACGCCGGAGCATGGCGGATAAATTCAGCACAGATTAACCCGTGCTGGAAAGGAAGTCGGGCACAGACACAAAATAAAACATCCGGCTTCTTTTCAAAATAAAACAACAGACAAGTGAAAGGTTTTTAGACGTCATTTCACCCCGATGACACCATGGATGAGGAGATGCTGATTCTAGAAGTCTAGAAGTGGATTTCCTCCTCTGGAAGGACACAATCTACTGCTTATATGTCTACGTGTCTGTCTTTAAAGAGACAACTCGTTATCGCGCGTAGGAACGTGAAACCACGGGTTCTTGTGAGTTCTTGCGATCTCTCCTGTCCATAATCCGCCACGAAATTCGCCTCAAGAATTGATCCAAGAAGTCGAGTCTCAGGACTGGATGTGTAGTATGTTCATGTCCAAGACGTGACAGCCAATCAGGTATCAGCAGTCTGTGGCGTCTGCAGGAAGATCCTGACACTTTTTCTTGAGATCGTTGAGATTGATCGAACTTTTCCGAGATCCCAAGAAACTCAAGATCACTGAAAG
Organism: Xyrichtys novacula; assembly: GCA_962446985.1. NCBI lineage: Eukaryota > Metazoa > Chordata > Actinopteri > Labriformes > Labridae > Xyrichtys > Xyrichtys novacula. The sequence goes on from OY660878.1 coordinate 29,747,989, forward strand.
CTCCTGACAGGCCTTATTGATGTCCTGAGAAAATCCCTTGAAGTCCTAAAAGTTATTCTCAAGATCCCCAAAACCCTTTTTTTTCCAGATCCCAACTTCTCAAGATCCTGTGAAAGTCTCTGGAGATACTACAAACATCTCAATATCTAAGTAATCGTTCTTGTAATCTGAGTAAGTTTCTTTTAAAGCCCAACAGAAATGTCCCAATGTCTTACACTCAGTAAATCGCTCTAGATCGCTCCTCCGCCGGTAATAAAAAACTTGCGCATTTGTCCTTTAATTTGACGGTTTTCATGTTAAAAAGGAGCCGAGCGCGTTAACTGTGTGGAAGTATCATTTAAGGACATATGTATCTTACACCGCGTTTTCTGGGTCAGATTTTCCTGCTGGGGTTTCAGCTCAGTCTGAGGTCTAAATTCATGTCGACAACACACACTCACACACACACACTCACACTCACACACACACTCACCACGCTCAGTGATGGAGATGTTGTTTGACAATCCGGGTGAACGAGGGCGGAGAAGAGACGGTCTCTCTCTCTCCTGTGTCGACTGTCTGCAGCAGCATGTTGTTCAACACTGAAACAGGAAATGCTCGAGGTAAGCGTGTGTGTTTACGGTGTGTGTGACAGCTTCAATGTGTGTGTACAGTGGACGTCTGTGGTATTCATATGTGTGTGTGTGTGTGTGTTTACAGAAAGCATGAGGAATGATAGGAGCGTGCAGACGTGAGGAGCTGCTCAGATCAGACTGACTGTCAATATTGTCATTTATTTACACTTTATTTACACTCTCACTATTTTAAATTAAGTCACTTTTATTATATATAAGCTGACAGTGGATATATATATGTGTGTTTGTGTTGTTGGCTAAATGATCGACCTGTAATATGAATAAATATGACAAGTTTCCTACGTTATACTCCACTCCAAACATGCCCGACTATCGGAGGAGTTCTTCCTCGGTGTAAACATCCAGGTCTGTGGTTTCTGTCTGAACAGGCTCTAAGTGAAGATAAATTCTGTTTGTGTGTATTTGTGTGCGTTCGCATGTCTGGAGCCAATGAGGTGAAACTAAGGCCACCTCTCTCGTCTCCTGGTACCTCGTCATCCCGCCGCCGCCGTATAAATCATTCAGTGTAAATCAGACAGCAGAGAAACAGACGAACACTGTGAGGATGAGCTGACGCAGCGACACCTGTAACCTGAAGAAGAGGTTTAAAGGACCAAAAGGAGACAAAACAGGTTGATCTGTTTAGGTTTTAACGCTGTTTTACCTCGCTTAGTTTATCTGAACGCTGAGTTACTGACGACTGAACCACCATGGGGCTCACAGTCACCTTCAGAGGATCGCCACGCTGACGAGCTATCACCTTGAGGTCACCTACTTTTCCACTTTTTTGAAACAGTATTCATAATAACTGACGAGGTACTAAAGAGTAATCTGACTCTAATTAGTTCAATCTATTTTAGACACAAAATCAACCTGTCCTCACACGAGGTTTCAGCTCCTGTCAATCACCGTCCTCTTCAGTGGCGCACATTTTTCTGACTTCTCGACTGAGTATGATTGACAGCCAATCATGCCAAAGTCACTCAAACTACGACTGGATGGAAACGTCACATGGTAAAAGATGCCTTCAGGGTTCGCAAATAAAAAACTGAAGGCATCGAGACAGTCCTGTTGCAGCACACGAAACTGTCAAAGTATCGTACATTTAGCCTTTTTCCTGGGTAATTGATCGTACATCGTACAGACATCGTAACTTTGGTAACTTTGTATCACAGTGACTCAGAGCGGCGGGTCGACCATATCGCTAATTCACGTCGTTTGCATCTTCACGATGACCTCACATGAGAACACGACATGAATGACATCACGGAACTCCAGATCAAAGAGAAGATGAAGAGAAACAGAACGGAACTCTGACTCAGCATTAAAGGAACATTCCGTGTTCTGATCATCAGCGGACCGTTAAACCAGCACTGATGCTGCGTTCAAGGTTCCTCAGGATTTAGATGTCCAAGCTGGGAATGACGTCCCCCCTGTGTTCTCAATGTTTCGGTTACCAAGTAAGAATAAAGCAAAATCAGAGGCGGAAACAGGATGGCTACATCTCGTCTCAACTCAATTTTATTTGTAGAGCACTTTAAAACAACCACAGCCGAACAACTATGAACATCTACGAAAGTTATTTCAGCGTTTGTTTTAGTTATTTTAAGTTATTTTAGCATGTCCTTTCGTAGATGTAGCCATCTTGTTTTGCTTTTTTCCAACTTGTTAACTGAAACGCAGGTAACTCGAGTGTGATGTTATTCCCCGCTCCGATATCTGACTTCCGAGGTAACTCAAACAGGTCGTTCATTGACGTGATGTAAATTTGTGCAAATAAGCCGCTTAATTCGCATCACAGATCTAATCTCATCTTCTCATTAACTTATGTAGCCCCCTCACTCAATTCCTAATTTCTTTTTTAAATACTATTACCTACCGGATCATACACACAGTATTTTGCATGGGAGAGGAATTAGTGATGCTACAAAATATAAACCAGGGAACTGTGTCATGTGTCAGTGTGAGTGTTAAAATATTTCTTAATACCCGGAATTTTATAAATCAGTCTGTGGTACCACGTACGTTGGCGCGCTGTTGGAGCTCTTGTGTGGGTGTGATTTCCAAGTCGTTTGTACTCACGGTTCCTTCAAATTTAGTGTGTTGTTATAACCATCATGGACGCACAGAATGGAAGAAGGAGAGAGTCGGTCCGCGTGCCGAACTCCCTGGGCGCGGGACCTCTACTGTCGCAGCACGAGCGGCCAGTATCCGAAGCACACTGACAGCACAAAAAAACAAAACTTCACATACACATACTCACTCACAACGTGTCTGAGGTAACAATAAGCAGTCTGATACTCACTCAGGAACTTGAAATTAACACCCGACCTCGCACGTGCATCCTGACTCCAGTCTTCCTCTGCTCCTTCACCGTCGATGCTAGTCAGCTACCAATTTAGCATATAGCACATTTACGAACCTCGCCGAATCTACCAACGACACTCACCCGCACGTCTCGAATTAACCACACCCCCCCGCCGCGATCCAACACACCGAGCCTCAATCCTGTTGGGTCTTCGTTTAACACTTAACAAACGAAAGAACAAACTTTCACACGATTATTTCGGCTTCTCTCGGCATCGCTGGAGCATTTTCCGCTCTGTCAATCACCGCTTCTCTCACCGACATGAAAACCCCGCCTTCCCAAAAACTGACAGGTCCCACTCCTCACCCAAACTTGACAATGATTTGCAATACGCTCGTGACGCCTGTCAATCACGCAATACAGGGACAACCGGACATGAGGCGTTCAAGGTCTGCCTCAACTGCGGGATATTTGAAAACTTTAACCAAAAAATTACATTCCTGAGATTATGAGGCGATATCTTACATCATCAACAAGAAAAATAAGAGCTATCACAGAAACAAACAACTTTAAGAATTAACTCATAATTTACTCTCCTTAATGACGCGACACCACAACACATTTACATCCTACTCGCTCCGTTTGCTTCGTTCCCAGAGTGAGTTTCTGTATTTTTGTCACGTTCAGTGTGAATCTGCAGACTCATATTGTTACGTTTGACTTCTTGACGGTACAATCTGTCCGGGGGAATTCATTTAGATTTGATTATCTCCAAGAATGAGGCGTTATTATGGGCGTGGCTAAATGGACGAACAGGTTGGTGTGTCGTAGCCGTTAGCTCGATGGCGAGACCTCAGCTGGAGTTCGCGTTTCTAATCTGATCTCTTCAGACAGCAGCAGGTGTTTTATGATTCAGACAGGAGGTGACAGACAGTATCAGACTCCTCCTGGAACAACCTTTATTTATATTTTTAACAGCAAAGGTTTTTTTAATGTGACGTATTTGACCTCTAAAAGAAGAAAGGTTAACTGACGATTCTTCAAATGAGCCGTTTGAGGGAAACTCTGTGGTTATAGGAGAATATGTGACCTCTACTGCAGTTTGACATTTGAAATAATGATCCTAAAATCTCAGAAAGCTGTCGGGTTGAAGTGTTTGTTTTATCCTGAACTTTAACTCAACAATTATCATGATCTCTGAGATCTTTATCTGAAAAATAAGTGATTTCTGCGCCTGATCCCGACCTGGCAGAGACTTTATTTGAAGCCTTTAACACGGCAGCCTGGCCGCTCAATTACTCAAAGCTAATTAAACACATGGTACAAGTTAAAAAAGCCCGGTCCTCGGTGTTTTCAAGTTAATCAAATCTGTCCATAAATGTAAAAAGTGTGGACTCGGGGTCTGAGTTCAGCTCTCAAAGCTCACAGCCGCTGCCTCTGTCAGCTCCATCACTAAGAGGCTTTTACCACAGCGAAATGATTACACACTAACTCTGTCTGTATAATTCATATTTCACACCACTAAATGACTCACGTTTCAACACTGTTTGACACCTGAAACACTCTCCACAATGACTCAAATTTTACACCTCAAACTCCCGTCCCACAAAGCTGCCGTCGCTCCTCCCTAATAATGATTAATTGTCGGGTCTTAAAACTCGGCGCCGTTAATCTTTTGGGGAGCTGCAGGTGCTAACAGCCGGAGCTAATTGGGGTGCAGAGCCAATTAGAGGCAGGATAAGACTGACGGCATTAACGGTGATGAGGCTCATAAAGATGGCAGACCTGCAGAGACACAGTTTGAGCTGCTCATCTGCAAATACGCCGAGAGAAGACGACGCGAAGAGACGAGGAGGAGCCGCTTCAGAACTGTCAGCTGTACGAGAAGAGGCGTCAGAACCTGTTAGAAGATAATCTGAGGTTAGTTTTCTTCATCTCAGGGTTAAAAAACGCACTTTTTACTCCTCTCTATAGATCTGACTCTAAAAGCTGCTTCACAAACTCACATTTTCCCTCAAACTTTGAGATATTTGTGTCCAGTGTTTGAGAAAATACATGATGTTTGAAACTTGTGAGCAGGTTTGTTGGTATTTCCAGAGACAGGCCTTCAAATAACAGCATGATGTTACAGAGGGATGTGAGGGGACCCTGACCCGGGATTTCCACCATTTTCACCGTACCCCAATCCTGTTGTTCCGTCTGTCTGAATAAACAACATTTACGTCAAAGGAGACACTCTGCAATCGGACGTTCATATCACAGAAGACAACGAGAGCCTACCCCCATGTTTTTTCAAAGGGCGTTTCCTGTGATTGGTGCGGATGGGGCTCAAACCAGAAGTAAACTGCTCTAGAGTTCACTTGATAGCGGTCTGAGATCACCTGTACCAGGCGGACCTGAGAGCAGATGACTGGTCTGCACCAGAGTTCGAGGCCAAAACGAACCGCACCAAGGAGGTGAACGCTCCAGGGTTCAGTTCAAGTGGACTAAACAAGGCTGGTGTGAAGGCGACCAAACCCCTAATTTTCACCGCATCCGGAACGGCCACGATTTTTGCCGTCTGCCAATTCCTACCAGACCCGTTGTTGAGGCGAATTTTGTGGCGGGTTACTGACATCAGGAATCAGGAGAACTCACAAGAACCTGTGGTTCAATTGCACCATAACTAGTTGTCTCTCTAAAGACAGACACATAGACATATAAGCAGTAGATTGTGTCCTTCCAGAGGAGGAAATCTACTTCTAGACTTCTAGAATCAGCATCTCCTCATCCATGGTGTCATCGGGGTGAAATGACGTCTAAAAACCTTTCACTTGTTCGTCTCGTCTTTTTCACTTTGTGTCTGTGCCCGACTTCCTTTCCAGCACGGGTTAATCTGTGCTGAATTTATCCGCCATGCTCCGGCGTCCAGAAAAAATAGAACTCTTGTGATCAGCTGAGGAGTCCGGCGATCCGCAGAGGAACGGAAAGAAGTCGGTGTAAATTGACACGTTAACTTGAATGGTTACGATCAGCTACGATCGGAGGATACGACCTTTTAGGAGACGATCAGGAGGAAGGTGGAGATTGCTAGTGAGATAACTGCTGAAGGGTACCAAGAAACTCAAAGGTACTTAAAGACGGTTGCTAAGTGGTCCCCCATAAACCCGCTCAAAGGACCTGAACACTGATGATCACGGACACTCTGACCTTTGACATAAAACCCTTAAAGGACCCTGATCCAACGGTTTAACGAAAGCTGAAAACTGGCCCTCGAGGGTCCCCTTTAACCTTAAAGGGTCCCTTCAGACAGGGACCTTTGAAATGGGGCCTCATCTCGACACACACCTGGAGATGGTTCCTCATCTCTTTAGTTTCAGACTCGAGGTTTGAGGGAACGGTAGATCTCCCTCTGCTCCTTCTTCTTCTTCTTCTACTCTGTGAAAGAGATCACACCTTTTGTCTTCTGAGCGCGCTCCGTGACACCTTGATGTCATCCCCACCCTCCAATCACGACCCTCCTCACCTCTCCCCTCTCCCCCTTCTCTCTCACCCCGGACAGTTGCTAGGCGACAGAGTCCTTGTATAATTCATTTACCCGCTGCATGCAAATATGTGGACAATTAACCACTTCTGTTTGCATAATAGATTTGGAAAGGGGGAGGGAGGGAGGGAGAGAGAGAGAGAGGGGGTATTTAACTCGTAGTTCATCTCATCCTGCCTGACGACACAAAGCAAACTGGGGGCGAGAGAGTGAGTGAGGTAAGGAGAGAGAGAAGGAGAGAGAGAGAGAAACCTCTCATGGCAATCATTGCAGCCTCAATACCTTCATTCTTTCTGTGTATTCGTTCCTTCGTCACAGAGAGGAGGAGGAGGAGGAGGAGGAGGAGGGATGCAAATTACCCGCCTGCAACACACACTGATCGCGCAAAACACACACACACATAAATGCACGTGCACACATGCACAAACGTTGTAATTACTACCCTGATCGGGCGGCGCTCAGCCTCCGCTCAGCAGCCATTGATGTGCAGATGAAGATGGCCGCCGCATGTTTTTGCGCTGAAAGAAAACCATGTTTTGGTTGGGCTCTGTCAACCGAACAGCTGGATTGCCATTTTTCACTCAAATTAGATTTCGGCTGAAGCACCGGCGCTGGGGGAAATTAAACCGCACAACAAGAAGCAGAAGGAGAGAGCAGCCACTTTCTCTCTTTCTGTCTTTTCACGCTCTCCCTAATTTAGTACAAAGAGGGTTCAGAGCAGGGCGCAGTGGCAAGTCAAGCTGCATCCATCCATCCATCCCTCCATCTATTCATCCCTCCATCCATCCATCCATCCATGGGTTTTATTAGTGCAGCTTTTCCTTTGTGCCGTCTCACTGTTACTGAGACATTTTAATCTTCTGTTACAAACTCCAATCTTTGCCTGTCAAACAGACGGCAGGAGCTTTTCATGGTTAAAATATCCCGGCTGTATTATTCCTGGTTAAAAAGACCAAGAAAAAGGTTTTCAGAAAGCGCCATTGTCCACGCGTTTCTCAAAAGCCTGCAGATTTAAAAGCCGGAACAAACTTTTATATCCAGAATTAGAAATGTTGCACATGAAGTCAAGTCAAGTCAATCTTATTTATCCAAAACCAATATCACAGATCGGCCTCAAAAGCCTCTGCAGCTCTTTACAGACGTGAAAAAACCCTCTGAGCGCCGTTCAGATCAGAAACACTCCTGAAAATATCAGAATCAGAGCGAGGAAATCGACCGTGAAACAATGAGAAAGGTTCCTCGAAACAACTCAGCTGGAACTAATGCTGAAAGGTTCCTATAAATGAGACAATGGTTCCTGAAACAGATACAACAGGTACCTTGAAATGGTGCTGGAAAATCAGGAACTATAGGGTACCTTAAGACAGTGCTGAAGACTCTCTCGGAGCAGACACCAAAAGGTTCCTTTACACCAGTGACCAAAACAGTCCTGTATCGTTTAAGGTTACTTAAAATAGACTTTTAAAAAGATACTTAAATTCTACTCAAACAGGTGCTAAAATAAACCCTGAAACGTACAAAAAAATTCACCAAAAGTTCTTTTAAACTGACGTGAAAAGGTTCCTCGAAACAGACTGAAGACAACTCCAAAAAAGGGTTTCTTTAGGCAGGAACCGAGAGGTACCGATGAAGCAGTTTCACAGTCGCTAACGTGTGAAGGCAGTGGACTGAGCTGTCAGCTGATATGGGCGGGGCTTGACTCTGTGACCTGTGACTGATGGTGTTCCCCAGGGTTCGGTTCTGGAGCCCCTTCTGTTACCGTCCCTGTTGACCCCTGATCCTGGTTCAAACAGACCCAGTACTCTCTCTACTGGAGCAAGTCTGAACTTTCATTCTCAAACTTTCTTTCATTCATTTCATATTTAAAACATTTAATACAAACAAGGAAAAATCTCAAACATGTGAATGAAAAGGAGCAGAAAGAAGAAAACTCTTATATTCTTTCATAAGATATTCAACTAAACACATAATAATAATGATAAACAAGAGCTGTTACAGTTCATTATTTCTTATTTTCAGACAAACAGAAAAGAACCTAAATTTGTTGATTCACGTTTTTACACAAAACAAACAAACAAACAAACACAGACTTCGATGAAGATATTTCTCTGTATTTACTCGACAAACTGACTTTGACTCTTTTTTTTTAAATGGTCTCTGGATGTTGACTGGTAACTTTTTCGATCCATGTATTATCCGTCCATTTAATTATTCCATTCAACCTAATAAACGGAAAAAAAATTAGTCAATATTTTGTTTATTTGTTTTTCTGTTTAACCAAAAAGTAAAAAATAGTTTGTTTTCGTATTTTCAGCTCAAAACAGAAAATATAATAGAGAAGGAAATGAAAACAAAATAATAACCCTAATTTACAATTATTGATTTCAATGTATCAATACATTGGGAAGGCTACATTGGCCTTCCCATGATCCTCAGTGACAGTTACCATGGCGAAAGATGCGACAGAGCGGTTCGAGCGCCAAAATCTTTCATTGTAACAGAGCTCTGGTTGGTCAGATCTTCCTCTTTCAGCGCGACCCCCCTGGCGACTTTGGCTACGTTCACACCGAAGGTTATGATGCACAATTCGGATATTGACGACGTATAGGTCTGATGAACGCGACCACATGTCCGATCTATATCCACATAGAAAAGAGGCCTGGGTCGGATTAGAACTAATCAGAACTGACCTGTTCACACTTAGATGAAAAAATCAGATATGAGTCACAGATGATTAAAAAATCAGAATTGACCTGCAGTCTGAACGTAGCCTTTGGATAATATGTAGGATGATGCGTCCGTCTCCATGACAACAGGTTAGCCTTTCTCTACTGCTCTGGCCTGGAGTTTTTGGTCCACATTGTTGGCGACTACTGACATCAATAACCCGAAAACGAAAAGTAGATTTATTATTTTATTTTTGTTTCTTTCTCTATTATAGTTTCTGTTTTGAACTGAAAATAAGAAACAAAAACTAATCCTTTATTTTTTTTGGTTTTATAGAAAAACAAATAAACAAAATATTGACTCGTTTTTTTGTTTTTCGCTTATTCGATTGAAGGGAATAACCGAACGGAGCTTTATCCATAACCTGCAAAACACTAAAATCTATCAACTCAATGAATTTCAACAACTGCAATTTGTCCTTTAGATCCACAAAGATGAACTGAATGATTTTTACAGTTTCTGCGAAGAGTCCTCCATCCTCTCCCAGAATGACCCGAGAGACTCGATCAAAGTTCCCAGATGCAGAATAACCCCGATCCTGCCGCGTCGGTCTTTGTCTCCTCTCTTTCTGCTTTAACAGACTGATCTTTAAAGTTTCACGTGTTTCCGTCTCATTAGCTTCAGGTGGAGATACAAGGTTCCCGCGTGCAGCGTAAAAGCCTCTGGAGGCCGTGACACCGAGGCAGGTAATTTGTCAGCAGGCTGATGAAGCTATTATTAATGTTGTCAAGCTTCACTGCACTGTGATGCACAATATATTAGTCACATTACGGCACAGGTTCCCTCTGCTACTCACTGACCTGTCACACGCACTGACAGCACACATAATCACAGGTATGACACGCCGACGACGCCTCTAATCAGAGCTGTAAGAGAAACGGAGACAAAGTTCCTTTTTCTCTGAAATGACAGGGGGAGACTCGCCCTCCGCCCCCTCCCACAGCCGCCAGTTCAATTCCCACCTGACACGACACCTTTGAAGGTATAGAATGAGGTACGTAATCATATGGATGACACACTCGGTGGCAGGTGGAAACCACACATCTGCAACAAAAGCTTTTCAGGGAGGAAGAAAAGAGCGCCGGAAAATACCGATCTGAACACCTCAACGACTGAAACTCAAGACCAGGAACCTCAAAACACGAGAGCTTCAGGCTGGGGGACAAACACGGACCATCTCCCCGGTGGGGTTACACCCCGACGCCGACATATAGACGATGACAGGATTAATATCTCTGCGCCGCGATTGGCCGGTGAAGAAAACTCCCTGAAGAGGAAGAATCAGGATTCAATCTGCAGACCAGACAGGATTGAAATCCACAGAGAGACGTCCAATCACACTCAGAGAAATCAGATCCACGGTGTCAACGCGTCACTGTGGGACACCATCAGAACCAGAGGACCGGGGACGAAAACCTGAAGACGCCACATCTACAAATGAAACAGAAACTTTACTTCAATTCATACTTTAGTCTGGTGACATCAAAACATGTAGAGCTCCCTCTGCTGACAGGCTGCAGTACACCACATAAACCCAGTTCCTCCATGTTAACAGATGAGACATGGGTCAAAGTTTTACGCCAAAACCAGAGTCCGCTAAATGTTCCTCAGACACCGTCTCTGCGTTTAAAGTCTGTTTTTATCATGTTTATTCACATCAAAGTGTTCGATTTTCCAAATAGTTTAGTCCCGGTCAGTTTTTTAGTGTTCAAAAGTGGGGCTGTGGTGGGATGATTGACAGCTGTGTTGACCAATGAGGCTCCTGCATGGCTGTTTAGACCAGATCATGAAAATAGAGGAGCGAAAATGTGACAAACTCTCACACTAGACTTTCCAAAACCATATATAGCGTTTTATGTCGCTACGAAACAAACTGAACTGAACATCGGAACATCTTTTAATAACCTGCAGAAACAAACTCAACCATCATCATCATCATCATCATCATCATCATCATCAGGTCTGATCTTCTCTGTTTTGTTCGTAGTTTCGATGATTTTAACGTTTTGAATCTGAAAATTCAGAAACAGGAACCCTGAAGTCAGACAGAGACCACGTCTGCCTCAGTCTGAAGTATTCATTGTTATTTCTGTGATTCACTTTGTGTATTTATTTGTTTTCGTTCTCGTCTGTGTTAAAAACATGAAGTGAAAATAAATCAGTCAGAGGGAAGAAGAAGAAGAAAGTTTGATCCGCTCTTCGTCACGCCGAGTCGTTCTGTCAGGTGTTTCACCGTCAAAATCTCTGTTTTTGTTTTCTGCCTTCATGTTGTCTTCTCCCTCTCTGTTTACATTTACCACAGTGACACCACGGTGTCACATTTGTGTGTGTGAGTGTGAGAGTGTGTGTGTCAGGGTGCAGTTACAGCAGCAGCCTGTAGATGGCAGCAGAGAACAGTGAATGGAGCTGCAGCCGGTTCCTGTTTGTCTGTCATGAAATCACATATTTAGAGATAAATCTGAATAAATCTGTGTCTTTTTCAGAGATCCTTTTAAATCTATAAAACCAAAATAGCTTTAATATTTTTCTCTTTTTGTTTTCATTGATTATAACAAATTTTCAAAATAAAAACCAACCCTGTAATGGATGAAAGTGGAAAAATATAACATTATGATGTAAAATAAATACGGTTTTATGTGATTTTAAAATATTAAATTCACTGATATACCTAAATGCATATGTAATCTTTTATTCTTATATTATCCTTTTTTATCATTAATTTTTAATATTTTTTACTAATTTTTTAAACATGAATAAAAATAAGGCTCATGGTTTTAGATGTAGTATTTATAACTTATTACAAACATCGATTAGACTGTAAATTAAATAAATTTTATCATATATGTTTCATGTTTTTATTTCATTCTTTATTGTTACATATAGTAAAACATGTTTTATACTTCATAAACCAACACATCTATATATTTGTAGTATTTTAGTTTATTTATAATCCATCAGTGCAGCTTTTATTCAGCTCTAAACCATTACTAGTGATTTTTTTAACTTTATTTTATTGAAATTTTTACCTAAACATAATATTAGATATAAAACTAATGTCATACGCACACTGAAAATAAAATGCAAATAAAATAACATTTAAAATTTTTCACAGTTGCATGTTTTTTTTATCACCTTTTTTAAACTTTGTTAGTGTAAGATCATTTTAAAGACTTTTACATTCATATACATTTATATAAATATATGCACACATGCAGTCCTGTATTTTATAATAAATACAGTGCAGCTTTTCTTTAGTTTGATTTTGCTCTGCAGGAAAAATACTAAATAAATACTAAATAAATACTAATTTAAACTCTTATAAAGGGGCAGAATTCCAGTGTAAATAATAACAAATATATTTAATAATATTATTTTTTATTAAAATGTCATGCACTTTAATTGTTAAAAGCTTCATAATATTTAAAAAAATATTTAAATAGTGAATAATACAACAGCTTCTCTTTGTTTAAATGCAAACTCTGTAATTTAGTTTACATTAAAAATATATTAAAGTGTTTTTGCTGCGTATTCACAGTCAGAATATAGAGTTTGTTGTGTCGATGACTTCCTCTGTTGACAGTAGGAACTGTGTGTGTTTTTTTATGTGTGTTTTATTGTGTGACCTGGTTGCCGGTGGGCTGCAGCGGCGTGTTGTTTTGTTCGCTCCGTGTTTCGTCATTTCGCGTGTTTACAGTCGGTCGGTGTAAACATGGCCGCCGCTGTTTGTTCCCTTTACATTCACAACAAACAGGACGAGGCTGCAGGCTGCTGCTGCTGCTGCTGTCACCGTGTTT
>OY660878.1:29763454-29780954 GCA_962446985.1 Xyrichtys novacula
AGACATCGAAAACTTTAAATGATTTTAGAATAAGAAAAAAGTGGTTTCAGGGCTGCGGTTGGAGCTGTCTGGAGGAAAAACCAAAACAAAACAGAAACGTATTTTCACGAAGAAGATCTGAGGGATTCACAAAGATCGTATCGCAGCAGCTCACAGCGCTCGGCTCCATCCTGTATTGAAGCGAATGAAGTCAGTTTGGTGGTGGAGGTGAACCATCAACTTCTCCACTCTTCACTGCGCAGAGCTCTGCTGTTCACTCTCTTCCTGACACTTGTCAACAACAAACATGAACTCGTTTGTCGACACAGACTGTATATTTCACTGTCTATAAACTGTCGATCACACATATTTACCACTTAAAGCCGAGCAGGAGTTTGATTCAGATCACTGAGAAACATGTTTTCAAACGTTCGGAGGTGAAATATCGTATTTATCGAAAAGTTCAGTTTGTTTCAGATTACGTATTACAGGGATGAAGATGTCTATATTTAAGAAGTGTGCAGTAAGATGTCATATATTATGAATGTCAAAATTTAAATAGATCTTCTCGTTGTCATGGAAACTAGACTCGAAATAGTCGTATTATAGCGCTCTGAGTCACGTTATTTATCATTCTGATGCCAAAACGTCTCGGGTCGCATTTCATTTCAAAACATGCGTTTGAGACGATGAAGGACGTTTAACTTTAAATGGGTCAAACTTGTTAAACAGGTGAAGTGGATTGTGGGTAACGCTGTTCTGGATAATAGGCTCAGTGAAATGTATTTAACCCGCGTGTTAACCTCTGGAGGATATTAAGAGAAGCTGTGACGTTTTAAAGAGGAGGATAATTAACATTGAAATGAAATAATTCACATCAGCTGCTGTAAATCTGTGCTGTGGCAGCAGGAGACGGACGCTAGGAATTTTTTACAATCCTGTTTTTCATTTCAAGCTGTCAGCGCGCGATATGGCCGCGATATACGTGAGCGAAACACACATGAAGAGCGCCTCACCTCAAAAGCTACAGAGGAGGAGTTTTAAAGAATTTACTGGTTAAATACTTATACTCATAAATAAACTCATTAACTCATAAACTCACTTAAATACTCATTTCTTTAGCAAAGAGACTAAACACAAACTCACCTACTCTCTTCCAGCAGACGCTTGTTTGTAGAGAGACCTCAGGCCAGTCCATTACAGACTACAGCGGGGTGCCGCAGCTCAAGGAAGAACATTTATGATCATTTCTTCATGGAAATACAATCAGACCGAGACGCTAAGACAGAAGAACTACCGCGTCTGTAAAATGATTGATATGGTGATTATTACTTCAAGGAAATGATAAAGAAATGATCATAAATGTTCTTCCTTGAGCTGCAGCACCCCGCTGTAGTCTGTAATGGACTGGGCTGAGGTCTCTCTACAAACAAGCGTCTGCTGGAAGAGAGTAGGTGAGTTGTGTTTAGTCTCTTTGCTAAAGAAATGAGTCAAAGTTAAAAAGATGTTTGGTGTCTAGTACTATGGCTGTGACCCTATATGTACTAACCTCAGTAGATCATGGTGTAGTTCCGTTCAGTAACAGAACCTCATTGGAAAATTATCTGATTTAACTTTACTGTGCTCTTGTTCAAATATATTAACTCAACAGCACATAAATCCATACCTGTTAACAAAATCATGATTTTATTGATAATTCGGCTCAATAAAAACACCTTTACCTTTTCATTTTACTACAGTAGAAGTTTATTGGCCCAGCTTATAGACTACAGAGGTGGAGAAACGCCCCCGCTTAAGTTTGTTTTCTTAGGAGTTAGAACAACTCTGAATATAGTACTATGTCTGTGACCCTATATGTCCTGTTGATGAAGTTAGGTGCTGTTCTGAGCATTATTTGTGGCTATAGAGTGGCCTTTTGGTTGAGGGCGTGGCTCTGTGCGGTCGTTACTAAAGTTGGTATAACTAGAGAAGTAAGCGGTTCGGAGCATCTTTAAGACACTCGACTCTACATTCACAAAAAGTCATTTACAGAGTTTTTAATACAGTAACATCCTTTTCTCTGTGACGGGAGCTAAACTTGGTCTTAATAGGAGTCCCCTCCTCCTCCTCCTCCTCCTGCTGCTGCCTCAGGTGACTCCATCCCATCTGCCTCCTCCTCTCCTCTCCTCTGGGAGACTCTGGGAGGAGGTAAATTAACAAGTTGCCACATGTTTCCAGGCTGTGAGGTGAAAGCGGCTCTGCTGCTTTTAATTACGCCTGGACGTCACTCCTGAAGCCTCAACAAAACCCACCGAGTGTGAAAAACACACAGACCTCGTTCCCGCCTGTTTCTCTGACTGTTAATGATTATTGTGAAATGACGCAGACACATGACACCAAAACAGACTCTATTCTCTAAAAAACAGTTTAAAAACAGATACTTTTTACAAAAACTAGAAAAGACGTTTAACCTGAGCATAAAATAACAGGATGTGACATTAGTCTTCATTCGGTTCTCGATCTACCCTTCAAAAGTCCCTACCCCAGGAGACAGTACCCTCTGCAGGTCCAGGAACTTAAAACAGGTAACTCTTTGTTCAAACTTCAGTTATGACTCTTTTTCATACCTGGGGATGTTGAACAGTTTTCAGGACATTATCGACGGGCGCTTCATTTACACACAAACACGATCTTCAAACAGAGAGGTGTAGAAAACGAAGAGGCGCCATAGGACGATAGAACGATCTACAAGTGACTTCATGAACTCACCATCAGACCGTGGTGGAAACTGAGACAACGGGCCGTTTATTTCAATGTTCCTGGAGCTAAAAGTTCCTGGTACTTTTGGTGGAGAAGGACTTACATTTGGTTAATAAGAGTTTTAAAGAGTTTTCAAAAACACCTTCCAGGTTCCATTGTCTTCACTCCAGGAGGATTTCAAGAACTTTCTTGTAGACAAACTCTCGTGAAAACAGCTCTGAGACGATCGTTTCGCTTTAATGATTAATGATGGGAGAGACCGGACGCAAAAGAGCTGGAGTCAATCAGCCTGATCAAAACATGAACTCAGCCTGAAGGTAGAGGTGAGATAGGTTGTCTAACCCCCAAATCTCCACCTTCATCCTGATCGTCTCCTAAAAGGTCGTATCCTCCGATCGTAGCTGATCGTAACCATTCAAGTTAACGTGTCAATTTACACCGACTTCTTTCCGTTCCTCTGCAGATCGCCGGACTCCTCAGCTGATCACAAGAGTTCTATTTTTTCTGGACGCCGGAGCATGGCGGATAAATTCAGCACAGATTAACCCGTGCTGGAAAGGAAGTCGGGCACAGACACAAAGTGAAAGAGACGAGACGAACAAGTGAAAGGTTTTTAGACGTCATTTCACCCCGATGACACCATGGATGAGGAGATGCTGATTCTAGAAGTCTAGAAGTAGATTTCCTCCTCTGGAAGGACACAATCTACTGCTTATATGTCTATGTGTCTGTCTTTAGAGAGACAACTTGATATCGGCAAAAATTACAGCTGTTCCACATCAGAGCCATTCAGGATGCAGTGGAAATCTCGGGTAAGTGTGAGTACACCGGACAGGAACGAGTTCTCTGGACCTCCATGACTCTCCCTCGTTCTTATTTATCAGTTTTTCCTTCTTCACGATGGAGAGAAAGTGAAATCGTTCATATTTGAAGTGACGGTTGAAGATATTATGAACTTTAAATGTGCGACAGTTCAAACATTTTCATCGTCGGTTTTAGAAACCAAAACAGAGATTTGTCTGATTGTAATCTACCTCCAAGTTTCTCTCTCTCTCTCTCTCTCTCTCTCTCTCTCTCTCTCTCTCTCTCTCTCTCTCTCTCTCTCTCTCTCTCTCTCTCTCTCTCTAATTGGCCTCAGTGTGTTTTTCTGGTCGTATGCTACATTAATTATCACAGCAATCAGACTGGGGACAATATGGCTTTATTTGTTCCTGCGGGAGTGTGTGTGTGTGTGTGTGTGTGTGTGTGTGTGTGTGTGTGTGTTCGTGTGCAGACAGGTGATGCATGTTGGATACAGCTGAGCACTTTTATGGCTCATTATAAGCTCTAACAAGGCTTCAGTAGCTGAATGTGTGGAGCCCGCCGGGAGCTGCTGTGAACACCTACTCACACAGGGCAGCTGAAAACACACACCCCAAACACACACACACACACACACACACACACACACACACACACACACACACACACACACACACACACAAAACAGAAAACAAAAACAGTGAGTCAGTGTGTGTACACGCTCCATGAAACGAGTCTGCAAACACTTTTCAATTCCTCTTTTGTTTTCTCTCCTTCGAACTTCAGAGTCTCTCCGGCTAAACGCGGTTTTAGGAACACGGTTCGGGTTTTCGTGTCGGACACGACGTTACCGCGACCAAACACAACCTGTTTAAGGACGCCGCGGGGAAAAGGTCAAAGATAAAGGCCACCGAAAAGTCCAGGAAGTCTAAATCTCCAACAAAACCACAAACTGATCCAGTTATCAACCAAACCGGTCTTTGGTTTTCAAGGCTAGCAACCAACCGGACCGTATGACATCATTCTACATACTATCGATATGGTGGCGATGTTGACGTATGATCTGAATAGTCAGTATGCTCACAGTGCTGTTGATTGGCTGCTAGCTTGGCTGGACATCAACACGTGAGATTATCATGTAAAGTTAAACCATAACATCGGCATCTAAAGCGAGTTTGGAAAAGCTAACACCCGACTGAATCAGCCACTTGCTTTTGAAGTCCTAGATTTTCAAAACTGGAAACTAGCATGACCTCGTAGACGCTGTGCTAGTACCGCTAAGGCTAACAACCCACCAAATCATTCGCCCATTAGGAGTTAGGGTATCTAACTTACTTAAAAAGGTGGGGTCGGCAGTAATCCGTTAAAGAAGCATCTTTATTTGCAGTGTATAAACAAAAAATCTTTTAATATAAGTCAATATTCAAAAGTCCGTTCTCCACCTCCTCTGACCTGATTGGTTGTGAGGCAGACGCTGCTCCCCCGTGTCGTTCAGGAGCCCAAACAAAGTTAGCGTGCTACAATATCGGACAGTAGAAACCAACCAGAAAGTTCGGAAAATTGTCTGAATCCTCCTTTGGCCACGACTGCCGACACAAGCAAGAAAACACTCAAACATAAACAGTCAACAAGAAAACAGCCAGCAAGAAAACAGTCAGCAAGAAAACAGTCAACAAGAAAACAGTCAACAAGAAAACAGTCAGCAAAAACAGTCAACAAGAAAACAGTCAACAAGAAAACAGTCAACCATAAACAGCCAACACCAAAAGAGTCAACAAGAAAACAGTCAACAAGAAAACAGTCAGCAAAAACAGTCAACAAGAAAACAGTCAACAAGAAAACAGTCAACCATAATCAGTCAACAAGTAAACAGTCAACAAGAAAACAGTCAACCATAAACAGCCAACACCAAAAGAGTCAACAAGAAAACAGTCAACAAGTAAACAGTCAAAACCAAAACAGTCAACAAGAAAACAGTCAGCAAAAACAGTCAACAAGAAAACAGTCAACCATAATCAGTCAACAAGTAAACAGTCAACAAGAAAACAGTCAACCATAATCAGTCAACAAGTAAACAGTCAACAAGAAAACAGTCAACCATAAACAGCCAACACCAAAAGAGTCAACAAGAAAACAGTCAGCAAGAAAACAGTCAACCATAAACAGTCAACAAGAAAACAGTCAGCAAGAAAACAGTCAACCATAATCAGTCAACAAGAAAACAGTCAGCAAAAACAGTCAACAAGAAAACAGTCAACAAGAAAACAGTCAACCATAATCAGTCAACAAGTAAACAGTCAACAAGAAAACAGTCAACCATAATCAGTCAACAAGAAAACAGTCAACAAGTAAACAGTCAACCATAATCAGTCAACAAGAAAACAGTCAGCAAAAACAGTCAACAAGAAAACAGTCAACTAGTAAACAGTCAACCATAAACAGTCAACACCAAAACAGTCAACAAGAAAACAGTCAACCATAAACAGTCAACAAGTAAACAGTCAACAAGATAACAGTCAGCAAGAAAACAGTCAACACCAAACCGGTCAACAAGAAAACAGTCAACAAGAAAACGCTGCTCCCCCGTGTCGTTCAGGAGCCCAAACAAAGTTAGCGTGCTACAATATCGGACAGTAGAAACCAACCAGAAAGTTCGGAAAATTGTCTGAATCCTCCTTTGGCCACGACTGCCGACACAAGCAAGAAAACAAAGTAAATACCGGAGACTCTGGAGGAATAACGGGCGCTTAAAACGGAGGTAGACCGGACAAGAGCTAAAAAGCCGGGTCAACATAAACGATGGGGGACGCTTGGGGATCTTGGTGACCCTGTAACCTTTCTGCTGGACAGGTAAACCGCTTTAACAAAGTAAGACAAGTGTCTGTAACAGAAGTGTTTCTTGTCAAACGGACCTGCTGTAGCGTGTTGTAGCTCCAGACTCGTGTTTCCTGCTGCCTCTAGGGGGCGCTGCCACTTCAACATGCTCCTGAGTGTTTAATGAAAGACTTCTGCTACAGACTCACAAACACACACAGACTCACACTCCAACACCTGTGCTAATGAAGCCGAGCTGCAGCACACACTGTCCTTGAGTCTGCCAATCAAGTGTTCACTAATGGGCCTCAACACACACACACACACACACACACACACACACACACACACACACACACACACACACAGAAAGACACGTGCAAACACTCAATAACACACACACACACACACACACAGTGTCGCAGCTGTACCTTCCTATTGAGAGCAGGGTTTCATTGAAAGGCTGTAATGTGCCCACACGCTCTCTCAACCAGCACGATAATAAGAGCGAGAGAGAGAGAGAGAGAGAGAGAGAGAGAGAGAGAGAGAGGACGCCTTTTTACCAAACAGAGAGGTCTCAAATGAAAACATGAGGGGGAAGCAATGAATGAATGAATGAATGAATGAATGAGGAGGAGGGACAGAGGTAGACGAACAGCAGCCAGTCCAAAGATGGAGGATCCTCTACGATCGTCTTTCACTGGATCTATGATCTGAAATGAGTCCATGTTAGGGAGGAGAAGGTCCTAAGGCCTACACATCTCTAGGTCGTCCTCAGACGAGCCTTCCATCGTCACTTCCAGTCGTCCTGATTCTCCTACATCTCTCCAGTTCGTTGGTCCTCTGAGCTCCTGCGTCCTTCTTGAGTATGTCCACGTATGTTAGTGTAGGACGTCCTCTTGACCGATGACCATGTGTTGGTTCCCACAGTTCCCGATGTCTTTGACAGTGTCCTGCTCGTCTCCTTCTCCTTACAGTGATCTTCTCGCTCACCCTTGGTATTCCCTGTACAGTGTTCTGCTGGTCACATGTACATCCTGGTGTAGCACCATCTAGAGATTTCTCCAGGGTTGGTTTCAGGGTCCAGCATCTACTGCCATAGAGGAGAACGGACTCTACTGTCGCATAGAAGAAGCTGAGTTTGATTTGGCGGGGGAGGTTGGAGTTCCATACCCTGGTCATGCCGTTCAGGGCTCTCCATGCAAGTGCCTTCCTCACTTCTAGATCTTGTTCAGTTGAGTTGACCCGTGAGCCCAGGTATTTGGAGTCCTCGACTGCTTTCAGCACAGCGCCCCCTGCTGTAGTCAGAGGTTGATGTTCTGGTGGAACGTTGTAGGTGATGACCAAACTTGGCGCACTCTAGCTCTACCCTGTACAGTAGTTCTTGTTCCACGTTGTCGGAGAGCAGACTTGTCATCTGCATAGTCAAGATCTGTGAGGGCCAATTTATATAAATATTCAGTAAAGTTCATTAAAGTTCTTATTCTTATCAAAAAAGCAGTGTATCCTCGTATCATGTCACATCCTTTAGAAGTATCGTATCATTTTGTTTTATGTTGAACTTTTTTTTTCTCCTTTGGGGTGGGGGGGTTCCAGTGCAACAAAAAACGAAAACTAATAAAAGCTAAACTAAAACTGAACATCAAAAAATAAATAAATAAATAATAATAATAATAATAATAATGATAATCTGCCTAAAAGAGATACAAAATAAAATCCAACAAAAAAATAAAACTAAGAAAGGTTAACTAAAACTGAACATCAAAAATAAATAAATAAAAATAAATAATAATAATAATAATAATAACAATAAATAAATAAATAAATAAAAATAAATAACAATAATAATAATAATAATAATAAATAAATAAAAATAAATAATAATAATAATAATAATAATAATAATAATAATAATAATAAATAAATAAATAAATAAATAAATAAATAAATAAATAAATAATAATAATAATAATAATCTGCCTAAAAGAAATACAAAATAAAATCCAACAAAAATTTCTAAACTCTGATAACCTGATTGGAAACGTTAGAGGACTAAATAAGGAGTAAAATAAATAAATGAAGTTATAGTTATTTAACTTGAGGGATGTAATGGACCAAGAAAAGGAGGTTTTGACTGGCGGCGAGTTGTAAAAATTCACCTACACAAAATGAAAACTGTGACCATTACTTAATTTTATACATCACATAAAACGCTGCCGTTTGATTGGCTCTCAGGTCCCCGAGTTGTTGTTTTTGCTGAAGCTAAGTGGGACATCTGAGGATCCATGCTGGTCTCTTATTGCTAAACAACAGCGCTCTGGTTGTAAATAGACTTTCTTTGTGGGTGTTGTGGTGCATTCAAGAGCACAGCAGCCGTCTGACAAACAACAACAACGACGACGGCAACGGACGGGGGGAGCTGTAATTGGTTGTTGAGATTTCAATCAACAGAGAGAGAGAGGAGGAGATGTTTGGAAGTCAGTGAAGAGGACATGTTTTTATATCAGTGTGTCAGAAACAGTCCGATCAAACTGACTTAAGTAAGTTTTTACAGAGTTTTTAAAAGTTTTAGACTGTCTGTGTCAAAGTCAGTGATCAAATACAGGATGTTAATGCAAAAATATACAGCTTATTTTATTCTTGAGGGTTAAATATAAAAAGTTTGGTTGTTGATTTAAACTTTTTTTTAGCATTTCTGTAAAACTAAATGAGAATAATTAGAGTAAAGACACAAACGGACCTTTTATTTCAGCACTGAGCCGTTCAGGGTCAGAATGACGGGCAGATTTAAATTAATAATAATAATAATAATAATAATGATAACATATGGTAGACAGACAGAGAGAGACACATGAACAGAGAGAGAGAGAGGATGGGCGATCGAGCAGTATAATTGGTGTGAGGCTGTTTTGGAGGCAGATGAGAGTCGAGCTAACGAGCGGAGCCTCCAGCACCAATTAACGAACAACCTGCAGACGTGGACCAAACAGAGCTGCTGCAATTAATACACACACACACACACACACACACACACACACACACACACACACACCTTGACGTGTGAAGAGGAGGAGGAGGAGGAGGAGGAGGAGGAGGAGGAGGAGGAGGAGGATGTGTCTCAGCTGGTCAGATGTAGAGGTAAACATTCAGAACTGTTCTTTCTGTATATTATGCAAATGAAGTCCAGAACTTTCCGTCTGTCCTTGGACCTGTTCAGAAGTTTCACTTCAGATTTTAGTGAAAATCTGTTCAACATGTTGAGCTGAAAGTCTAATGTAAACAAATGAAAAACCACAATAAAGGTTAAATTATCAAATAAGAGCAGCTTATAACCAATATTTCCACTGGATGAGCGTCCAGTGGCCTCAGCTGTGTTTGATGTGATCGCCGCTCTTCCCTTCGGCAGGAACAGCCCAAGTAGGAGCTCCATGGTCATCTTCCTTTTCAGCAGCTGCTGTCCGAGTTCGTAAGAGGTGAAGAAATTGTCACAGGTGACACTGCAATCCCTCAGTCCCTCCGTGACATCAAGCACGACTCGGATCCCCTGGTTCATTCCTGGGCCTTGATCCCATAATTTGCTGGGAATATACTGCCGAAAGGGACAACACCGTCTAAATGGAACCAGTTGTTCTTCTACTCACACTGACTGGGACTCCTGAGGTCATGGGTTCGAGCCTTATTCGGGACAAGGTGAATTTTAAAGTCTAGTGTCTACAAAGGACAGTGAAAGAGGAAACAGATGGTGTACTCCTGTGTGTCCATGTGGCTCAGAGGATAAGGAGACTGACTGGGACTCCTGAGGTCGTGGGTTCGAACCTCATTCAGGACCACTTTTAAAGTCCAGGAGCCAAAGTACCGCAGTGGCGCAGCGTGGTTGACAACTAACACCCTCATGCGAGCCATGTAGTCTGGTTGGAAACCGGCTCCTGGTTCAAAACCTGCTCGGCACAAGTGTCATCCTGAAGCAGATCCTGGGGAACCAGGCCCAGGAGGGTGGGGTTACAACCCGGTGTTTCCAGAGAGTTCAAATGAGAAGACAGGAAGTCAGAAGGAGAAATCTTTTGGCTGTCAATAAATGCTCGGGTGAAAAGTTTTGCCGCTCTCCGCTATTCCGCTGTCTGCCCAGGCACTTTGCATTGTGGGTAACAGTAGGCGAAGCAGACTGGTCAGATGCATACTGTGAAATTTTCCTGAATCAGTACATCATCGGGTTTTTTGTTCACCTACTGCAGACAAGATTTTGGTAAAAATCAGGATGAACTGTTAGGATAGACGGCGAATTCGAAAACGACCACACACTCCTCTCTCCTCTAATATAGAGTCTGTCTGCCTGTTTGCACTGAGCATGCTCAGAACGCTCCCACTTACACACACACAGTCATTCACACGCCATTGTGGAGACGCACACTCACAGTTCATTCACACTCATGCATCAGTTAACTATCACACACCCTTCACTCTCTCACACACACACACACACACTCATGAGGGAACAGCACTCTGACAGATTTGACACCCACCACCCGCCGATACATCTTTGCAGCCCCCTCCCCCCTCGGCGGGTGCGATTCCCGTCACCGTGGGGTGTGCGAGAAGCGGCAAAGTGCTAAAAAGCCGCCGTCTCTTCCCAGTAAACTTGCTGTCGTTGTTGTTGTGCAAATGTTTGGAGGAGAAGTTTGCCGACGGCGGCGCGTGGCGAGGTACAACAGTAGTCAGAGGGCAGCGGTGGGAGGGGCGGGGAGGCGCTGCAGGAAGTCTGAAAACGTGTCTGTGTGCGGGTCACAGGTCACGCCTCCCGCATGTTACAGTTTATCTTAATTACTTTCACATTTTCGTGGAACCGTAGCTCGCTCTCACCAAACACGAAACACAGAAACAAACACGAGGCGTCAGAGAGACGCCGCCATGTGTTTCTTTTCCTCCGAGATGGAAAAATGTCCACATTGTTCGAGTCGGCGCCTCCAATTCAGCCGAGGACGGGTTGCAAGAAAAACCTCATCAGGTCAAAATGATGTTTCATGAAAAATCTGTCTCCTCCTTCAAACTCCTCCCCCTCTGCAACCGCAACTTCAGCGGAGTCAGCAAACCAGTCATCCTACGGCAAGTTTTCAGGCAAATGATCAAACCAAGGTCGGTGAAATAACTCATTTATTTATCAGAAATCCTTCGAGTTTCGTCTCGTATAACTATTGTGCAGTTTGTGTCGGTTACAGGCTCAGGAAATGAGTCCGTTTGAGGAGCGCTTCACGACCTGCTCCATGAGAAGAACTTGGTGACGGATCAGATGGCGAAGCTGGAGGAAAAAACGGGGATGCAGAGAGAGCAGATCGCCGTGGGTAAGAAGATCCGGTTAAACCAACTTTTATAACTAGATGCATCTGTAAAACGAACTCAAGGTGAACTTTAAAACATTGTTCAACATTCGGTCTCTTGTGTTTGTCGAGCCGGACGCCAACTTCTTTGAGTTGAAACTAAATCGATTAACCGATTGTGGTCACAGTGTTGCGCGAGTTCCTAAACTTGTGTCAATTTACACTGACTTCTTTCAGTTCCTCTAAGGATCGCCGGGCCCCTCAGCTGATCGCCAGAGTTCTACATTCCACATTTCAACTGTTGTCAGAATGTAGTTTGGGATCATCTGAAGGTCTTCCCTATAAAAAAATTGGTGTCCCGATGAACGCAGATGTTGCTCCTAAACCGGGAGATGTTGTCTAAAACTGGGGATGCAGCATCTATGATTTCCAGTTCTTCGTTGAAAGGACAGGCGAAACGTCCCAAGTAAGTCCAACTGTCCTTTCCAAAAGAGTGTTTTGGAACGGAATAAAAGCTTTAAAAAAAACAAAGCTGGTGTAGTTAAAGTTAGACGATCAGGAGATCCAGGACATCCACCAAGTAAAACCAGTAGATGCACTGGTTTCCACTGGTTTCCGCTGGTTTCACACTGTGCTGCTTTCACTCACTTTCTTTCAGCCCATAAATGCAGAGATGACAAAAACAAGTCCTGATGTCTGTGAATGACAGGAAACAGGACTCCAGCACTGACCCAGGGGCACAGACGCACACTCCTACACACACACACACACACACACGGCGGTGAGCGCGGAGGGGCGGGAGCATCGTCACCTTCATATTCACCGTTTCCCTGGTGAGTTTTATGTAAATATTGACGAGCGTCGACGCCTGCAGGCGAGCCTCAGGGCAGAGCTGTCAGCTTTCATGTTTCATTTCCTCCGACATATGTTGATGAAGGCGCCGCTGCAAAAGGTGACAAGAGCCGCACGTGATTTTATCTGGAGACGAAACCTGACGAGGTCGACGAACTGAAGTTTGGAGCGTCTGAGGGTGCAGCTCCGATTTGGTTTTTCTTTGTCAGCATCTCCACCGGAGTCTGAAGTTCACATGTAGCTGTCAGATCGAACATCGATGAGATTAATTATAGACGGACTAAAGGGGGAATTCACACAAATAACCAGAGTTTGAACTTTAGTCCTCAGAAAGTTTGGAAGCTGAGCGATTTTAAAAAACTTGAACAGTTTCAGCATCATCTGGAGACAAGGACCAAAACCAGGACTGGACAAACTTTTTTCACACATTCTCCTGAGTTGTAAAAGTAAGGAGCACACAAAAAACTTTAGGGCACAATGAAAATAATGGTCGACTTAAGTACTGTCATCTGAAATCAATTTTAGGTCTTTTGGTCACATGACAGTGAAGCTATTGAAGGAAAACAGCCTTTTCTGAGAACATCAACCAGTAATTTATTGACGGTCCCTTATTCAACACCAACGTTGACAGTGAGGGTGTCGAGTAGATTTAACCGCGCTGCTGTTGTTATTCCTGGTTATGGAGAGTGAGAAGACACCGGTAGATCCTCAGAGAATGTCCGTCAGATATCCAACCTGAAACTAACTTCACCGCCGTATTTACAGGAAAATATATCCAACCTGAAACTGACTTCACCGCCGTATTTACAGGAAAATATATCCAACCTAAAACTAACTTCACCGCCGTATTTACAGGAAAATATATCCAACCTGAAACTAACTTCACCGCCGTATTTACAGGAAAATATATCCAACCTGAAACTAACTTCACCGCCGTATTTACAGGAAAATATATCCAACCTGAAACTAACTTCACCGCCGTATTTACAGGAAAATATATCCAACCTGAAACTAACTTCACCGCCGTATTTACAGGAAAATATATCCAACCTAAAACTAACTTCACCGCTGTATTTACAGGAAAATATATCCAACCTAAAACTAACTTCACCACTGTATTTACAGGAAAATATATCCAACCTAAAACTAACTTCACCGCTGTATTTACAGGAAAATATATCCAACCTAAAACTAACTTCACCGCTGTATTTACAGGAAAATATATCCAACCTAAAACTAACTTCACCGCTGTATTTACAGGAAAATATATCCAACCTAAAACTAACTTCACCGCCGTATTTACAGGAAAATATATCCAACCTGAAACTAACTTCACCGCTGTATTTACAAGAAAATATATCCAACCTAAAACTAACTTCACCGCCATATTTACAGGGAAATATATCCAACCTGAAACTAACTTCACCGCCGTATTTACAGGAAAATATATCCAACCTAAAACTAACTTCACCGCCGTATTTACAGGAAAATATATCCAACCTAAAACTAACTTCACCGCTGTATTTACAGGAAAATATATCCAACCTTAAACTAACTTCACCGCCATATTTACAGGGAAATATATCCAACCTGAAACTAACTTCACCGCGTTAGTTATTTGCGACTTTGCATTTGCGACTCACTTAAGTCGCAAATGTGAATGAAACGGTCGCACTGTCGAGTCCGGGGGCCTGTTCTACAAAGTAAGTACCAAAGACTTCTCTAGACCTGAATCCATTTAATGTGGACTGATGGGTCAAAATCAAACACTCTATTGGAAAGGACAACTGGACTTATTGTGTTGTCCTTTCAACATAGAACTGGAAATCATAGATTCTGCATCCATTTTAAATGATTTTAAACTCAGAATCACTTCATAAAGCACTGACTGACTGATTCGATAGGAAGCCTCTTCATTCAGAGGTGATTTTCATGACAGACACACGTGAAATTCATCGTGTTCACTGTTCAGTTTGGAGCCCTTTGTCTTCTATTGTGGAGAAACATCTCTCTTCAGCTCTGGAGAGCCTCTCCACCCTCTGAGTACAGGATGTTTTCAGCGCACACTCATGCATGATACATGCAGCCTGTAAAACCCTCTAACACAGCTGTCGGATCAGAGGCTGCACTTCCCCAGGGGTCCACTAGAGGCCGTCTCAAAAGTCGAGTTCCGCTGATATTGTTCTTTTTTCAGACTCCAGGTGAAAACCAGCGAGGAGGAATCATCTGCATCCCGTCACTTCTTACAGCGCAGGTTTTTAGGATGTGTCGCCGCGAGCGACAGCAGCGCGAGGCGATAGTCTCGGATGATTAAATAAAGACTGTTTGGTAATTTATTCCAACGTGTTACAGGGGAACATATGTCGTGAGAAGAAATGGTGTTTCTCCTGAGGAGGCCTTTTGTTACCGTCTCATTAATGTACTTTAAAAATAACCGTGAAGTGAAGATGAACAAATCAGGAACTCTTTAACCCTCTGTTTCTCCTCCGTCCTCCTCTTTTGAGGACATTTGTCTTTTTTTCATCTTTATTCTGAGCTGACAGTCAAGTAGAGAAAAGTCTGTGTGCTCCTGCGTGTGTGCACGGGTGAGAATCTGCGTCCATGTTTAGAACCGAGCATGACGTGAGTTTTTACAGTCGACAATCTGACGTCCAAGTTCTGCAGTATGGGACAAAGAGAGGGGGACATTTGGACAATTTCAACTTTGTCCTCAGTTCAGAGCAGGTGGATGGACATGCATGAGGATGAACAGGTCCTTCAGATCATCAGGGGAGAAGATATCACATCTGAAATATGCAGTTATTTTTATATCAGAGTAATCAGGGTCAGATTTTGGTTAGAGGAGGATAAACACTCATAAATGATTCCTATCTTACAGATATCTGCTGATTTTATATGTTTATATATAAAATTAATTTATTATGAATAAATTAATTTGATCGTATTTGATTTGGTAGAAGACGAGACTCCAGAAAAGGAGGTGAAAATGTCGTGTTTTTCTGCTCCAATAGATTCATGAATAAATATGACATGGTGAACAAAAACTGACATAAAAAGAATTATACATCAACTTTTTTATTTATTACTTTTTTAATGGTCAAGGCCGAAGTTGTTTAAGAGATTTGAGTAAAAATTTTAAGAAAATTTTTATTTTATGAACATTTATCTGCATGTCTGTTTTGGGGACAAAGTCAGCTGGATGGATGTAAAATACGGAAAATTAGCACAACAAAAAGGATTTAAATTCCCCAAAATAAGTTTTATTTCTCATCATTAACATGGCCCAGACTCTATTTATTAAAAGAAAAAAAATTCATCCTGGTCACTTTATTTGAGAAATATGGCGATTTTGTGTTTTTTACCATTAAAAACTAACAGTGACATGTCGCACAAAAACTGGCATAAAAAGGGAAATACATCAAATTTTTTATTCATTACTTTTTTAATGGTTAGGGCTGAAGTTGTTTTAGAAATATAAGTTAAAAAAAAAGGATTTTGTTTTTTTTTTAAATAATTTTATGAGCGCTTATCTGCATGTTTTGGGGACAGTTTCATCTTGCAAGTCACATGACGTGAAGGACAGGGTCACGGACAGGGAAAGTAACAAAAGGAACATCTGCACCTTCAAACAAAACCAAAAATAAGGCCTTTGGGTTCTAAAAGATGGAGTGGAGTTATACTTCCACACAACCACCCACTAATTTTGCCTAAAAGTCGGCAAACCAAAGTAAAAGGCCTCAAACAGAGGTAGAATTTTCTAGAATTTACCCTCCTTCCTTCCTTCAAAACTCAACCTCTCTCAAACACTCAAACACACAAACCAAGAGAAACCAACTGAAGGTGTTGTCACATCCCTAACGGAGTGAAAGAACCTCCTTATAGACGACCTACGCTGATGAAAACCAGCTGAGTGTAATGAGGACAGGTGAGCTGAGTGAGGGGCTCGTTAGGTGGAGGTCACAGACGACCTCCATCTGTAACAGGACAAAGTCGTCTGGATGGAGCTTAAAGTTAACAGGAAGAGAGGGTTAAGGTGAAAAGTTTTGTTAAATCGGAAACTTGTTGATCAATAATCAGGACCCTTCTACTACAGAGCAACAATGAAAAGTCATGTAGATGTTCCTCCTAAACCTGGAGATATTGTCGAAAACTGAGGATGCAGCATCTATGATTTCTAATTCTTCGTTTCAAGGAACACTGGACTTAGTTGAGATGTTTCACCTTAGGCGAAATGTCTCAAGTAAGTCCAGTTGTCAAGTTGTGTGTCTCTCTCGTCGAGCTTCTTCTTCTTCTTCTTCTTCTTCTTCTTCTTCTTCTTCTTCTTCCATTACAGTTTCCCGTTGTTGTCTGTAAACACAATAAATAAACGATTCACAAACAAAATAAAGATCCAATATTATCACAACAGATCGGCGTCCTGCTGTCAGGCGGCAGCGTGGGAACCTTCAGGCGTCACACGGTGTCAAATGTGAAAATCCTCTTTGATTCATGTATCTGTGGAAGTGCTGCAGGTCCTGCTGTGTGTGCTGCACGCTGTCACCCAGCCTGCTGTGAACCACTTATCCATGCACGAGCACACACACACTCCCACAGTGTGAGTGAGTGTGTGTGGGGGGGGTGTTTTTCTAGATGATGGTGGAGTCACACGGTGCACTTTAGGGTGTGGTAGATTTCAGGATGTGGAGTTAGTTTCATTAAGAGATAAAGGGCTCTATTTTCGTGCCCGCCGGCAGCGTGGCGGAGGGTGGCGGACCCCGCGCAGTGGTATTTTTGTCTGGCCTCATGGAATGAGGAGCACCGAGGTCCGCCAAGCTGGGCGTGGTGGCGCGCCAGGTGACATTTTGGTGCTCGCCAGCGGCATAGAAAGTGCGCTGAAAGCACGCCGATTCAAACCTGGTCAGCTTTTGGCGCAAGCGGAGCGCAGCTGGTCTAGAGGTATTTTGGTAGACCGGCGTCGTATCGGCATACGTCACCGGCAGGTTTCCACAGTGTCAGGAACATTT
>OY660878.1:29783454-29900954 GCA_962446985.1 Xyrichtys novacula
TAAATAAAGATTTACCGATTGTTTTTTTAATCAGCTGTTTATGGTCGTTTACTCAGATCTGCACACGTGCACACCCTCGTGCACACTCACCAGCACAATAAACACGTGGTGTCCACATGTAGCTGCATGTTTACATGAGTTTCTACATGTTTTCTTGTTTGCCTGGTGATGTGTGTGTGTGTGTGTGTGTGTGTGTGTGTGTGTGTGTGTGTGTGTGTGTGTGTGTGTGTGTGTGTGTGTGGAATCAGAACATGGCTGAACACACACACTAATCGAGCCCACTGGGACATGAACAAATCTACAGTTGCTAGCTGTAAATTGACCTGTGTGTGTGTGTGTGTGTGTGTGTGTGTTTAAGTGTGTGTATTTGTGTGTTTGTTTAAGTGTGTGTGTAGGTGAGTCGGGGATGTCCACTGAGAGCCATAATAACTGTTATCTTTCCTGTCGGCCCTTATCACCTTATCACTCCTCTTACACACACACACACACACACACACACACACACACACACACACACACACACACTCACACACACACACACACACACACACACACACACACACACACACAGATAATCAGACTGTTTGTTTAAAGCAGAAAATAAATAATACAGTAAAAAAAAGTCTCTTCTGTTCTTCAGATGGAGTTTTTGGAGTTTTTGATGTTTCTGGATTTTAATGATAAAATCAAACATGGAGGAAACCCCGCCCACTTTCAGAGCGGCCTGAGTGTCTCTGTGGTCATTTCCAAATCTCTCTTTCTTCACCTTTACAGTGAAATCAAATGAGTTTGGTCTTTAGGGTTTAAAGTCCTCAAACAGGGTCTTGAGTGGATCTTCCAGACTGATGGTTCTTCATCAGTGTCTGATTGGAGGACGATCTGCAGGTGAGGAGACTGACACCAGGTGAGGGTGACGAGCAGGTGGAGAGGGAGTGAAGCAAAAAAAAAACAGAGAGTAACACAAACTGAGAAATAAGAAACTGATCCTGACTCTAAACTTTTGTCTTTTCTTTGTCCATGAAGGAAACACCTCTGTGATTTTAATCCTTTAAATCAGGTTTTAGTCTGAAGGAGACGTGGATGTCGGAGATGTCGGAGATGTCGTTGGTCCAGATAAACCAGGATCAGGCAGAGAAAAACTCTCTTTGTGTTTGTAGGAGTGTACAGATCTCTAACAGAGCGGGTCAGAGGAGTCAGGACTGGAGGAGGGAAAGTCTGGATTCCTGCTGAACCGCTGACTCAAACTGTAAATCTGTGACCAACATAAAACCGACGCCAAACACCGATCAATACAGTTTTTAATCCACCCTACACACTCTGCTTTCTTCACCAGCTGCTGAGGTTTACACAAACCAAGAGGTACAACGACGAGAAAGAGAGGAAAATCCAAATTTAAGAGATAAGATAAACCCTACAGCAACATAAAAAGGCTAAAAAGAGACTTAAAACCTTATTTAAAGAAAAGAAAAACACCTGTTACTATGAGACGAGACACAAAACGACCTCAAACTCACTTCAGACGATCATAAGAGCTGAATTTATAAACCAGAGATGTTAAAACAAGACCACAGAGAGTTCAGCTGATATCAAATAAATGTTCAGATCAGAGTTAAAATCTCCAAAAAGAGACTTAAAACAGCTGAAAGGAGATAAAATGAGCTCAGGAAGAAACTAGAAAGACAGAAAGAGAGAAACGATTTTAACAGGAGGGTAAAAAATATGAAACAAAGAGACGAAAAACAACGAAAAAACTAATAAAAAACAACCGTCAGACCGATTAAAAAAACACAAGAGCTAAAAAACAAATAAAAACTCATAGACTTAAAAACAACTTTAAAGAAACAACAAAGACAAAGACGAACTAAAGTGAACAGAGAAACACAAAACACCCACACAGACAGACTTAACAATCACGAAGTACACAAAAACAAACCCACAAAGTACACAAAAACAGACTAAACTCTCACAGACACTCAAAGTGACTCTAAATAATCTGGACACGACCTTAAAGAAACACAAACGACCACAAAGTGATTCAGTTCAGTATGTTCACTTAAAAGATTCGGTTCTTTTGAACGAATCGTTCGTGAACGACACAACAGTATTTGTTAGTCCTGATCCACAGTTTTATAATCCCTCCATGAAGGACTCACACAGACCCGGTATGCGTCTCCGACAGGATCATTAAAACCATGAATCAATAATCGGACTGATAAACATCTTTAACCTTTAAGGTCAACGTGAAGCTTCTTCAGACGTCACCATAAGAGGAAAACCTGCGACCATCTCTGCCATCTTTGGTCTTAGTAATAAACTTGTGTCGTCATGACGTCGGTCCGGGAGCGACCCCGACTCTGACTCATCGCTCCGGACTATAAATACGGCGGATTACTACGCTGCACATTTTCAGGATCGACAGAGAGAAACGGCTCTGAGAGTGAGTCACCGAGGAAGGAGATGTGTCTGCTTTACATAATACACACACACACACACACACACACACAGGGGTTTGTTCTTCCTGTGACGGGATTAAAGCTTCATGTCCTGAAAATTTAATCTGACTCCCTCGCACTTCACTAAATCACTCCCTCTGGATGATAATCTGTCTCACAGCAGGACAAACAGCACCTGGATTAATCCACCTGATCTGGGTTCACTCTGACACGCCAAGGCCTCATGTGTCACCGAAAAACTCTAAAAATCTGTGGATCTGGATCAGGACTTCAAACCACAACCAAAACAAAACCGGTACTCTCCTCAGGACATCAGGACAGACCACCATTATTCGTCTTTTTCTCTGAATCAGACTTCTCTCCTCGTCCTCGTTTACATGCAGCTGAGAAAACTGAATTATTGACGTGAACGTGTCCTCCTCCCCAACACTAGGGGGCGATATGGGTCTTTTCAGCGGCGCTGTTTCCGACCCCATCCAACCGTCAACAACAACAGCAGGTCGGTGTCAGACGTCAGAAGTGTCTACAACTGCTGCTGGGCATTTTGGAGAAACAAGAAGATGGAGCATCGTACAGCGTTGTTTTTGTCCGACATGATGGACGCGCTACTTTTTCTAAAGAGGAGACCAACGCTACTCCTCTACTCTGGGGGTTTGTTACGGGGTTATGGGGGCGTGGCCTGTAACCGATCATACTCTGACTACGCTGGTTACATGGTAGAGAAAATCGAATTCCAATCACGTTATCTGGGTGTCTTAATTGAAGTTCTTAAACTCCGTCTTAATCGGAAAAAGGCGATAATTCGGTTTTCTTGACCCGTCATGTAAACGTACTGAGTGATGGTTATATGACGCTGACTCAGCACTAAAAGGTGGAGCTGGGGTGGAGGAGCAGTCTGCAGAGGAAGGATGAAGAGCTGTACGATCAGCTGATACAGGAAACTGCTCCAGAAGAAGAAGAACTTTATCGAACCACGAAAGGAAATTCAATAACTAGTAACCAGTTCCAGTCTCTAATGTCACCCTGAACAGCTGTTTCACACTGGCTGCCTGTAACAGAGTCGCGGCACAGCAGTATATAACGCTGCGTTCGAGTTTCCTCGGAATTCAGATGTCTGAGCTGAAACTGACATCACACCTGAGTTACCAGCGCCAAATCTGAAAAAAGCAAAATCGGAGGCCGAAACAAGATGGCTACATCTACAATAGTTGTTTTAGCGTTTGCCTCGTCCTTGCTTGTATTAGCACTAAAATATCTTCCGTAGATGTTGCCATCTTGTTTCCACCTCCGATTTTACTTTCTTCCGACTTGGTACCTGAAACTCTGGGAGCTCACGTGTTACGTGGTTTTCAGCTCGGACTTCTGACTTCCGAGGAAACTCGAACGCAGCATTAGAGCGTCATCAGCGTAAAGATGGATCTCAGGATCTGACGCATTTTGGCCTCAATTATTCACATGAATAGAAAACAGAGGGGCCTTTCATGGAGCTCTGTGGAACACCTTTATGGAGCTACGATATCAGAGTGTATAACGTAAAAATCTGCTGGTCTTGATTGCCCAACCATATTCGTCTAAATGAAGTGTAAACTGTAAGGATTCACCAAAAACCGTAGATCGGAGATTCCCGATATTTTTTAATTTGTATTTTTTTTCTACGATAAATACTAAATAAACTCCTCTTCCTAAAATCCTGTCGGATTGTTTCTGTATGAGCCTGTGAACATGTTTATTCTCACTGTTAAGTTTGTCATTTTAACATGAGGTTCTATGAGGACTGACTCACTTTTGGTCACAGCCTCTAGTGGACATTTAGAGAACTGCAGCTTTTAGGACTTTAAACACCAACCACATTCAAAAACAGCTTATTGAAAAGTGAAAGCCTAAAGTGACGACAAAGACCACAAAAATGACACAATTCGACTGTAAACAGCGACTTTTGAACGACGACCAAAAAGTCACATGACTGTGCGAATAAACCGTCTCAACATCAACAGTCATTTACAGGATTGTGGCTCTAATGAGATGTTTGTTGTGATTTTAGTGTGTCATTAACATTCACTGACACACACACACACACACACACACACACACACACACACACACACACACACACACACACACACACCACGTTTCTGGCATCATCCTCAGTAATAAATGGAAGTAAAAGAAGGCAAGGCTGAAGCGTGGGAGGGTTGGCAGGAGTGTTTCTTTGGGTATATGTCTAAGTGTGTGTGTGTGTGTGTGTGTGTGTGTGTGTCTCCTAGCAACCAGCACACTTCACTCAGTCTCTGGGTTGAGGCGACAACAGCAGCAGCGGCGCTCACATCCAACAGGTGTGCAGATTCTCACTCGTCCCTCCGTCCTTTGACGTTTTCCTCCATCTGTGACTTTTTGACGTCTCTGATTTATCTTCATTTTAACACCTCCATCCATCCATCCATCCATCCATCCATACATCCATCCGTCCATCCATCCATCCATCCATCCATCCATCCATCCATCCATCCATCATCCATCCATCCATCCATGGACATGAGACCATTTAAGGTGGACTAAGGGGGATGGGGAGAACCGTCCTGGGGTCTGATGGATCAGAATTTAAGATTTGTTTGTTTGTTAAGATTTGTTTGACGTTTCGCCTAAGGCACCTTCCAACAAAGAACTGGAAATCATAGATGCTGCATCCTCAGTTTTAGACAACATCTCCAGGTTTAGGAGGAACATCTGCATCCATCCAGACAACGACTTTTTCAGAGAAGACCTTCAGATGATCCCAAACAGCACGGCTCTGTAGGAGAAGAGTCCTGTTAATACAGGCTTTAAATAATAAACAAACCATCGTATCCTGTTTTATTGATATTTTCCACCACATCTTAACTTTTCTGGAGCTCATGTTGGGAAAAAATAGCAAAACTTACCGACAATCTCCACCTTCATCCTGATCGTCTCCTAAAAGGTCGTATCCTCCGATCGTAGCTGATCGTAACCATTCAAGTTAACGTGTCAATTTACACCGACTTCTTTCCGTCGGACGCCGGAGCATGGCGGATAAATTCAGCACAGATTAACCCGTGCTGGAAAGGAAGTCGGGCACAGACACAAAATAAAACATCCGGCTTCTTTTCAAAATAAAACACTCCGTGTTTCAGGAGGATCGTATTTCACACCATGCAAACGGGCGGAGACGAACAAGTGAAAGGTTTTTAGACGTCATTTCACCCCGATGACACCATGGATGAGGAGATGCTGATTCTAGAAGTCTAGAAGTAGATTTCCTCCTCTGGAAGGACACAATCTACTGCTTATATGTCTATGTGTCTGTCTTTAGAGAGACAACTCGATTGAATGTGAATCTGCAGGTTCTTGTGAGTTCTCGCGATTCCCGCTGTCTGTAACCTGCTGCAAAATTCGCCTCACTAACGGATCGGATAGGAATTGGCGTACGGTGAAAATCGCCGCCGTTCCGGATGTGGTGGAAATCCCAAATTACATTTAAAATTGAAGGATATGGACTTTATTAGATACTTGTTGTTCATAAATTCAGATTTTAAATCTTTAAAACTCAGAATTTCAGAACTTTTTGAACTCATTTCAACTTTATTCCACTTTTGATGCAAAAATGAGGTGAAATATGATCAGAAAGAATGTAAATAAGAACAGGATCAAACTTTAAAGAGTCTTAATTTGAACAAACTGAAAACAGAAATGGATCAAAGTCAGAAACTGATCAATAACCTGATCAATAACCTGATCAGAGATATAAAACCAACATCAGCATTTAAACCGTCAGTGAAGATGTCGTCCTTCATCAGCAGTCCAGGAGGTTTCCCTCTCTCCTCCTCTCTCCTCCTCCTCCTCCTCCTCCTCTTCCTCTCCAGCCACTGTTGACGTCCGCGGCTCTGTCACCCTCATCACCGGTTTCCACGCTGCTCTCCGGTCCAGTCATGTAGTCATGATGGCTGCTGTAGTCCCACATCCTGTCTCTGTCAGACTCCTCTCAGCTCTTCTTCTTCTTTAGTTTCGTTTTTTTTAAGTAGTGTTGTTTTCTTCTTCTTCTTCTTTTCTCCAGCCTTCCTCTTCAACTCTCCTTTTTGACGCTTTCGCGGAGTTTCCTGCGTCCGAACATCCCGCACCTCTCCACGGTCTGAAATCCTCCCCTGGACCGCTCAGATCCACGTCCACTCTCCCCCCTCGTGGACCCTCCTCACCGTCGTCGCGCCTCCTGGTTGTTTCCTGTCAGGTCGGAAAGCTCCAGAGAAACGGTTCATATGAGTGCGCCTCCGCTGATCCGTGCGCCCAGCCCGCTCCCGTTCTCAGGGGGGACAAGCAACACCGGCACCAGTCCCGGGGGAGACAGAGGAGGAGGAGGAGGAGGTGGTGTGATCTCCTTCCACATCCAGATCGGTCTGAGCCGGGAGCCGGTGCTGCTGGACGCCGCAGAGCTCAGCCTCAGTCAGGTCCGGGAGGTGGCGTGCTCCATCGTGGACCAGAAGGTAACAGTGCAGACGGCGTCCTCAGCAGACCCCCCAGACTTAGACAGAAGTTCAAGAGAGAGGATGAGGTTCAGCAGAGGAAGAGTTCAGGGAGATCAGAGTTCAGATGTGAAAGTTTGAGCCTGAAAATGTCAGATTTTAGTTTGATTTACAGCGTTAATGTGAGTTTGTCTCAGATTTAGACTCAGATTAACATTTAAACACAGACTAAAACTGAGAACATGGCTGACAGAACCAGAACTTCCATAACAGCAGCTGTCGACCCGGGCTGGATTATTCTGAGGGTGTGGGGGGGACTGACAGCAGTGGAGGTGGGAACGGGTCTAAAAAGTGACTTAGTCCAGAGTCTAAACCCCCCCTCTGGTTTTAAAGGTACAGTACGTCTGAAGATCTCAGCTGCAGTGTGAGGTTTAGTCACAACACAAGACGTTTGAGGTTAGTCACATGACCTCAAAGACGCTCTACCACTTCCTGTCCAGGATTCATCTCTCATAGACGTTTAGGAGGTCATTTTGAATTCTGACCTGATGATGTCAGAGCAGAGTCTGTGGGTCACATGACCACAGAACGTAAACACGCAACAACACAGGCGCCGGGGTAGGACGTATATTTGGCTCCTCCTTTAGCTGCTCAAACTCTGAGGGAGCTTTTTAAGTCCCCGCCACTGAGGCCGCCATCCTACAACGCCATGTTTCTACATCCGTGTTTTTGTGGCTGCTCCGTGCAAAATAACCTTCAGGGACATTTTTGATGATAGTGATAATAGGAGGGTTTATGTCCTTAAAGGCCACCGTCACTTTACTGACCAGAGGGGTCAGCAGGGGGCGCCTCAGTCTAGAGTCTGTCCTGAAGACGTCGCTGAATATTCCGATTTCTACAAACGTTTCTTTTGAGTTAATGCTTCTTTAACGTTCACAGATCGAGTAAATCGATATTTGATCTATTTATCATATATCTATATCTTTTATATCTATACATGTATGGTGGTCTAGAGTCAGACAGCTAGATGTCCCTCAGTGTTCTTGTTTATAAACACAGACAGACAGAGTGACCCTGAGCAGACATTGTCATTATTTCCACACATGTCTGAGCAGAGGGGGGGTGGTCAATAATATATGGACTCAGTAATGTAATGTATGTATGTAATGTTCATGGCCGCGGGCGACGGGGTCCATCTGAGCCGTCAATACGGGTCAATGATGGAGACTGAACTCTATCGACCTCTCAGAGTCTCATGATGTTCAGAAAAACATGGATTCCCTCCATCATGAATGTTGACCGGGTCTCTGAGTTTGTAGACTGACAGGATGGACTTCAGTTCTGATGGAACCAGACAGAGAAAACCACAGAGTCCATGTTTAACCGGGCCGTCAGAATCAGGATCTTCTGAGTCAGTCCAGACTGGTCTTCATGGTGTTTCTATGATGGTCTTTAAATTTTTAAGATATTTAAACTCAATCACCTTCTGTATTTCCTCCTGATCAATAACTGTCTTAAATCAATGTACGGTTTCTGGCTCATGAGGAAACACATGGAAACAGTTTTGCCTTGAGGTGTTTGTTGATACAGAAATAACGGCGTCGTCAGCAAACATCTCCACAGGAAAGAGCAGCGGCCCCAGGATGGAGCCTTGTGGTACTCCGAGGATGAAGTTTCAAATGCCGTTTATTCTAAAGTTGAAAACATACAGGATCCATACTGAGCACGTTAGTACAGCGCATCAGCATTATTTGGAGCGTAGTTCAGCCGCGGTCAGCTGGTCTCAGTGTAGAGTAAACAACATCCTCACAGCAGGTTGTTGTTTTTCCTTTCTTTAGTCGATTTCCTGATAATTCTGATATCACTCAGTGACTGTTGATCCTCAACTGTCTGTGAAAAAGCTTTAGGTGATTTTCCAGTTTGTGTTTTTGCAGGTTTCCTGGTGTTTAATAAAGTAAACTCTGTTCCTGTCTGCTGTTCCCTTCAGACAGAGTTAGCAGGTCAAAGTCCTGTTGGGGTCCACATGGATCAGGGATCAACCATCAGATTGTTCTGTTACTGATGAATCCAGAACATACATAGTCTGGAGTTCGCATATGGTGTTTTATTTTGAAATTTGCCGGATGACATGCACGGTTTCTGTACCTGACTTCCTGTCTAGAATGATCTTCTCTGTGTAGATTGACGTGTGTTGGAAGCGTAGAGCAGAGAAAATAGACTTGGTGCGTTTCGAGACGGAGGTGTGATGCGTCCTGCGTCTCTGTCTGCATTGAGTAGAATGGGAACCTATTTGCTGTGTGATACACGATGTTGACGATACGCACTCATTACAGATCCTGTATGTTTTAGGGTCAACACATTACTGTTAATGACAATCCGTCACTTAGGGACAGTTTTCCAGTTTTCTCAGGGTGTCGCCCCCCTTAACCCCC
The DNA here is from genome assembly GCA_962446985.1 of Xyrichtys novacula. Lineage (NCBI taxonomy): Eukaryota > Metazoa > Chordata > Actinopteri > Labriformes > Labridae > Xyrichtys > Xyrichtys novacula. Next base: position 29,792,812 of record OY660878.1, read on the forward strand.
GATCTCCACCTTCATCCTGATTGTCTCCTAAAAGGTCGTATCCTCCGATCGTAGCTGATCGTAACCATTCAAGTTAACGTGTGGATTTACACCGACTTCTTTACGTTCCTCTGCGGATCAAAATCTAAATCTAACACTGTTTTGGAAAGGACAACTGGACTTACTTGGGACGTTTTGCCTGAGGTGAAACGTCCCAAGTAAGTCCAGTTGTCCTTTCAACAAAGCATTATTAGTTTTAAACAACATCTCAACCTTAATTTCCACCTTATTCTGAACATCTACTAAAAGGTCGTATCCTCTGATTGTAACCATTCAAGTTAACGTGTTGATTTCCACCGACTTCTTTCCGTTCCTCTGCGGATCGTCGGACTCCGGTAGGAATTGGTGGACGGCGAAAATCAGTGCCGTTCCGGATGTGGTGAAAATCACGGGTTAACGTTGAACCTTGTGCGTCACATTGGTCGCCACCTTGATAAAGAGACTCAGTACAAAGACCTCGGTCTGTACTCGTGGTTATCTCTTCCTCGTCCTCCATGTTGGTTGGTGTTGGACGTGTTCACAGACCCTCTAAAAATGTCCCCCCCCGCCCCGCTGCAGCTGACTCCATTAACACACAACATTTCCCTGATGGCTTCCCGTGTGTTTGTCGGTATTTCCCTCCTCGTGTAAAAACGTACAGTGTGTGTGTGTGTGTGTGTGATTGTGGAAAGCGGCGAATCTGCGGCGGCGTTAGTCAGTGTGGTGACTCACGCTGAAGCTCAGTCAATTCTCGCTGGAAACAAGATGAATCCTTCCCTTTGTTTGCTCGCTCTGCAGGGGTTTCTCTGTTTTTCTGGCTTTTGCTTTATGAACTGAAGCTGTTGCCAAGCGCTCGCAATTAAAGGACACACACACACACACACACAGACACACACACACACACACACAGACAGTGTCAGCGTCCTTATGAATGTGATAGATGTCCTCCTTCTCACTTTGACAACTCATGAGTTTGTGAATGTGAGCTTGTTTTTCCGCTCATTTACACAAATAACAATCATGTCCTTATGAATGTGATTTCTCTCTCCGTCCAGACACCAAATCTGATCTGGATCCAGACCTCAGAGAACAACCGTGTTCTTACATGTGACTCACCGACGTCAGTTTGCCAGAGACGAGTATTTTTAAATTAGAGTCTCTTTCTTTCCTCAGTCCTTTTCACATGTGAAGATTTTCTTGTTTTTAATAAAGCAGATCTGTAGATGAGGATGTAACCTGACATGATCTGAAATATACTCCCTTAAAGGGAAATTCCGGCACCGTAACACCGAGTTAGACCCCCCCTCCAGAGATGAATGTTGTCGACCGCTTGCTTCTCTAGTTATACCAACTTTAGTAACGACTACAGGATAGAAATACAGAGAGCCACGCCCCCAACCAAAACGCCACTCTATAGCTACAAATACTCACCTCCTCTCTTCCAGCAGACCCTTTTTTGTGCAGAGACCTCAGGCCAGTCCATTATGGACTACAACGGGGTGCCGCAGCTCAAGGAAGAACATTTATGATCATTTCTTTATCATTTCCTTAAAGTAATAATCACCATATTGATCATTTTACAGACGCGGTAGTTCTTCTGCCTTAGCGTCTCGGTCTGATTGTGTTTCCATGAAGAAATGATCATAAATGTTCTTCCTTGAGCTGCGGCACCCCGCTGTAGTCCATAATGGACTGGCCTGAGGTCTCTCTACAAACAAGCGTCTGCTGGAAGAGAGTAGGTGAGTTGTGTTTAGTCTCTTTGTTAACGAAATGAGTCAAAGTTAAAAAGATGTTTGGTGTCTAGTACTATGGCTGTGACCCTATATGTACTAACCTGAGTAGAACATGGTGTAGTTCCGTTCAGTAACAGAACCTCATTGGAAAATTAGCTGATTTAACTCTACTGTGCTCTTGTTCAAATATACTAACTCGACAGCACATAAATCCATACAGTTCACAGTTAGACGTTGGGCAGTACGACAAAAACCACTGATTTAACTTCACAAAAACAAACAGAAGTGATAATAAATAAAACATAACTAGAGCTTTACTGTTACTCTAAACTGTTGATGTGCTGCCATCTTGGATTATGACGTTGTCACCAAGTCGGGGTTGGTGAGGATCATCTGACTTTCTGAGTTGGAAATCCGACTTCAGGCGACTTCTCTGACAACTGGAACACAGCATTATACTCAGACCTGAAGACCCGTCAGAGACTGAAAGTTCGTTCCTCAAATTATTTTCAGACAAACAGATTCACCGAAACAGCGCTGAAGTTTGAAGGAACAAAAATACAAAATTAAGGATGAAATAGAGGAGACACCCCCCACACACACACACACAGACACACAGACACACACAGACACACACACTTTAATATACTCCTGGTGTGATGTGTCCATTACCCGTTAACGTTCACTAATCGTCTCATTTCAGGTGAAAATCACCTCATTTTCCCGCTGTGAGACTTTTACACCTGAGCGCGGCGAACACACCTGAAACCTGAGATCCAGGACGCTAACGGGTTGACACCGTGTGACAGAACACACACACATATCTCACACACACACACACACACATGTGGATGTCAGTGTTTATTAGAGGGGTTGTTGTGTACTCTCTGCAGCTGGTCACCTCCACACCTGTTTGCACGCCAAACCTGTGACATCGCTCGCACCACGCGACACTTAACACTTCAAATAGCAGCAAATGAACTGATTAACCCGGGAAGGTGTGTGTGTGTGTGTGTGTGTGTGTGTGTGTGTGTGTGTGTGTGTGTGTGTGTGTGAGAACAGGTGTTTTTAATAAACCCTCTTAAATGAATCAGACTCTCCAGAACTTCACAGGTCCAATCAGAGCCGGGATCTCTCTCAGGTTTTCGCTCTCGGTGAGATTCGCGGCGCCCCGTTCAGGAGTGAAGGTGGATGTTTGTTTAGAATAAAGGACGGCCGGTCGGTTCCTTCAAAGTGACTCTGCAGGAGGATGATGGATCTTGTTTGGATTCAGCAGACACTCCTCACCTCTCAGCTCTGTCCTCGGTCGAACACTCGCAGAGATTTGCAGCTCAGAGTTTACATCCCGACACGGACAGAGAGCAGACGCCGTCTCATTTAATCACATCAGTGTAAACCACAAGGTCAGACATGATCCAAACCACGCCCACAAGCTCTCGACTCATCGCGCTCTTCAACTCATCATCGGCCTCGACTGACCTTTTACTAGAGCCTCAGAAAACAGCCGAGTGTTCGTACAGATACAAGGAAACTGAGACTTTTCAGACAAACAGTTAAAACTGGAAGAGTTCAATACGACTTATATGAGGGTCAATCATGAGTAACAGATTATTTTAGGGTTTTATTTTGACCAAAGTAACTCAGAGTGAAGCCTTACCCAAGATTTCCACCACATCCAGAACGGTGGCGATTTTCCCTGTACGCCAATTCTTACCGGATCCGTTTGTGAGGCCAATTTCATGGTGGATTACGGACAGCAGGAATTGCGAGAAGTCACAAGAACTCACGTTCAATCGCAAATTAACGAGTTGTCTCTCTAAAGACAGACACATAGACATATAAGCAGTAGATTGTGTCCTTCCAGAGGAGGAAATCTACTTCTAGACTTCTAGAGTGTTTTATTTTGAAAAGAAGCCGGATGTTTTATTTTGAAGTCTGTGTCCGACTTCCTTTCCAGCACGGGTTAATCTGTGCTGAATTTATCCGCCATGCTCCGGCGTCCAACAGAAAGAAGTCGGTGTAAATCGACACGTTAACTTGAATGGTTACGATCAGCTACGATCGGAGGATACGACCTTTTAGGAGACGATCAGGATGAAGGTGGAGATTGAGGGTTAGGTTTGTACCACTGAAGGAAGCCAGAGCAAAGATTTACTATTTACAGTGAAACTGAGACTGACCTGAAACCAAAGAATAATTCAAGTAGAGGAAATGTTTGTGAACATTATCAGTAAATCACCATAAATTTAGTTTCTCTTACAGGTTCAAAGACCTAAAAGAAACCAGAGCAAAGTGTCACTTACTACTTACAGTGAAACTGAGACTTACAAGAGATAAAAAGGAACAGTTAGAGACTGTAAAAATGTAACTAATCCGTTTATTTTTACGACTTACCATTTACAGTGAAACTGAGACTTCACAGACACAGATGAATGGGAGCCATTAGAGACCTGATATTGACCTCTAAATCATCCGAAAACTTGTTTCTTCTCAGGTCTGAACCACCTTAAGTAAGCTAGACTGAAACCTCAGTGGGACTCACTTTATACTTATGTTCTATTTACAGTGAAACTGAGACTCAGCAGAAACTGATGCTTCTCTCAAACCTCTCTTCTGTCAGCCATGGTCACTCCTGACTGATTGTCAGGATGTGCCGTGTTGTTGTTCTGCAAAGTATGGGGAATGAAGCAGAAGTTTCAGTAAGGGGACTATCAAACTCACATGGATCCATCCTCCAGATCATCAGTCAGACGGTTGACCACATTTTATTTAGAGGTCATCGTATCCACGGGCGATGGCGTGGGGGCACAACGTGAAAACTGGGCGTGGAAACAACAACAGACGCATGTCAGTACTTTGCACCAGATTCACGGCCGGGTTAAAAGATCGTAATAAATGTCGTCAACGCCGATAAACAGACGATTTCGTGTTTAAATTTCCCTGAAGACAGTCAAAGGTTTCAGCCTCAGCTCTGAAGAAAAAGGACGACTTTATCTCAGTAATGACAGGAAACACTGTCCAACACACTGTGAGTGTCACTGAACAGCCCTGTGTCTTCTCACACACACACACACACACACACACACACACACACACACACACACACACACACACACACACACACCTCTGCCTCCCTGTGACAGTAATAATAAAGCTGTGTGTACGCTGTGTTTCTGTCGGTAGCTGTTCCTCCTCGTTGCCTGGCAACTGATGATGATTGCGGCTGTGAAGTGTCCTTCTAAGGGCCATTATAGACACACACACACACACACACACACACACACACACACACTGAATGGAGGCGAGGAGGACAGATGTGTGTTTCCTGTCATTGTTCTCTCTCTCTTTCATCTGCACTTTTTCCATCCATTCACGTCTCTTTATTCATCTCTCTCTTCATCCTTTTTTCCATCCTTCATTCATCTCCTCTTTCCCTCCATCTCTCCTCCTCTTATCTGTCAGATTCTCTCTCCTTAAATCCATTCTGCGTATTCTAGATTAGTGGATTCATCCGCTGTTAAAAATAGTCCCCTCTCTTCTTATTGTTTAAGAAGAGAAAACGACAGTTTTAGTTTTTAAAGTCAGAAACGTGTTTCTGTGTGTTTGTGAGGATTTATAAGAAATTCATCTTTTAGTGTCCAGAGTGAAAGAAATGAGAGCTGAGATATTCAGACTAGTTTTTGAACCGGGCTGTAAACATGTTTATTTAGAAGACAGGCTTTTTTTGAACAAGTACATATGTATGGTGGCCGAGAACTGCCACTGCTGCAGATAAAAAAAAAAAAAAAAGAAAAGAATGCAAAAAAAAAAAGCCACAAAGGAAGTTACTGATGCAACAAAGAGAAAGAAACCGAAGCCCACTGCAGAAATAGATGAAAAAGTCACAATGGGAGTTACCAATAAAAAAAAAGGAAACCAAAGCCCACAGCAAATATAAAAAGAAACAGTGCATATATATATAAATAAAAGTCACAACAGAATTTACAAATGCAAAAAAAAAAGGAAAAAAAATCACAACGGAAGTTAACGGCACAAAAAAAAAAAAAGGTGATAAAAAAAGTTGCTGCAAAAATAAAAGGATGCAGGATTTTTTTGCGTCGTTAACTTCCATTTTGGCTTTTTTTTAATCTTCACTGTTTCTTTTTTATTTACAGCTGGCTTCTGTTCCTTTTTTTCGCATCAGTAACTTCCGTTGCGGCTCCTTTTTTTTTTTGCATTCTTTTTTATTCGCAGCAGTGGCAGTTCTTGGCCACCGTACATATATGGTTTGTGGTTATTCTGCAGCGTACCTCTAGTGGACACTCAGGAAACTGCAGTTTTTATTCATCAGCCGAGTTTTCATTGAAGTTTTTCACTCAGACTTCTACTATTGTTGTTGACAAAGACGATATTTGAAGTCCCGCCTCCTCTTGATTCTGATTGGACACTGTATTTAAATGTTGTCAGTGGACACCGTCCCTCAGTGTGTCCATTATTTTACCTTTAAACCTGCTGTCCTCTGTCTGACAGTCTCACACTCTGGTCATGAACAGACTCTGTTTAGTGGACGCCTCTTTGTTCGGTTGGCGGTCTTCATCGTAGCGCAAATGGAGGACAAAGGCGAGAGGAAGTGACTGTTTAAATCCTGAGGAAGAGGAAGACGGTCAGACTGTCGAACATGATGGAGATAAAGAGGGTGGGGGGGGGTCTTCATCTCTCTCTCTCTTTTCATCTCCCAGCTATCCTCTCTCGCCCCTCTCCCTCTTAAGTGCCCCTTTCTGTCTCTGCCTTTCAATAATATCCTCAACAGTACACTTCAGAAATACATCTTTATGTATGTGTGTGAGTGCGTGTGCGTCGCCATGGCAGCAGCACTGGTCTTGTTGTCATGGCAGCAGAAACTCAAGGCTGATCCCTCTCCTCCGTCTCCTCTTTCTCTCCAGCCGAACACATTTTTTTGTGACTTACACACGTGTGTGTTATTGTGTGTGTGTGTGTGTGTGTGTGTGTGTGTGTGTTAGATTCTATTAAACGTTAGTTAATGATCAGTCAGAGTCCTGCTCGCCCTGTCAGGAGTCTACGCCGCGTCACCACCTGATCACTCTGCATCATCTATGAAACGTTTCCACTGACGCTGATGCTAAATAAGGTGAAGAGACTTCTGCAGGTGTATTAATATCAACATGTCTGTCCTCCTCCTCTTAGAATGATGCAGGATACACACTTCATTTAGACTAGAACACACACACACACACACACACACACACACACACACCGGCTAAATCCAGCCGAACCATTTCATCCATCATCTTTGACTGCAGGGACTAAAACAAACTCTAACTCATTTAAGTCTCTGCAGACCTGCAAAGTTTCAGAAAATGACCAGGTATAAACGTCGTCAAAAAAGGCGAACACCCTTAACACACCCTGCTGACCGTTTGTCTTGAGCGTGTGATGACGTTTCCAGCTTTTCTAGCCAATCAGAGGCTAAGTAGGCGGGACTTTCCCTTGGAAAAGTCTTCCCTAGGACAAGTCTTATTCCCCCCGAAAAGTCGCAAAATTGCATCGGGTTTGATGTGTTTAGTACGGGGCGTCAAAATTTGCCGCTGAATATTTCGTAATTTCATGTTTTATATTCGTGTCGAATTTTGACAAAATACATTTATTTGTCAATATTGCATTACGTCAAGCAGGTTTTAAATGTTGGCGCTGTTGTGTGTGATAAAATAGTTAGAGATGCCAAGACCCGAAAAAACTCAGGGTCACAGTTACGAAGTCAGACAAAAGCAAAATCGGAGGAGGAAACAAGATAGCTACATTTATAAAAGTTACTTTAGCGCTAGCCTTGTCCGAATATTAGGCAAGCGCTAAAGTAACTTTCGTAGATGTAGCCATCTTGTTTCAGGCATCCGATTTTGCTTTTTTCCGACTTTGTAACCGAAATGCTGGGAACTCAGCATCGACATCTGACGTCTGAGGTAACTCTAACGTAGTGTTAGGGTAGTTAGAGTAGATCGTTAGAGACACCAAGACCTTCCTAACGCTGCTTCTGATTGGTTTATATTGCGTGGTGCCTTCTGTGGTTGGTTAGATTTAGGCGCAGAGGACTGATGGGGTCAAATTGCGTGACTGTCGCACTCAAAGCGTGACGCTTGGCGGCTCTGTTTCTGTTTGATTATGGTTGAATTCTAGTCATGTGACATTACTATTACTCCAAAAATCCCATATCAGCTCTCCAGTGACCCCTCCCCTCCTGTGGCGGCGATCAGGGTCAGCCCGCCACCAGGAAACATGAATTAGATTTAAAGGTTCGTCATCCTGCTGTAATCAAACTCAAACATATCACCAGTTCCTCGTTCTGTGGCGTCTTTTCCTCCAGATATCCCCCTGTACTCTCTGAGCTGGAGTGTGTGTGTGTGTGTGTGTGTGTGTGTGTGATCGATAGCCGGCTCAGCAGTAACTCTGCAGCAGCTCGTGGTGTTGCTCATTTCAGCGTTTCCTCATTGATCCCGAACAGAACAGCGAAGTGCACCTTCGCCTTCCTGCGGTTCCACGCCGCGGCGTGCATGAACGCGCGCGCTCTTCCACTCTGTCCATGTGAGCATCCATCAGAGCGATTAAAAGCGGGTAACCACGACCTCACGTGTCCTTAAACACGGTCAGCTGACATCCTGTCTGCGCTGAAATCACATGTGATCCTTCCTCGGCTGCAGCAGGTGTTTCTGTTAAATTCATAAATCTGTGAGATGATGACGAATCGAAACAAAAGGTCCAGAATGAATCAGATTAATGGAGGGATGATGCATCAAAACTGCTGTTTATGATCATTTGATTAATCTGATTTCTGCTCTTCTCTCATTTCTCCTCATTATTCTTCTCTTTGTATCTGAACGGTCGCTGGACGCCGTCTCCTCTCCTCCCCCCTCTCTTTCTTGCTTTAGTTTAAATATCGCTTTATTGGCACGACCCTCATTAAAGGGTATGTAAACATGTTTTAAAGTCTATATCCACACAATACTCCCTCACATGCACATATGTACGTTTAAAGTGTGACTGGAGACGCTTTTTGTCCCTCCTGTTTTTACTGGCTGCAAAAACCTCCCAGCAACGCCAAAAAAAAAAGTGGCGAGGGATAAAATCCAAAAAAAAAAAAAAGGGAGAAAAAAAAATCCTGCTTTGTTTTTCAAAGTGACTCCAAACTAACGCCACACACTGTCCTGCGTGTTCTCCGCCAGATCCCCGAGTGTGTGTTCTACGGGATGTACGAGAAGATCCTGCTGTTCCGCCATGACCCGGCGTCTGAAAACGTGCTGCAGCTGCTCCGCTCGGCCTCGCAGATCCAGGAGGGCGACCTGGTGGAGGCGGTGCTGTCAGGTGAGACGTGACAGGTGGGAGGGGCCAGAGAAACACCTGAATAGAGAAAGGATGTTCTGCCTGCTTTTGCTCTCCGTACAGACCGATTTATAATCCACAGGAATAAGATAATAATAATAATAATAATAATAATAATAATAATAATAATAATACATTTTATTTATAAAGCGCTTTTCAAAAACACAAAGACGCTGTACAGAATGAGGGAATAAAAACACACATCAATAAGTAATAAAATTTACGGCAATATAATAAAAACAGATAAAACAACATTTTTAACCCTCGGACCCTGTTAGTTTTAATCATTAAAAAAAAAATTTTTTTTAACTTTTTTTCCACTCATATTTCTTAAACAACTTCAGTCCTGACTATTAGGAAAGTAATGAAGAGAAAATTTGATGTATTTTCCTTTTTTATGCCAGTTTTTGTGCAACATGTCATATTTATTTTTAACGGTTAAATACACAAAATTGCCATATTTTTTTTTTCTTTTAATAAATGGAGTCTGGGCCATGTCAACGATGAGAAGTAAAACCGATTTTGGTGAATTTAAATTCTTTTTGTAGCGACAATTTTCTGTATTTTAGCTCCATTCAGCCGACTTTGTCCCCAAAACGGACATGCAGATAAGAGTTCATAAAATCATCATTTTTTAACCTTTTTTTTTTACCTTTTTCAGCTCAAATCCCTCAAACAACTTCAGCCCTAACTATGAAAAAAGTAATGAATAAAAAGTTTGATGTATTTCCCTTTTTATGCCAGTTTTTGTGCAACATGTCATATTTATTTTTAATGGTAAAAAACACAAAATCACCATATTTCCCAAATAAAGTGACCAAGATGATTTTTTTTAAATAAATAGAGTCTGGGCCATGTCAGTTATGAGAAGTAAAACCGATTTTGGTGAATTTAAATCCTTTTTGTTGCAACAATTTTCTGTATTTTAGCTCCATTCAGCCGACTTTGTCCCCAAAACGGACATGCAGATAAGAGTTCATAAAATAATCATTTTTTTAACATTTTTTTTTACCTTTTTCAACTCAAATCTCTCAAACAACTTAAGCCCTAACTATGAAAAAAGTAATGAATAAAAAGTTTGATGTATTTCCCTTTTTATGCCAGTTTTTGTGCAACATGTCATATTTATTTTTAATGGTAAAAAACACAAAATCACCATATTTCCCAAATAAATTAACCTAGATGAATTTTTTAAATAAATAAAGTCTGGGCCATGTCAACAATGAGAAGTAAAACCGATTTTGGTGAATTTAAATTCTTTTTGTAGCGACAATTTTCTGTATTTTAGCTCCATCCAGCCGACTTTGTCCCCAAAACGGACATGCAGATAAGAGTTCATAAAATCATCATTTTTTTAACATTTTTTTTTACTTTTTTTGACTCATATCTCTTAAACAACTTCATCCCTGATCATTAAAAAAATTATGAATAAAAAATTAGATGTATTTCCCTTTTTATGCCAATTTGTTTGCAACATGTCATAGTTATTGATAAAGTGTTGTAGCAGAAAAACACGACATTTTCACCTCCTTTTCACGAACCTCAAATCTACCAAATCAAATACGATCAAATTCATTTGTTCATATTAAATTAATTTTATATATAAACATATAAAATCAGCAGATATCTGTAAGATAGGAATCATTTATTTATTTAAGTGTTTATCCTCCTCTAACTAAAATCTGACCGTGATTACACTAATATAAAAATAACTGCATATTTGAGATGTGATAACTCTCACCAAATCTGATGCCCCAGTCTTTAAAAATGTGACTGTCAGCTCAAAATAAAGAGGACAAAAAAGACAAATGTCCTCAAAACGGACAGAGGAGGAGCCGAGGGGTTAAGGTCGTTCCTCTGACGTTCACTGACGGATCCAAAACTAACTCAAACTTTATAAAGAGAAGTGATTTACTGGCTGTTACTACTTCTACATGTGGCAGGAAACAAACCGTGACACCCCTGACTGAGACGAGCGGGAACTCTGTTAAAAGTCTAAAAATAAAGAGAGCGGAGTGAAGAAGTGTGTGAGAGTCTCACTCTGCTTACACCGCTCTCACTTCCTGAATAATGATGTAAAAGCTTCATATCTCCTCTCTGGTGGAGGATTTGTTTGAGATAAATTTAGTGAGGTTGGAATCCGAACAGGGTTGGAGGTGAAAATGAAGAAAACAAAGTCTGAACAGGAGACCTCTCACACACACTGACTCACTTGTTAATTGGAGGAGTACACAGGTGTGTTAAACAGTTTCAGCAGCCTGATGAACACCTGACACAAGAATCCAGGAGTGTCTGATGAAGACCTCCACGCTCGGTTTGGCTGCCGTCCAGCTCAGGACTCAGGTGTTTACGAGGCGCTGATGCTAACAGGCCCACAGCTGCTGAGCCGCTGTTTCCTGTCTCTTTGTCACCACTCAGTGAAGTGTGTGTGTTTGTGTGTGTTTGTAATCAAGCCTTTCTATGTGTGTGTCTGTAGATGGTTGGTGTTTGTTTCTGAGAGTCTCAGAGATATCCATCCATCCATATTCTACCGCTTATTCCTGTTCCCGGGGTCACAGGGGACACCCTGGACAAGCCGCCAATTCGCAGCTACAGGCAATTTTAAAGTGGCCAGTTAACCTGACCCCACTTCTGCATGTTTTTGGGACGTGGAAGGAAAATGGAATACCCGGAGTAAACCCACACAGACACGGGGAGAATTTTAGGACAATTTTAGGTCTTTTGGTCACATGACAGTGAAGCTATTGAAGGAAAACAGCCTTTTCTGAGAACATCAACCGGTAATTTATTGACGGTCCCTTATTCAACTCCGACGTTGACAGTGAGGGTGTCGAGTAGATTAAACCGCGCTGCTGTTGTTATTCCCGGTTATGGAGAGTGAGAAGACACCGGTAGATCCTCAGAGAATGTCCGTCAGATATCCAACCTAAAACTAACTTCACCGCCGTATTTACAGGAAAATATATCCAACCTGAAACTAACTTCACCGCCGTATTTACAGGAAAATATATCCAACCTAAAACTAACTTCACCGCCGTATTTACAGGAAAATATATCCAACCTAAAACTAACTTCACCGCCGTATTTACAGGAAAATATACCCAACCTGAAACTAACTTCACCGCCGTATTTACAGGAAAATATATCCAACATGAAACTAACTTCACCGCCGTATTTACAGGAAAATATATCCAACCTAAAACTAACTTCACCGCCGTATTTACAGGAAAATATATCCAACCTGAAACTAACTTCACCGCCGTATTTACAGGAAAATATATCCAACCTTAAACTAGCTTCACCGCCGTATTTACAGGAAAATATATCCAACCTTAAACTAACTTCACCGCCGTATTTACAGGAAAATATATCCAACCTGAAACTAACTTCACCGCTGTATTTACAGGAGAATATATCCAACCTAAAACTAACTTCACCGCCGTATTTACAGGAAAATATATCCAACCTGAAACTAACTTCACCGCCGTATTTACAGGAAAATATATCCAACCTAAAACTAACTTCACCGCCGTATTTGCAGGAAAATATATCCAACCTGAAACTAACTTCACCGCCGTATTTACAGGAAAATATATCCAACCTAAAACTAACTTCACCGCCGTATTTACAGGAAAATATATCCAACCTGAAACTAACTTCACCACCATATTTACAGGAAAATATATCCAACCTGAAACTAACTTCACCGCCGTATTTACAGGAAAATATATCCAACCTAAAACTAACTTCACCGCCGTATTTACAGGAGAATAGATCCAACCTGAAACTAACTTCACCGCCGTATTTACAGGAAAATATATCCAACCTAAAACTAACTTCACCGCCGTATTTACAGGAAAATATATCCAACCTGAAACTAACTTCACCGCCGTATTTACAGAAAAATATATACAACCTAAAACTAACTTCACCGCCGTACTTACAGAAAAATATATACAACCTAAAACTAACATTTACAATTTGCACACATCTATTTTTAGTCACAAATGTGAGTGAAACGGTCGAACTGTTGAGCCCTGCTACAGAAGAGAGGAAACAAAGACGTCTTTTCTTCCATCTGAACTGACTGTTGTCCTCTCAATCATCAGACTTTTGTTCTGTCACAGAAAATGAAACTCAAACAATGAGATAAAACCCAGAGTCGAGCTGAAGAAGGAGCGCCGCAGTCTTCAGGTTCATGTTGGATTATTAACACTTGAGCTCAGCGTGTGAGCTAAATCCAAACAGCAGGAAAGTGCGGAGTTTGTTAACTAGCTCTCCCCGTTTCCACTCACAGCCAGTGAAACCTGTCAGCTCCACTGCTTCGGGATTTATCAGGATGTTTGTTTACAGGTCGTCTGCGACCAATCAGATCTCTTGGCTGGAGCTGCCTGTTACCCCGCACAAAGTCTATTTCCTGTTTGTTTCCTCCACACTCGGAGCTGTCGCAGAGACTGACAGAGAGCTGTTAACTAAAGTGTTTCAACCGGGTGTCAGCATCCTGAGACAGGAGGAGGAGGAGGAGGAGGAAGAGGAGAGAGGAGGGGAGAAGGAGAGGAGGGTCCATTAGGTACCATTACAGTCTATTGATTTCAGCTCTGATCATGGATTATCTGATCAATTCTGGTGTCTTTGAATGTTCCACTAACAAACAAACGGTTTAAGGACCTTCACGCTTTCAAATAATATTTCTAACAATAGTACTAATGCTGTGTTCAAGTAACTTCGGAAGTCAGATGTCGGAGCTGAAAATGACGTCATTCCCAGCGTTTCAGTTACCAAGTCAGAAAAAGCAAAATCAGAGACCTGAAACAAGATGGCTACATCTACCAAAGTTATTATAGCGCTTGCCTTATATTTGGACAAGGCTAGCGCTAAAATAGCATTCATCATGCGCTCGTTAGGGATCATGTATGTTTCAAGTTTAACACTCGCTGTTAATAAAAACCCTTGGAAAGGCTTTTCCTGTTTTCTTATGGTGTCGCCCCCTTCAGACTGTTAGTAAAAATACATGCTTCGGATGTAGCGTTCCATAAAATAATGCGATGAAGCATGATACAAGACGGCCAGTCCACCCCTGTCTGTAATCCGTGAGGTTACAAACCCCTCCTACTTTGTCCAATCGATGAGCGCCCCTTTCAACCACATGATGCTGCTCAGAAAGTTCAGTGCGCTTCAGAAATCACAGTGTTAAAGCAGAACCGAAACGGGTGATAAATGCAACAATGTTGCGACTATCAGCTCCACAATCAAACCAAGTCCGCTTGTCAGGTGTGAAAGCGACCTAAAATAATTTTCATAGATGTAGCCATTTTGTTTCCGCCTCCAAATTCGCTTTTTACTGACTTGGTAACTGAAACGCTGAGAACTCGGGTGTGACGTCATTTTCAGCTCCGACCTCTGACTTCCGAGGTAACTCAAACGCAGCATAAAGTCGGACAATGAGAAAAACATTATTTGATAAATTTTTATTGCGCCCCTAAAGTTCTTCCTGTGCTCCCTACTTTTTCGTTAATAAAGGTCGTGTCAAGCCCTGTGTCGCTACATCCGAAGCGGACTATCCGAGGAAACAAACTCTGGTCGATTTAAAGCGGACCAAACAGCTCTGGTGTGGAAGCGACCTTAGTGCTAGCCTTGTCCGAATATTAGGCAAGTGCGAAAGTAACTTCCTTAGACATACCCATCTTGTTTCACGCCTACGATTTTGCTTTTTTCCAACTTGGTGCTGAGAACTCGGGTGTGACGTCATTTTCAGCTCCGACCTCTGACTTCCGAGGAAACTTGAACGCAGCATAAAGTCGAACAATAAATCAAACATTATTTGATCAGTTTTCATGGCGCCCCTTAAGTTCTTCGTGTGTTCGTGTCAGGATATTAGAGACGTGAAGAGTTTCATCAGTCTGTGAGTTTGAGGATCAGGGTCCACTTTGGTCGTGTTGACACAGATTTAAAAAAGCGATATTCCTCAATCTCTGGGAGATTTAAAGTTCACTAAGGAAGTGTTCTTCTGAAGAGCTCGGCTTTAATTGTTGCTTCACCACATGCTGTTGGTTTACAGTTTCTCCAGACGCAGTGTTTGTTTTCTGGCTGTGAGCTAACAAGCCTGCAGCGCGCTCTCCTTAACACTCCTAATTCCAGCACATAAACAGGCATTTAAATTCAGACAAGGACTACCTAGGAAACCCTCACACACACACACACACACAAGTCATTTTCTGAAGCATATAATAACAGTTTGGGAGCTTGTTCACACTTCCAAACGTATGTCGGCCCTCCAAACAAAAGGCATAAACAATAATTTGAATAAATGGAGGTAATTTCCTGCAGCAGAATGTCTAATCAGAGACGTATTCTACTGGAGGACCACAGCAAGAAAACCAAAAGGCGGGAGAGATTTTCAAATACACGCTGAGAAAGAAAAAAGCCGCGAAGAATGACAGCTCAAAACTACCCATCATGCCTTGCCAAGCCTGCTGGCCAACCGAACAAACACTCGGTCCATCTGTGCCCACTAAGAGCCTCTCATAGCTCCAAAACATTTACAAAATACCCGCTAACAACCCATTCATTACTCTTTGTCTGCCTCTCTGTTTATCTGCCTCCCTCCTCTTCCTCTGCCCGGCTCTTTCCACCCAAACTGGAAAACTAATGACATGAAATCTCATCTTTTGTACTTTTCCTCGTCCTCCTTTGTGCCGTCGAGCTCCATTGTGTTTCCAAATCAATCAAAAACACATCAATGCGCCGCTCTCGTACGCCTTATTTTCATCAAGTCCAGAATGCACCATCCTGATCCCCCTAATATTGACCAGATCACCCACTGTGGACTCATCCGCCTCAGAAAACCCCTCACATCTACTTTCTCCGTCTCCAGGAGAAACTGACAGGAAGTTTGTGGAGATAAAAAACAGGAACTCTTTAGAGACGGATGTAAAATTAACATCTTCACATTTTATTCTAGGCAAGGTCAAAAACTACGATTTTGACTCCAGCTAGTGATGATCAGGGTGGAGGACCACTACTGTGGACCAACAGTTTCCCCCTCCGACCAAGGACGACAATCAGAAGATTATCTTATGTCGTCTAAGATGATCCTGTGGTCTGAGGTCTTAAGAGTGAATTTGTCCCGATAATTGGGTCTGAAACGGGTCGGGGCCCACAAACCAAAAATCTTCACGTGTTCGGGGAAAGCCGATGACTCCGGATCATGACTCTGTGAATTGTTGGAATGTAGCCAATCAAGAGGCGAGCTGATTGAGGAACAAGGAACCAAATAAAGTGAACAAAAATAAAGCACGGCCTACAGCGTACGGGATTTAGTACTCCCAAAACCACCATCACTCCCTCCTCTTGTGCGTCCTCTTCCATGTTGCGTCTCGTGTTTCCCGGTCGTTGTTTCTTCTTCTTCGTTTTTGTTAGATCCAATTTTATCACCCCGCTTTATTTCCAACACAACGACAAAGACGGTCCCCATCAGAACTGGAACCATGTTCCTAAAGTGTCCGTTTCTTTCTGTCTCCAGGAGCTGAGACTCTTTTCTAATGTTGTGTTTGAGGTGGATCAGGGTCTCCTCAAAATCTCCTCTGATATCTGGTTCTCGGCCCGTTCAGACCTCCACTGTCCTTTAGGTCTTTGTGCTGTGAGGTCAAATCCGGGGAAGACGGCGTTGACGTCTCAAACTCTTCCTGTGGGTAGTTGAGTTGAACTGAGGAAGTTGGTTTCACTCTTGAAGAGCCGGTCGATGGCTCTGGCTGATGCCTCTGTATTGTTGTGGGTTTGTCAGCAGGACTCCTCGCTGCTGCCAGATTGTCCGACTGAGTTTTTGTGCGAACAGCTGGAGGATATTTGGGCTCAGATGGTGATGGTGGCCGTCAGCCCAGCAGCTGCTCATCTCTGAAAAGACTGGAAAACATTTGTAAAAATGGATCAATCTATTCACAATAAAACAATGATCGCAGCGAGTCGACAGCAGACTGCTGACTTTGAGATTTCTGTGTTCAGATGCAGTAAAAGTCTGTGAGAGGTCAGAGATGGTACAGATTCAACCATCAGAGTTTCATGTTTGTTAAATTTGACTGACGGACTTAAAGATTCACTTCCTCTCAAGGACAGTGAACATCAAAACTCGATTTTTTAATCCAATCAGCTTCATTAATGTTCAGGTTTATGACACTGATCCAGTCTGCTGTTAGCACATGTCCTCAGAGGGATCCTGGTGTCGATGGTGTCACTACCCGATCCGTCCCGGGAACTTGATTTGTACTGAGCACGTGCGAAAAGTACGTCACTTCCTCTATTCATGTTTCAATGTATTTTACGGCAGTGATTCACTACCTACATGATCCCACTGCAAAAGTGCAAATTTACTTCACCTCAAAAACTTTATTTAAACTACAGATCGATTCAGAAACCAGGGCATGAGCTCTGGCGAACGCCTCGGCATTAACTCTGATCAAAATTATGGTCCTCTGATTTTTCAAAGTATCAAGGGGGGAATTATTTCATTAATTTTATAAATTAAATTTATTAACAAGAAGCCGACACGTTATGGACGATGAATTTCAGCGTTTTTATACAGCGTTTCTATTTCAACACTGAAATATTCACATTCATTCAAGCCTTTTAGAACTACGTTACAATTTTACAATTCTGGTGGAGTAGGAACCGTTAATCGTAAGACTGGGCGCCATTCTCTTGACTTTCCAGCACTCTGCTCTAGTCTGTGGAAGCAGGAGAAAAGAAAAGAAAAGTGTGTGGCTGTTATAAACTGAAGCATTAATAAACTGAAGCAAACTCGCTGATGTTGAAGCCGCCACAAACCTCAAGGGGGAAAGAATCGCTGAGCTGTCGCAAAGATGGCTAGTTGAGAAAGTGAGGTACGTTTCGCACATGTGCTGTAAAAATCGTGTTTCCGTACGGATCGGGTCGTGACAGATGGTCTATCACAGCTGGGGTCGACATTTGTAACTCCTGTGGTTACATTTGGAAACTCCAACAATCAAGTTTGAATCACGGAATTCAAGATCAAAGGAAAAAAAGATCAAAGAGAACGGAACTCTGTCGCAGAGTAAAGGAACATTCCGTGATTCTCAGTCTGACCATCACAGCTCAGAGTTGATTGTAGAGAAGGCCGTGAAGACTTGACCATCACTCCAACAGGATATTTGATGGTCTCTGAAGTCTTTTTAAATCTGATTGTGTTTCAGCCTCAGCCACCGTGGAGGACTTTCAGATCCGTCCACACTGTCTGTTCGTCCACTCGTACCGAGCCCCGACCTTCTGTGACCACTGTGGGGAGATGCTGTGGGGTCTGGTCCGACAGGGACTCAAATGTGAAGGTAAGAACTGAATCCATAGTTTTCTTCAACTTCTCAAAGACCCACTTTGAAACCTCTCTCCGTGTCCTTCTGTCCAGGCTGTGGTCTCAACTATCACAAGCGCTGTGCCTTTAAGATCCCAAATAACTGCAGCGGGGTGAGGAGGCGCCGCTCGTCCAACGTCTCTCTGACGGGAGGGCTGGTGAACATCTGCCGCCCCCTCTCTGCTGAGCCGTCACCGCCTCACTACACCGACGAGGCTCTACTGGTCAGTAGATTCAGACTCATGACTGTTATTGGAGGACTGACCTTCAGACAAGACTCGGTATCTCCTTATGACCAATCAGGCTTTGTTGAAACTACATTTATAGTCGTTAGGTCCTCCATCCTCTTAAAATGATGATTTATATTTTCCATAAAGAAGTGAGTTAAAGTGTGTTTTTTCTCTGACATTCAAACCTTGAACTTTCTCTTTCTCTCTCACCTTTTTAGTCTCCAGTCAGTCCAAGTATGGAGGTAAGTTTCACCTCTCGAACTTTTGATTGAACTTTTTCAAGCTTCTTCAGTTTATTGTCCTTAAATTAGTAGATGTGCCATCGCTGTTCCTCTTACTTCCACTAAAGTTTCCATATCATATATTCTCATGTGGACTTGAATGGGTTTGAAGATAACCATGAGACCATCAGACATTCAACCTAAAGTCCGTAAACTCAGTCTGGAGATCTGTGATGAAGTTAACTCCAAACAGGCGTTGTTAAAACAGCCTTGTCCTGAA
Organism: Xyrichtys novacula; assembly: GCA_962446985.1. Taxonomy (NCBI): domain Eukaryota; kingdom Metazoa; phylum Chordata; class Actinopteri; order Labriformes; family Labridae; genus Xyrichtys; species Xyrichtys novacula. Next base: position 29,812,026 of record OY660878.1, read on the forward strand.
AATTTCACCACCCCTCTTAAAATATCGGTGAATATTTGGTGCCGATTGCTGAGCTTTTGTTTTCTAGCGTGCCATCTGTCATCTGGGAACTATTCTTAGGATCAGTAACAGAACAAGTTGCTCTGCAGTGAAATTTTGGATGAATTTTAATGAACTTCATGAATCTTTGCCTCCTCTGGCAGCAGAAGAACCAGTTGGAGTACTTCCCAGGCAGAGAGCGGCGCTCCAGCTCTCAGTCCTACGTGGGTCGTCCCATCGAATTGGACAAGATCTTACTGTCAAAGGTCAAAGTCCCTCACACGTTCCTGATCCACTCGTACACCCGACCCACTGTCTGCCAGCACTGCAAGAAGCTGCTGAAAGGTCTCTTCAGACAAGGCCTGCAGTGCAAAGGTCTGTTTCTTATCCCAACGTCTGACATTTAAGAATTCAAGTTCATCTCTAAACATCTTCTTTCACTGAACTGGAGGTTTATCGTCCCCTTGAGCCAAAGTTGGGCCAAAAGTTCTGGTCTTGTTTTCAGTGTTTAGATCAAACCTTTTGATCCTGTGTAGCATGTTGGACCAGGTGATGATCTACAGCATGTCTAGGTGTCATCAAACCTCGCCTCTTGGTGGTTATCGGTCACTCTGTGATTCTAATCTGACTCTTAACTCCAGTTTCTACCACATCCAGAACAGCTACGAATGGATGTCCAGTCGGTCTCTGCTCTGACCCGATGATCGCTCTGTTTCTGTATCTTCTCCAGATTGTCGGTTTAACTGTCACAAACGATGTGCTCCTAAAGTCCCGAACAACTGCCTGGGAGAAGTTTCCAAAAATGGAGGTTAGCTTCGATATCCACTGTTAGCTAATCCAAACCACAGAGCAGAACCCAGGTCCTGATGTGATCCACTTCATGGTTTCTTTGTCCTGTAGAGCTCCTGAGTCCAGGGGCGGAGTCGGACGTGGTCATGGTGGAGGGTTGCCTCGATGACCATGACCTGGACAGAGGAGGCGGCCTGTTGGATGACATGGATGAAGCGTTGACATCAGAAGGGGGTCTCCTGTTGGAGGCGGGGCCGAGTGACCTTTGTGACATGCACGACCCGGACCTGGATGAGTCAAACCGGGCCATCAGGTAAACGAACGCTCTCACTCAGAAACAGGAACGAGCTCGATCTCTAACCTGGGTAAGTAAAGATTCAATACAAATAAATAAGAATATAAGGTTGACATTTGCCCCGCCCCCTGCAGCCCGTCCACCAGTAACAACATCCCTCTGATGAGAGTCGTTCAGTCCGTCAAACACACAAAGAGGAAGAGCAGCAACGTGATGAAGGAGGGATGGATGGTCCACTACACCAGCAAGGACACTCTGGTACTACACCTGTCTGTGTTTACACCTGTCTGTGTTTATGTCTGTGTCTACACCTGTCTGTGTCCATACGTGTCTGTGTCCATACCTGTCTGTTTGAGTGTCTGAAGGTTGTGTGGATCAGTATTGGAGTAAATTGAAGGAGAATCTAAAGGGTTTCATTTCCTGAACTTCTCCTTTGCTGAGATCATCCCTCCACCTCACAGGTGTTTCATATCAAGATGCTGATTGGACATGATTACTGCACAGGTGAACCTTAGACTGGACTCAATAACAGGCCACTCTCAAAAGTGCAGTTTTACTGTCTTGGGGGCGTCTGGGTTGGGGGGTGTATCTGGTGTTTCCTCCATTTGCCTCAGTGCGTCACATGTCCTGGGCAGAGGGTTGCTCAGGTTGTTGATGGTCTGTAGGATGTTGGTCCACTCCTCTTCAATGTCTGTGTGAAATTGGTGGATATTGGCGGGAACTGGACCACGCTGTGACACCTGCGCAGTAATCATGCTGTCTAATCAGTTTCTTGATCTGCCACACCTGTGAGGTGGAGGGATGATCTCGGTCCACAGACACAGATTTGGAAAAATGAAACAGGTCTTTGGTGTTCAGAGAAAAAGTCTGAGATCTATGGGAGCAAAAACAAAAGTGTTGAGTTTATATTTTTGTTCAGTGTATCTACTATGACAGTGTTTCTATCTGTTTTGTTGTTGCTTTGTTTAATGGCCGCAATTCGCCCTCCATCATCTGTGTTTGTTTGCATCTGGGTAGTCGAGTATTTCAGGGTTAAAAATATTGATGATTTCTGAAATCAGATCATTATTCTAACGTAGGACAGTGAGGGTGACGGTGTTTAACTCGCTGCTTTAACACCTTTAACCTCTCATCCACCCATCCTCCTCCTCCTCCTCCTCCGTCAGATATAATAAACTTCTGCTCTGATGTGACTTTAGTAAACCACCAGTGATGGATTTTTAGGACTCATGTACTATAAATAGGAATGAGTGAAGTCAGTATGTTTGCTGCTCTTTGTCAGATGCAGTTTTTATATATTTATTTCTCCTATTTTGTTTTGGTTGTCTTTTGTGTGGACGTGGACCAGCCCTTCTTTTGTAAGGTCCTTTGTTTGGAATAAAAGAATAAAAATGCCAATCACCAGAGGTGATATGGAAATTAGGCTGATTTATGGTATCAGCAGGATGATTAAATTTGTAACACTCAAAGACAATAAGATAATGAGAAAACGTGGATCAAAAAAACGAGGTTATTTTGACTTTTGTTTTCATGTCTGTACAAATATTTTGGCAGATTTGTCTTGAAGACGAGGCCAACGTTCCATCAGGCTTCAAAGAAAAGTGATAAATATGGTAGTCAGTTAGTCAAGGTGAATCTGGATCTGTGAACTCGGAGTGGATGTTCCACAGGTTGGATGTGATTCTGTCGAGTCTTTTCTGTTTCTGTCTTTAACCTCCTCTTCTTCTTCTTCTCCGTGTTTCAGAGGAAGAGACATTACTGGCGGCTGGACAGTAAGTGCATCACGCTGTTTCAGAACGACACAGGGAGTAAATACTATAAGGTAAGTCCAGTGTCAAAGTTCAAGTACTGACCAGGTAACAAGGTTTGGTTTTGAGAACCAACCATTGTGGACCATCTGTCTTGGGTTTCCCTGCAGGAGATCCCTCTGTCGGAGATCTTGTCCCTGGAGCCGGCGCAGACCTTCTCTCTGCTGCCTGATGGAGCCAATCCTCACTGCTTCGAGATCGCCACGGCCTCGCTGGTTTATTACGTCGGGGAGAACCTGCCGAGAGCTGATTCATCCGTGACCACCAGCAGCATTCTGGTCAATAATGTCATATATTTACAACCCAGTGAAGAGTCTCTGCTCTGTCAGGATCTCTGCCTTTAACAAATAACTCCCTGGTTTCAGGTGAGCGGCGTGGGGCCGGATGTGGCTCGGATGTGGGAGATGGCCATCCAGCACGCTCTGATGCCGGCAGTCTCCACAGGAATATCCCACAACTCTCACCGCGGAGGGCACAGTAAGACCCCCACTCTGATCTAAACACTGGTGTAGTTCATTTTAAGGTCTGGTCATGAACTCTGAGTTTTTACCTAAAGTTACTTTCTTCTCCTTTAAATGAAACTCAGACATTTAAAGATGGTTCACTCAGAAGTTTTACACATCTTCGGATTAAATTGGTCGATAAATCTTAACCTGGACTAAACCTCGACATTCAAATATAAATCAAAGAATAACAGTAACTTTAATTCTTATTACTGCCAAAGTCGTAAATAACCTTCATGTGGAGTACCACAAGGCTCGATTCTGGATCCCCTCCTTTTTAGACTTTGTTTGGTCCCTGTAGGGTTAATCATTCGATATGCAGATGATATTCAGCTCTATATGGCTGATGATTTAGTGATCTGGGGACCTTTTACTGCCCTAAAAACTCCACCTGCATTATCACAAAGTCCATGTAAGTGCACATGAAGGAGTTGACTACAGGTCTTGAATGTTTTATACTTTATCGGGGACAGTTTCCAAATGTGTCGACTGAAGTTTTAGGAAAATAACTTTGAAATGATGGAAACACGATATCGAAAACTCTTTGTCTGCACAGATAAAGCACAGACTAGCCCTTTAATGCCTTAAACCACAAATTATGGCCAGAAAATTCAAATTGTTTTGGAGCTGAAACGTTTATTTCACTTACTACTTAAAACCAAAAAAAATCAAAATGTCCTTAAAATTTAACAAATATATTTATTGATCTCGTTTGATAAGTAAGATGTTTTTGAAAACTGACAAACTAAAAGAGGACTTTTTTTTTATCATTTATCAGACTGTATTCAGGTGTTTTTTTTTAGTAATTTGTTGATCAGATTTGATAGATTTGTATGAAAGTATGAATTAAATATGATATAAAATGCATTAAAGAGCTAGAAGACTTAGCTGCTACAAGTCCTACTCTAAAGAATCCAAAGGAAAATATTCAGACCATGCATCAGTTTTTGTCCTTAACACTCATTTTTACAGCTTTTCTGTGACTCAGGGGAAAATAAAAGGAGAGTGCAGTAAATGAAGGATGTGCTTCACTTTCATATCAGCTGTCAGAATCCAACTGTCGAAATGTAAATGTCATTTCAGCACAATCCCACCTGTGAAATGACTCCTCGCAGGTTTCCAGCTCAGGTGGAAATGCTCACGTTGTTGCTGAATTCTCCTGCAGACTCGCAGTTCCCATCAGGGCCGTCGACGCCCACATGAAACCCATCAGAGATATTTCAGACCTTTACTGACGTCAAAGCGATCATGACTAACACTTCACTGTGGTCTCTCTGCTTCTCTGAGTCTTTGTGTGTTCACCTGTGGACAAATCCACCAGAATAACACTGAGTTTAACCCGCCTGAAGCTTTTACATTTCAGCTCTTTCTACCAACACACACATTACATCTGCCAGAACACACGCCTCAGCTTCACCTTCAATTCTTTTCAAGGAGAAGTTCTCAGCAGTTCGGTCTATTTCGGTTCTGCTTCAGTCTTTTCTCTAAGAAAAATCAACCCTGAACAGTTTTAACTCTCATCACGTCTGTGTTTCTTTAACAGAGGAAGTTTCCATCAGTATTTCCGTCTCCAACTGCCAGATCCAGGAAAACGTGGTAAGAAAACACACAGAGACAAAACCTGCAGGGGTACCGATGAGGTATTAAAGGCACGGACTGAATAAAACAGTCTGAGTCTCACTGATGAATAGAGATGAGCATTCATCCGACTAACTAACAGATTCGTGTCTCTAAGAAAATAAATCTAAACCAAAGAGTTAGTCACTTACAGCCAGTCCATTACGGACTACAGTGGGGTGCCGCAGCTCAAGGAAGAACATTTATGATTATTTCTTCATCATTTCCTTGAAGTAATAATCACCATATTAATCATTTTACAGACGCTGTAGTTCTTCTGTCTTAGCGTCTTGGTCTGATTGTATTTCCATGAAGAAATGATCATAAATGTTCTTCTTTGAGCTGCGGCACCCCGCTGTAGTCTGTAATGGACTGGCCTGAGGTCTCTCTACAAACAAGCGTCTGCTGGAAGAGAGTAGGTGAGTTGTGTTTAGTCTCTTTGCTAAAGAAATGAGTCAAAGTTAAAAAGATGTTTGGTGTCTAGTACTATGGCTGTGACCCTATATGTACTAAACTCAGTAGATCATGGTGTAGTTCCGTTCAGTAACAGAACCTCATTGGAAAATTAGCTGATTTAACTTTACTGTGCTCTTGTTCAAATATATTAACTCGACAGCACATAAATTCATACCTGTTAACAAAATCATGATTTTATTGATAATTCGGCTCAATAAAAACACCTTTACCTTTTCATTTTACTACAGTAGAAGTTTATTGGCCCAGCTTATAGACTACAGATGTGGAGAAACGCCCCCGCTTAAGCTTGTTGTCTTAAGAGTTAAAACAACTCTGAATATAGTACTATGTCTGTGACCCTATATGTCCTGTTGATGAAGTTAGGTGCTGTTCTGAGCATTATTTGTGGCTATAGAGTGGCGTTTTGGTTGAGGGCGTGGCTCTCTGTATTGCTATCCTGCGGTCGTTACTAAAGTTGGTATAACTAGAGAAGTAAGCGGTCGACAACATTCATCTCTGGAGGGGGGGTTGTCTAACTCGGTGTTACAGTGTGTTTGACCCTAAATTAATTTTACGCCAGAATATCCCTTTAACATGGGTCTTCATGGAGTCTCATCTGCTTTTGGAGCGAGCCCCAAGTGGACGCTTGAGGAACTGCAGTTTTTGGCATTCGAGTTTTCCAACACCAGAGGCTGTCATGTGACAGGAAGTGACATTTAAAGAGTCTCAGAGTCAGATACGGAGTTTAAAATCAGAGTTAGCTGAGAGGATCTTTGGTTTGTGAGGATTTGGCGCCCCTTGTGGCTCAAGTGTGTAACTTCAGTTCCATTCAGAGATCTGGTAGTCTGGATTTAAAGTCCTGTTTCTGGATCAGGTCAGTGTAAACCAGTATCCTTGAAAACTTGAGAACCAGTTCTTGTGACTTATGAACATTTCACCTAAATGATTGTTCTTAAACTTGAACGTCTGCCGAATTATCGTATCTTTGTCTGACCCGGCCTGGAGCTCTACCTCTCTGTGACCACGAAGCACTTCCTTTTTGCCCCTCTCTTCCTTCTCTTCCTGATCCACTTTGTTTTGAGGCGCCCGAACGTAAACGTCTCAGACCCTCGCGGCGAACATTTACATCATAAAGATCCACATAAAGCTCAAATGTCTGCAAACTCTATTCATGCTAATGTGAGCGCCCAGAACATCGAGTCCCGTTTCAAACGCGGGCGCTCACCTCGCCGTCTCCAAGGTGAGCACGTCTTCGAGCACCTCGGATGGAGATTACTGTGATTACTCACTCAGCCAAATGGTTTCCATGGCAACTGATGGTAATTAGGCAGCAAGCTCGGGGAAGGGGGAGGAGGTTCATAATATTGTATTTCTGTCCTCTCCGCTCGAGGTGTGATATTAGGCTGTCAGCTAACAGGGGAGGAGAGGGAGACGTGAGTGCAGAGAAGGAGAAAATATTTAGCAGTCTTGGTGTCAAAGCTGTGGCGGATCACTGACGCCGCGCCGTTTCACCACAAGTACAAAAACCCTTTTCTGAGCGCGCTCCTTCAGCTGGTGATGAATCCCTGCTTCCTTTTCAGTCCCACTGCCTCACCTTCAGAGACGCTGAAAAGATGAAGTTTGAAAGTTGATATTTGGTTTATTTTAATGAAACCTCAGCGCTCCTGTCAGGTGTTTTACAGTTTAGACAGCTCATTGGTTCGATCAGTTTGTGAGGCCGGGTTTGGGAGTGGTCGGTCGCCAACCTTCAGTGGACCTAACGAGAGGAGGAGCGGGCCCTCGGAAACATTACGGCCTGTCGTCTTCATACAATGAAACAATCAAAATAGAGACCGGCTCCCTCTGTCTCAGTAAACCTTCATCCTGAGACAGAAATGAGACTTTTTAAGAAAGTTTTTATGCCACAGAAAAATTCTTTCAGATGTTCCTCCTAAACCTGGAGATATGGTCTAAAACTGAGGATGCAGCATCTATGATTTCCAATTTGTCGAAAGGACAGTTGGACAAGTAAGTCCAACTGTCCTTTCGACAAATTGGAAACTGTCCTCCAAAAGAGTGTTACCCCCAAATTCCACCCTCATCCTGAACGTCTCTTGTGGCTTCACATGAGGATCTGACCCCGGACTAACTCTGGAATCAGCCTGTTGGAAAAGGAGTGTTAGAGGACACATCAGATACAACAGAACTGTTTACTGTGACTCTAAAATACCCAAACACAAGACCTACATTCAAAGACCGACCTGTGTTCCTCAGTCTGGACCTTGACCACAGGTTTTTCTCAGCTTTGGTTTTTGTTTTTCAGGATATCAACTCCGTGTATCAGATCTTCCCTGACGAGGTCCTGGGTTCGGGGCAGTTCGGCATCGTTTATGGAGGTAAAACTGAGCAGGGACCAGATCTTTGAACGAGTCTTTTCTGGACTTTACAGACGGTCCAGAAAAGATCGACTATTTTAAATTCAAGAGAGAGAAGGTTTGGATGTGAAACTAAAGACTAAACATCAGTGTGTGTGGAAGTGGATTATATATATATATACTTTGAATAGTACTTTGAGTACTTTGATGCAGTACTGCAGTAAAGGATCACACCTGTGGGTCTCACTCATGCAGGTAAACACAGGAAGTCAGGCCGAGACGTCGCCATCAAGATCATCGACAAACTCCGCTTTCCGACCAAACAGGAGAGTCAGCTACGCAACGAGGTGGCCATCCTGCAGGTACACACACACACACACACACACACACACACACACACACACTTACTCTCCTGTCAGCAGTGAGTGAGACTTCCTGTCGGGAACGACTTCATTACCGTGGCAACACTGTGGGGGTGTGACATCCTGTAATAATTCAGCGCTGCTCAACCTGCAGGAGCTGCTGCTGCAACACACACACACACACACACACACACACACACACACACACACACACACACACACACACACACACACACCTGTTCACTTCATGTCTTCTCTCTCAGTGACTCTGATTCACAACAAACATCAGAGACTTTAGAAACTCTCCTGACTGAGAGCCGGAGAGTTTCTGTGTTTGTCTGTTTATTTTTATTTGTTTGATTTTATTTTTGATTTTTTATTGATAGAAGAAAAAAAAAACATCGAAACAGGTAAAAAAAACAAAAACAGATTAAAGTAGTTTCAGTTTTTGGATCTTTATGATCTGAAGTCTGACGTTCAGACTCAGAGATCCTGAAACGGTTCACATCAGTTTGTAAAGATAACAAACCTCCTCCTCCTCCTCCTTCTCCTCTTTCTCCTCCTCCTTCTTCTCCTTCTCCTCCTCCTTCTTCTCCTTCTCCTCTTCCTCCTTCTTCTCCTCCTCCCTCTCCTTCTCCTTCTCGTCCTTCTCCCCCTCCTCCTCCTTCTCCTTCTCCTCCTTCTCCTCTTCCTCCTTCTTCTCCTCCTTCTTTCTCCTTCTCCTCTTCCTCCTTCTTCTCCTCCTCCTCCTCCTTCTCCTCCTCCTTCTTCTCCTTTTCCTCCTTCTCCTCTTCCTCCTTCTTCTCCTCCTTCTTTCTCCTTCTCCTTCTCCTCCTTCTCCTCTTTCTCCTTCTCCTCTTCCTCCTCCTTCTTCTCCTCCTCCTTTCTCCTTCTCCTTATCCTCCTTCTCCTCTTCCTCCTTCTTCTCCTCCTCCCTCTCCTTCTCCTCCTCCTTCTTCTCCTTCTCCTCCTCCTTCTTCTCCTTCTCCTCCTTCTCCTTCTCGTCCTTCTCCTCCTCCTCCTCCTTCTCCTCCTCCTTCTTCTCCTTTTCCTCCTCCTTCTTCTCCTTTTCCTCCTTCTCCTCCTCCCTCTCCTTCTCCTCCTCCTCCTCCTCCTCCTCCTCCTCCTCCTCCTCCTCCTCCTTCTTCTCCTCCCTCTCCTCTCTCTCCTTCTCCTTCTCCTCCTCCAGAGTCTGCACCACCCGGGCGTGGTGAACCTTGACTGCATGTTTGAGACTCCGGAGCGAGTGTTCGTGGTCATGGAGAAGCTCCACGGAGACATGCTGGAGATGATCCTGTCCAGTGAGAAAGGACGGCTCCCTGAGAGGATCACCAAGTTCCTGGTCACACAGGTCTCTCTGTAACGTTCATGACTCTGCTCCTCAGAGGATGAACCCTCGTGATAATAAAAATAACCCTCTCTGTCTCCGTCTCGCTCAGATTCTGGTGGCTCTGCGTCACCTCCACTTCAAGAACATCGTCCACTGTGACCTGAAACCGGAGAACGTCCTCCTGGCGTCTGCGGACTCGTTCCCACAGGTGTGCGCCGTGTTGTCGTGGTTATCCGAACGCTTTCAGACTCATCTCTTGATTCTGTTTGTCGTCTTTTTAAAGTCCTGCTCTGTGATTGGCTGACACTGAACCCTCTCCTCTCAGCCGTGGGTTCGAGGTGAAACAGGCTGATCCAGGCAAACAAACAAAAGCAGACACACAGACGGTCCATTAGCTTTCAGCGCAACTATTAGCAGCTCTCGGCAGTTTTCAGCCTCCCTCCAGAAATAGCTGTTTGTGTCAGACAGACAAACTGTTAGCGCTAATGATGCATCAGGCCGGCTGTTGGGCTCAGTGTTCCTCACACACTTTACTTTCTGTGAATCTGCAGCCGAGCCTGATGCTCCCGCTAACATCAGGACACAAACACGGGGAACATCTCCTTCAGACTAATGCATTAGCTTCCACCAGAGCCGTGTGACCGCGGCTAATGGGACGATCCGGAGGCTGAAGAGAGTCTGATGGTGTTTGTCTTCACCGCCGTCACATAAGGAGATAGATCTGTGTGTGGAAGAGTGTGGAGAGTAGTCATGGTAGATGAGCAAAGGTTTGAAGAGAGAGGAAGTGCAACATAAATAAGATCCTTGACCTTTAACCCCTGAAACTCAGATTCTGCGGCGGTGGCACACGTCGTCCATCATGGAAAGAAAAGTTCCAGACACAGATTTGCACGCGGTTGTTGGTGAATCAGACTTTGTTTACATGCAGCTGAGAAAACTGAATTATTGACGTGAACGTGTCCTCCTCCCCAACACTAGGGGGCGATATGGGTCTTTTCAACGTCAGAAGTGTCTACAACTGCTGCTGGGCATTTTGGAGAAACAAGAAGATGGAGCATCGTACAGCGTTGTTTTTGTCCGACATGATGGACGCGCTACTTTTTCTAAAGAGGAGACCAACGCTACTCCTCTACTCTGGGGGTTTTGTTACAGGGTTATGGGGGCGTGGCCTGTAACCGATCATACTCCGACTACGCTGGTTACATGGTAGAGAAAATCGTATTCCAATCACGTTATCCGGGTGACTTAATCAGAGTTCGGACTAAGGTGTTTACATGACCTTTAGCGGTCAGGAGCCGTATGCACGTTGCTTGGCAAAACGCGTTTAACTCCTAAACGCCAAAAATGTTGGTATGCACGTCACTTCGTATAGCCGTTATCGCACCTCTGGGGGTCCAATAGCGGGTCTAAACGCGTTTAAATACGGCGGCACTCTTGTTGTTCCAAGGAAGACAGCGGCGACAATTGCGTCGAACAGGATTTTTCGTGACAGAATTCACCCCTTCGACACGTATGACGACCACGAAGTGTTCCGTAAGTTTCGACAGCATCATATTCTCGACCTCACACAGGAGATTTCCGCTGAAATTGAACTTTCGAACCGAGGATTCACCCTCACTCCACTCCACAAGTCCTCGTAACCTTACGGGGCCGTTCTCAACCGAAAGTACACAACACTTAAAACAGACCGGTTGACCCAATTCTATAAATATCTTTACCGTTTAAGACACAGTAAACGCGGTTAGCTATACGGTTCCGTTTACAGCAAAAATCGTATAGGAACTAAACGCGTTTAAGGCCCTAATCGCGTTTACGCTAAACGCTTTCAACGTGCATACGGGCCCTGGTCTTAATCGGAATAAGGCGATAATTCGTACGCCAATTTACTGGATCCGATTGTGAGGATTACTGACCGGGGTGAAATGACGTCTAAAAACTGGGAATTGACACGTTAACTTGAATGTTTACGATCAGCTACGATCGGAGGATACGACCTTTTAGGAGACGATCAGGATGTGATGGAAATTGGGGTTTAAATGTAGTTTTGTTGGTTTTTATCTTTCAGTGACTCTGCAGAAGAATCTTTAATCCCTTTAGTTTGTGTTTCTGTCGGTGAAGTTTGTTAAATTTCTCGTCCCAGAGTGACTCGTCTCTCAGGACACGTTTGATCGTCGAGGACAAAGACCAGAGGGAATAAAAACACCAGGAAACGTCTTTTTTTAAACGTTAAAGGTTGATCTCTGAAAACAGGAGTCAGCTCTGGATCTCCGTGGTGATTGACATCCCACTGAGGAGGACAGGTAACCAGCGGACGTCCAGGTACGGCGGACAGGAGGTGTCAATCACGGGCTGAGTCTGAACAACAACAACAATGCCGCCTCTGGAGGTTTCCTCCGACATCCACCGCCGAAAAACAAGGTCAACCCGCCTCCATCCGAACGCCACCTGGATGAGAAGTGTCGGTCAGGAGAACAACACTAAAACTGAAAATAGACCTCAGCGGCGCCGAGCGGTGGATGCTAAAACGATCTGATTCATCACAACAGCGGCGCCGTGTGCCAACCTTTCCCGGACCGCTTCCATCCTTCTCCTGAGTGTGTGTGAATCATCCTGTAAAGATAGCAGCCAACAGCTCTTCACTGTCAGCAGCTTCATCTCACTCATCCTCCCTGTTTCCATCCAAACACTGACTGATGCCGCCGCCGCCGCCGCCGCAGAGCCAACGCCAGGAGGGAGCCGACATTTATGATTCAGACTCATTAAGAATTTCCCTGTAATTGTGTTTTTCTCTCTGCTTCAGAGCGAATGATCATTTATTACCCAGAAATGACTGTAAATACTCAGAAAATACAACAACAGTCGCCAGGAGGAGAATCACGCTCCGTCTCTGATCTGTCCAACGCCAAAACACACGTGAATGTCACAGATATCGTTATTGAGTTCGTGTTTGACGATCTTTCATCTGATTGATAGAGAGTTCGCTGGTTTGAGGCTCTAAACAGATTAGTAAACGTCTCTAACACGCCTTCGTCGTCTCCTTCAGGTGAAGCTGTGCGACTTCGGTTTCGCTCGGATCATCGGGGAGAAGTCCTTCAGGCGCTCCGTGGTTGGAACGCCGGCGTACCTGGCTCCTGAGGTCCTGAGAAACAAAGGTTACAACCGCTCTCTGGACATGTGGTCAGTCGGGGTCATCATCTACGTCAGGTCAGTGAGCTCTGTTGTCTGATTTACGTTTCCGAACGTTCTTAAACTTCTGTCCAGTTCATACTGAGGTCCGTTTTTTTGTCCTGCAGTCTCAGCGGGACGTTTCCTTTCAACGAAGACGAAGATATCAACGATCAGATCCAGAACGCCGCCTTCATGTACCCCCCCCATCCCTGGAAGAAAGTCTCCAATGAAGGTACTGAACCCCTCACTTTGGTTTAGAGAATCAGACTCTCAGCTTTTACTAAAACATGAACCGAGAATCTGTCTTTAATACAAGCCTGCCTCATATAAAGGCCTGGTACCTGCTGCTGTGAAAGACATCGAAGACTGGGCCTCTATTAGAGGATTTACGGTAAGAAACAGGTTTCAGGAGACCAACCTCACGACACAGATCAGGGTATTTTTAGAGGTCACATTTTATAGTCCGTCAACCAATCAGAGGCGGTGTCTGTAAAGGTCCAATTAGAAGCAAAGACAACCAGAGACGTTATAGTCTCAATATAGAAATATAGAACATAGAACTGTTTGACCTCCGCTTATTATAGTTTAAGTAGATCTGTGCTCATTAGGGGTTAAAATATTAAGATTATGAATATTTCAAAGACGTCAACAGACTTGGATCTGTTTTATTTCTGTCCTATAATCAGGTTTGTCTCATCTTAGGGTCAGAACCATAGATCTGTGAGTTTAACCCCCGATCTCCACCTTCATCCTGATCGTCTCCTAAAAGGTCGTATCCTCCGATCGTAGCTGATCGTAACCATTCAAGTTAACGTGTCAATTTACACCGACTTCTTTCCGTTCCTCTGCCGATCGCCGGACTCCTCAGCTGATCACAAGAGTTCTATTTTTTCTGGACGCCGGAGCATGGCGGATAAATTCATGCTGAGATGCTGATTCTAGAAGTCTAGAAGTAGATTTCCTCCTCTGGAAGGACACAATCTACTGCTTATATGTCTATGTGTCTGTCTTTATAGAGACAACTCGTTATCGCGCGATTGAACGTGAATCTGCGGGTTCTTGTGAGTTCTCCCGATTCCGCCACAAACGGATCCAGTAGGAATTGGCGTACGGCGAAAATCATTGATGAAAATTGGGGGTTTAGTGTTCCTCCTACTTTTGCTCTCCATACAGGTGGTTCCTCTTGCTGACACCTGATTGGTTGATACTTGAGCAGCACCCTCATGTCTGGTTAAGTTGTTGTGCGTGTCTGAGAGGTGAGGGGCGTTTTGTAATCACGCCTTACATCAGACTTCCTGTACCAACAACTATAAACCGTTCAAATACCCCCTTAAACGCTGAAGGCAGAGACGGATGTTTTCTCACCTCTGAGTGACTCTGAGGGGGTTTTTCATCCACTCACATCGGCTCAGGTTATTTCCTCCCGCAGTGGCGTGATCACTCAAACACAGCCTTGAAACCTCGGAGCGTTGCTGCGTGACTCATCGTGTTGTCGTCATTGTCTCTAAATGCGTCTGCTGTGTGTGTTGGCAGGAATTGTCCTGTTGACTAGCAGACAGATTTAAATCAGCCTGACTCATTTGCTCCTCGGCCGGATCCCCGAAGCGCTCCTAACCTCTCGTCCACCTCCTCATCCCGCCGGAGACACTTCAGCCGCTCCAGAATAAGTGTTGTAAAAGTCCTCTCCGTCAGCCGCAGGAGGATTAAATGTCACCGAATCAACTCTCGGTGCGTCAACAAATCTGCATTTCCAAAGATCACTGTAAAAGGAGTCACTTTAGAAAGGTTTCTGAGAGAGGACGGCCCACATGCAGCACGACCATCTCTCGGTTTAATGGGAAGAAGTTAGACTGAGGGGACTTTGGGGGGCGATGGCGGCGCCATGACACACTCAGTGCGTTCACAGTCACAGTTTACTCGGACTGAGCTCATAATTCGATCTGAATCAGACTTCTCTCCTTGTCCAATCAACAAATGTTTTTTTTTCCTGTAAATACGGCGGTGAAGTTAGTTTCAGGTTGGATAAATTTTCCTGTAAATACGGCGGTGAAGTTAGTTTCAGGTTGGATATATTTTCCTGTAAATACGGCGGTGAAGTTAGTTTCAGGTTGGATATATTTTCCTGTAAATACGGCGGTGAAGTTAGTTTCAGGTTGGATATATTTTCCTGTAAATACGGCGGTGAAGTTAGTTTCAGGTTGGATATATTTTCCTGTAAATACGGCGGTGAAGTTAGTTTTAGGTTGGATATATTTTCCTGTAAATACGGCGGTGAAGTTAGTTTTAGGTTGGATATATTTTCCTGTAAATACGGCGGTGAAGTTAGTTTCAGGTTGGATATATCTTCCTGTAAATACTCCGGTGAAGTTAGTTTCAGGTTGGATATATTTTCCTGTAAATACGGCGGTGAAGTTAGTTTCAGGTTGGATATATTTTCCTGTAAATACGGCGGTGAAGTTAGTTTCAGGTTGGATATATTTTCCTGTAAATACGGCGGTGAAGTTAGTTTTAGGTTGGATATATTTTCCTGTAAATACGGCGGTGAAGTTAGTTTTAGGTTGAATGTATTTTCCTGTAAATACGGCGGTGAAGTTAGTTTCAGGTTGGATATATTTTCCTGTAAATACGGCGGTGAAGTTAGTTTCAGGTTGGATATATTTTCCTGTAAATACGGCGGTGAAGTTAGTTTCAGGTTGGATATATTTTCCTGTAAATACGGCGGTGAAGTTAGTTTTAGGTTGGATATATTTTCCTGTAAATACGGCGGTGAAGTTAGTTTCAGGTTGGATATATTTTCCTGTAAATACGGCGGTGAAGTTAGTTTCAGGTTGGATATCTGACGGACATTCTCTGAGGATCTACCGGTGTCTTCTCACTCTCCATAACCGGGAATAACAACAGCAGCGCGGTTAAATCTACTCGACACCCTCACTGTCAACGTCGGTGTTGAATAAGGGACCGTCAATAAATTACCAGTTGATGTTCTCAGAAAAGGCTGTTTTCCTTCAATAGCTTCACTGTCATGTGACCAAAAGACCTAAAATTGATTTCTAATAATAGTACTAAGGTCGATCAATAAGACAAACATTTGATTTTCTTACTTTTTCAACTTGGGAGAACATGTGAAAAAAGTTCGTGTCAAGCCCTGGATCATATGAAGGTCTTTCCTGAAAAAGTTATTGTGTTATTGATTCTGATCGATCAGACCTCAGGACAGATAGAGGTGTCGACCGTGAGCCAATCGAGCAAACCGACATTTTTAAGAGTTTTTCCCAGAAACTGTCGTAGGTTTCTTTCTATCAACAGGGAAAGTTCTCCTTCTCTGAGGGTTTTGTTGGACAGACTGACGTCGCCCTCCTTCGGCCTCACTGCTGAAAAAAAAAGGTCCAGATTAGAGGAGGTCATGTGACTTCCCTGAAGATGGAGGACTGAAGGAGGGGGGGCTGTGTGAGAGAAAGACCTCAGAGCAGCAGCTGAGTGTCCGGGCTGTTCTTGGAAAGAGAGTTAGACGGACAGATTTCGGGGGGTATTCATGTGCTGCTCCATTCATGTGCATAATACCAAGTGAAGGAGGCCCCTGCAGACCTGAGGGGCCCCGGGGTCCCAGAGCCGTTCAAACCGCTGACCCCTGAAGAGATGTTAACATCATGTTAGCTTTGCTCATTAGCCTTGACTGGCCCCTCACCACAGGGGGGGCAAAGACCCTGCTCCCCCTCCTCCTGGTCTTCATCCTTCCCTGTACTGGACTCAAACCACCATCATCATCACTTCTTCTTCTTCTTCTTCTTCTTCTTCTTCTTCTTCTTCTTCTCTCTCTCTCTCTCTCTCCTGCAGCGATCGACCTGATCAACAACCTGCTGCAGGTGAAGATGAGGAAAAGGTACAGTGTGGACAAAACGCTCAGTCACCCCTGGTTACAGGTGAGACCCCCGTCAATAATAATAACTTTATCTGTGTAGTAATTTTAAAAACAGTTAAAACGGAATAAAAGGCCATTTTCACAAGATAATACAAGAACCATACAACATAAAAAGACGTAAAATAGTTAAGAAAGAAAATGCAATTAAAAAGAGGGTCGAAAGCAGAAACAGGACAGTAAAAATAAAAGACAATATCAACAATGCTTTTGAATTTTAACAAAAGCTAAAAAGACATTAAAGCTGAAATAAGATAAAAGAGATAAAAGATAAAAAAAAACTGAACTTAAATATACTAACTGATAGAAAAGACACATTCAGAGTTTTATGACCTTCAAACTCAAAATAAGAAAATAAGAAAATAAACTTTAAAGACATGCAAAATTGAGGAAAAGGTTGTGAGTTTGGACCAAAAGTTAAACCTGATTTTTTGTTCGAATGCGAAGATGCTGATGGGATCATTCGTGACGGGCTGATTAAAAACATTTTACTTTAAACCTGCTCAAACTTTTTTCTTTTGCAGCTAATTATTTTAACCAAAACATGTAAATTCAACGTAAAGGTACAGTCATTTTTAACCCGCTGTTTCTGTTTATTTTAAACTCCATCCAGCCAACAATGTCCTCAAAACGGACAGGCAGATAAGGGCTCATAAAAAAATCATTTTTAAACATTTTTAAAAACTTTTCCAGCTCATATCTTTTAAATAACTTCAGCCCTGATCACTGCAAAAACAATAAATACAAAAGTCGATGTATTATCCTTTTTATGCCCGCTTTTGTGCAACATGTCATATTTATTTTTGATGGTAAAAAACACAAAATCTCCACATTTCCCATTTAAAATAAAGAGTCTGGGCCATGTCAATGATGAGAAGTAAAATCCATTTTGGTGCATTTAAATTCTTTTTGTAGTGCTAATTGCCATAATTGCCGAGGTTTTTTTTAATATAAAAAAAAAAAGAACTCTCACCAAATTTGATGCCCTAATCTTTAAAAATGTGTCTGTCAGCTTAAAATGAAGATAAAAAAAATGACAAATGTCCTCAAAACCGAGGAGGAGTCAAGGGTTAAGACCGTGAGGAAGAGAAATCCTTCGTAAAAACACTTTTGAGTTACTAAAAAAACACCTACTTTTAAGAACAAATGCAATTCCAAATATTGGTATGACTGCATTCATTCCAAACGTAAAAATTCAAACATTTTTCAGACTATAATAAGGGATTAGTTTTCGTACGGGTGAAGCAGGTGTGTCCGTTTCCTCCTCCAGGACTACCAGATGTGGCTCGACCTGAGGAACCTGGAGTCACGAATGAACGAGCGCTACATCACCCACGAGAGCGACGACCTGCGTTGGCACCACCACGCCCAGCTCAGCGGCCTCGACTACCCCGCTCAGGTGGGCAACGGTCCGTACAGCTCCACCCCCTGTGTAGGGGGGGTGGAGCGTTACCAGGAGCAGGAGGAGGAGCTGGAGACCCTCAGTGAGAGGGTCAGTGAACTCTGAGGAAACGAACGAGATCTGAAACACGACGAGTGAAAGCACAAGACGAACATAAGCTCTTTCTGACGATTAACAAAACGAATTTTCTGTATCGTGTCTTTCTTAAAGAGACAGGACTGACGAACCTTTGAACCCCGCCCCTTTTTCTATGACCGCACACTGCATTCACCAAAGAGAGAAACAGTTTAATATGACAAGAACTTAATATTTCATTATTACTGTTAAAAAAACTTAATGTTCAGATCAGCAAATAAGCTAACTATCCTCAAAACTGACGTGAGCGATCCGTGTCCGAAACACGTCACCTGAGAAAGATCGGAATTTATCGCACTGGGATGGAAAATCTCCGACATTAAATTAATAAATAAATAAAATTCTACTTCAGTCAGGATCACTTTGTCAAAATTCAGCTGGATCGTGCAAAGTTAGATTCGGCGGCGTAGTTCTGTTCTGGGTCCCTGCCCTTCCACGTGCTTGTGTGGAACCCTTCACGAGCCACCATGAAAAGGCGATAGCAGGAAGCGCAAGCAAGGTTCTGAGGCATCATGAATTACCTAAAGGCCGTGCAAAGTCAACAGCTGGCTACCTCCAAAGTTCGTATTTGGTTAGAAAATCGTGATTATTTTAATGCAGTATTGCTATAAATATGTTTAAATGCATTTTAGACAAACTTGAAACTTAAGGTCACGACATTGTGACTCTTAAACGAGGATTGTCCTTATTGAACACAAACCGAAAATTACCGGGATTGGATCTTTCTTTTAAAAAAAATATAAATTAGGGTTTTTGTTTATTGTTTGACCTCGTAAAGTCGTCAGTTTTAATAATAAAGACACTCACAGGTAACTATGATACTTGCACAAACAAAAACAAAAAAAGCACAAACAGAAAAATAGTTTGATAACTCGAGCTAGCTTTTATAATTCCAAGTTTTGTGAAATTTACGATTATCGACTGTACGTTCATAATCATGAAATTGTGCGTTTTCTTCCTCGTCTTGGTGAGTGCAGTGCGCCGTCCTCAATCCAGCCGGGACAAAGTTATTTTTCTGAAAGTTTAAAAGCTGCTATTTGACAATCAAAAAATCACGACCCTTCGTAAAAACCACTTTGATTTTACGTGAAAACACACGAAGCGTCGCAGCCTCTCGTTTGTCATCTTTGTCATCGTATAATCAACTTTGCACTGAAAATTACAGACGTGTAATTAAAAGAAGCCATTACTCAAGGAGGCAGATTATTTAAAAGTATTTAGAATAATTAAGTTTTCATTCATTTTCAGGTTTGAGTATTTTGCTACATTCAGTTAACGCTCATTTACTAATATATATATCAGTTTTGAAATCGGCTGTAATTATATATTTTAAAATGCATTAGTGGTAGTTCTTGTATATTTAAGCTAAAAAAAAACAGGTCATTTTCAAATCCAGGTCATCGTGTTTTTTACGTTTTCAGGTCAAACTAACAGGATTTCATTCCAAAATCACTAAAACAGGTCGGCGCTGTCTTTAGAGAAACTTTAATATCGGTGCGTCTTTAAAAGGATCTGAAGCATTTTGGAATGAAAATCCTCAGCCGCTCAAAAACAGCGTCAAACCAAACCAAAAACTACAAAACACGCCGTAAATGTCCGTTTGTATTTTTCTGTTTTATATAATTCTGAGCTCCGGGAGTGTTTTAGACATTTTCAGGGTTTATTTTTGCATCACCATGACTTTTTCTTCTTTTATTGACTTCATGAAAAAATCCAGGATGGGAGTCTAATTTCTTTATTTCTTTTAATAAAAAACAGAAACACTGTCCCCTAAAAAAAGGAAACACGACACGGTGTTTAGGTTAATTTACGTTGGTCGGGAGACTGTCTTAAATGCTACGTAGCGTCTTCTGTTAGCAGTATAGATGTTGTTTGTCCGCTCTAGATCCCTAATACATGCTGTTCTGGTTTAGGTTAGCTAAAGCTAGTTCAGCTAGCTCTGGCTTTCCTTGCGTTATGATAAATAAAGTCTAATTATGTTGTACTTCAAACATTTTTAAGGGAAGTAATAAAATGCCTTATTTGCTACAAAAAAAAATATTTATGAAGAGATATTTATTGGATTGAATCGTTCAAAAATCCCTTCGTGCTTCACCGTAACGGTTCAGAAAAGAGTTTCCTGTCATGCTCCACGGGGGCTGAAATATGTGACGCCAGAAACTGAATTTGAATCATTTTTATTAGAATTGCGAAACATGAATAATTGAATTTGAATCACAGAATCTCAAAATTCAAATTCAGTTCACAAAATTCAGCTCTGGTTTAAGTTCCTCACACACCAGGGCCGACGCGAATATAGAACGCGAAATTACAAAATATTTCTGGGGGGAAAATGACGCACTTTCCCCGGGAAAAGTCTTCCCCGGGGAAAGTCCCGCCTCCTTCGCCTCTGACTGGCTAGAAAAGCTGGAATCGTCATCACACGCTCAAGCCAAACGGTCAGCACTTATAGCCAATCAGAAGGGATAAGATAAGATAGTCTAAACTCCTCTGGTGCGGAGACACGGTCTGACAGCATGTATCAGGGTTAGTTTTACGATAACCGCCATCGATCTGAAAATAAGGGCTGTAACTCCGAAGCCTTCATGGCCTTGTCTTCTTCGTGCCTCTACGCGCTGATTAATGCTTCTGTCTTCTCTGAAAAACGGCGTTTCCAGCTTCACTTGGAACTGAAATGTCTTCTGTTGTGTGTTTCTAAAAAAAAAGTTGTTTTTTTTAAGCGTTCGTTGAAATGTTTGTTTTGTAATTGTGTGTAAAGATGGTTTTAAAGTGACGTGTGTTTGCAAAGTAACTCATGATGAATGAAAATGAAGAGCTGTTAACTCGTCTGCTCCTGAATGTTTTCTTTAAAGGACAGTCAGTCATATCAGGTGACCAGATAACAGTATTACACACTCCACAAAATCAGTGACCACACTTTCTCTCTGCACAAACTCAAGCCTGTATTCATTCTGCCTCGCTTGGATTACGGTTTGATAAGTATTAAATGTGGGAAAGATAATTGTTTGTTTCGCACACTAAGAACTTCATAGACAAATCAGAGGAGAGGGTATAAAACAAACTATCGGATAACGATGGCGTTTGACCAATGGCCAGCCAACACTCGCTCACGCTGACGGTGTTAGCTAACGTTACTGTTCGCTATGAGTCAAAGATTTTCCCGACATATCAGGCAAGAAAACACGATATTGATTATTACAGAATTTTTGTCGTTTCCACCAGAGAAACACGAAAAAAGTATCTGAAAAGTGAGCTGCGCCGTATACACCGCAGCAGCTACATACCTATTCATGAAAGTGGCGTTTTATTGTGTTATGGTATTTAAACCAGAAGATGGCACTCAAAGGCATAAGAGACCAGTTAGATTCCCAAAGCATGCTGGATAATTCGTAAGATGGACCAGTCAGGAGGGGCTGCTTTCTGACACCGGTGGTAGACTGTCGGACATCCAGTCGGCAAACCAGATTACCACAAAGGTAAACAGGCCTTTATCTACGGCTTCACACTGCAGGTTCTGACGCACAATTCTGTTTTTTGTTAAATCCGATCTTTACAACAACGAATGTGGCATCTAATGTGAACGGAATGCATCCATGAAGAATGCGTCCGAATTGCTTTCTGCGTCTGTTTGTGTCGTCGAACAACGGTGACGTTTGTCGCATATTGACGATGTAAAGGTCGGATCAACGCAACCTGAGCGTCCACACTGCAGTCACATCAGATACATATCTGATTTATATCCACATACAGAAGAGGCCTGGGTCGGATCAGAACCAATCAGAATTGACCTGCAGTCTGAACGTAGACTACACTATTTAACATTTTTAACGTACAGGACCGAATATAGAGCTCACTGTGAATGCACTAATGTTTATATAGAGATATATATTTATTGAATGTTGAACTTCCCCAGAGCTTTGGAGAAAAAAAACCTTTAGAGGACAAAATTAAATTATAACTGAACATTATTTTAAAGGATTTGGATCTCAAACAGAGTCGAAACATTAGAACCATCGGTAATCTAAGGGCTTCAAACTTTTTATGTTGCACGAAAACTTCCAAGTTACGTTAAACTTGACAAAGTCACCATCCCCACATACAGTCTCCCACATTTCCTCCTGAAAACTACAACCAGGAAAAGTCGTTTTTTTTTTAAAAGTTTGTTTGTATTTTGTTCTCTATGATTATTGGATCTGTCTCAGTCCGCTTTCTTTTCGTTTACCATCGAAGTTTTCGGTTTAACAGTCAGATCTAATCTTCTGCAACATAGATGTTTCCTACAAATATCAAACTCTTTATATGAAGTCAGATTAATTATACCTTATTAGCCATATTTCCGAGCGTTTCATAAGCTAAATTTTTACCTCTGCATTGAGTAAAATGTTTGTTTTATTCGTCTGTTTCTGGACGATGCTTGAAACTGAAGCGTCCTGGTTTTAGAAAGATGAAAATATGAACAGTTTGTTGTTTGTTTCAGCTCAGTGTTGGTAAAAGGAGTGAAATGGAAAAGATTCCTCTGAACGTGTTAGCTTTGGGCTCAGAGCTGTTAGCCTGTGATGTCGCCGTGTACGTCCATGTGCTGAGAGGTCGACTGTTTTTCTCCTCGTGTGGCTTCACTCCTCTGTGCTCTGAACAACCTGCCTGAAGTGCTCACACAGTGTTTGCTATCTGCAGGAACTTAAAGTGTATTTTTTCTGGATTATGTTTCAATAAAGATATTTTAAAACCATGATGAAGATGTTTTTCTGTGTCGTTTTCTTTGGGGATAAAACTCAGGACGGTTCTCTGAGTGAGAAATCCTCACACACCTGTGGGGTCATCATCCACAGGTGAGTTCAATCTCCACCTAAACAGAGCTCATATAAGGAGGAGGAGGAGACTCTGTCGCTCTGTTTGCTCTTCAGACCTTTCCCTCCTTTGTCGTCCATTTTTGGTAGCAAAGGTCAGAGTTAAAATCTCGTAGTTTGTTCTTTATGTTCTCTTTTAATGATAATGAGGTGATTTAGCTGTTTTTAAAGCTTTTTTTTAAATTAGAAGACGACCAAAAATCAACCAAACTAAAAGTCCTTCAGATGGATCTGCTGTCCTGCTGTTACTCATAAATTCCACCACAAAATGTCTGTGAACTCCCTCAGCCCCTCATCCACCTCAAAACAGTCATAATGTTCAGGAACAGCCGAACACAGGTCTGTCTTTTATTAGACAAATATTTTAATGAAGTTTTGAAAAAATCCCTAAAGATTAAAAGGCTTCAGTTACTTTGACTCAGTCAGAGACAATCAGACATTTTTACACTGAAAAATCTACAAGTACAAATATATTTAAGTGCATTTAAAAGGAAATTTACTGTGATTGTTTTATATAAGTAAGTAAAGTTAATTATAGAGCACTTTTTACAGACAAAATCACAAAGCACTGTACATAAAATACGTGCAGTTAGATAAACATAAAACGGAACAAAAAAGATCAGTACACATTCAAACACAAATATGAAAACAGCACAGTGAGATTGGAAATGAGTGCAGATATGAAAGACTGAATCAATCAAATGGAGGGGGAGGGGCAGATCGTTCCACAGTCTGGGGGCTACGGTCTTAAAAGTCCGCTCTCCCTGAGTTTCAAAACGGGACTTTTGCACCATAATGGTATTCTGGCCCGACGACTGAAGGGGGCGCTCTGGGAAGTAGGGGCACAACAAATCAGTGATAGATTAGGGGGCCTGACCATGCAGCGCCCGGAAAGTCAGAACTAAAAGAAAAAGAAAAAAAAAAAATAATAATACAGTTTTACGGTCACCTTACCACTTCAATTTGCCTGTTTTGGTTCCAGGTTTTCATGGAATAGAGAAGGATTCCACCTTTGGTCCCAGAATTCTACCTTTGATCTCGGAATTCTGACTTTGATCTTGGAATTCTGACTTTGATCTTGGAATTTCAACCTTGAATTTTAGAATTCTGACTTTGATCTTTGACCTTGATCTCGGAATTCTGACTTTGATCCTGGAATTCCTAGAACTCTGACAAGCAAAGTATGAATTCTGACTTTTTAAATACCAGTTTCCGGTTTTTTTTGTTTTTTTATTTTTTCTTTTGAGTAGCCCTCATTCTTGAATTAAAAAAAAGAAAGAAAAGAAAAAAAACTAAAATTGTCTGATATGAAGTCGTCGGTGATCTCATTTTCTTTTCTGTACTCTAAAGACACCTGTGTGTTACTGTTGTTCAGGTTTTGCTGTTTGATTAAAAAAACAGTAAATTACTGTAGCAGGTTCTTTTCTCCTGCACTAACAGGGAAAACATCTCTGTGTCTGCAGGTGTTAAGCGCTCATTCTGCTCGACGTTCAGGTTTGATGCTGACGGGTGGTGACAGAGATAAGTCCTCGAGGCGGGGGGATGGAGGGTGAAGATGAGGAGGAAGCAGCTCTTAGGGAGACAAGTGTGAAGGGTCAAAACTACTAAGTGACAGGGTTAGACTCGTAATCCTCCAGAGAACAGAAACCAGGACCTGAGCAGAAAAACAGGCTGCTAACAAAGCTACACTTTAAATATCCACAGAGTACACTGTAAAAAATTAAAACTAATGTGCTTTTATTTTGAAAACAGCTGATATTGCTAAACCTACAACTACTGCTATAGCAAGAGTTATTTGTACCATCTTTACTGTTAGTTATGTACAATTGAAGTAGTGAAAAAACACACAAGACAACTGCGAGTTTACAGGAGTAAAATATAAAAATATAAGATCTATTGATAATAAGAAAACAAACACGATAAACAAATGAAAATCAATTCATTTATACGGTTTGTTCCGTCTTAAATCTTACGCTTAATTAAAATTACATTATAATGACATGTTATGATCAAACTGAAACAAAATTTTCATCAAAGTCATTATTTTGAGAATAAAGTCGTTAAAATTTTCACTGTGAGATTAAAAGTGTAAAGTAAAAATAAATGTGTGGAGTAAAAAAGAGGTAATCTCAGGACTGGACTGTGACTTTATTCTCTTACAATTTTACTCTCATAACTTTTCCGACTTCTTCTCGGTTCTCAGTCATGTACTTTACATTTGTTTAATTATTCTTACTTTTTCCTTGTGAAACTAAAATTTCATTTCCGTAAAAAAAAAAGGATTTAACTCCAAAGATATTCTCACCACTTTATTCTAATAGTTTTGACTTTATTCCTGAAATCTAAAGGTCTTTTTTTTTTCAAAAACATGGTCCCAACAATTCTTCACACACTAAAGATCTATTTCACTTCTTTATTTTTTCATACTTAGGTATTTCTAATAAAAATACAATTTTCTTATGACTTTATTTTCTTTCAACATTAACAACTTTATTCTTATTTTCTCCGAGATCCCAAAACTCATGAATACCAACTCAGACGTCCTGTTGTCACTAATACTCAAACAATACTCATAATTTTACAACTTTTTTCAATCTTTTTTTCCAAATACTTTTAATTTCTTCTGACGAACACCACAGATCTGTTTAATTAAAACTCATAACACAACACTAACAATTCTTTAAGATTAGCTCCATGAAGGACAAACTTTTTACAGATAATTTAAATTAGATTATGAAACAGATGATTCATAATTCCAGGACTTTTTATATGACAATCTTTAATATTCTTCTTTATTTTCACTTTATTTTATATCAAAACTTATCCTGTTAAAAGAAGCTCTGAATAAAATCACACTGAGCTGCTCTTTATTATCCTGAAAATAGATTTATCACACATATTTAGTGGTAAATGTAAATATAAAGATAGCACATTTTTTTTAATTTCTGCTTTTGATCTTTAAAAAACTCAATTAAAACATATTTTCACTTTCCTGATATTTTGTCACTTTTTGTGCAAGTTGTCCCATAAAAATGAGGTTGGCTGAACCTGTTTGGGTATTTGTGTATTTAACTGCTACATATTCATCTTTTTAGAGAAACACACTTTCAGATTAACGTGTTTTTTTGTTTTGTTTAAGGACGTAAATAAATTCTGTTAACACGTAAAATAAAACACTTAAAACTGTAACAGACGTACAGACTCTTTCAGAGCTGAAACACACAATAAATACACAATATGTGGTTTATATTTTAGTTGAACAAAGTCAGAAGGTAGAAATCAAGTTTATTGAATTTTCTTCTCTTTTCATCTGTTTTCAGCTTCTTCATGACAAAAACAAAATCAATCTGTTTTCTGCAGGCGTCTGATCGTCAGAGTGACCACTAGATGGCGCCCCATGAGAAGCAACTGGTTTCATCTGTGTGTGTGTGTATGTGTGTACGTCTCACTTCCATGGCATGTGTGTTTGTCTGAGTGTGTGTATCTGTGTGTTATTTCCCATGCTATGAGTCTTTGTGTGTTTCTGTCTTTGTCATCTATTTTGTCTTGTGTACTTCTCTGTGTGTTGTTTTTGTTGTGTGTGTGTGCGTGTGTGTGTGCGTGTGTGTGTGTGTTTGTGCCTCCGAAAGCGCCTCCCAACACCTACCGCGGTGCTTGTTGGGACACCGGGGGCCACATGAACACGAACACACACATTTAAGAAACAGCAGACAACAAAAACAAACAAGCCTCCCTATATGCCAATTAAAAAACACACAGAAAAGAGAGAGAGAGCGGAGAGGGAGAGAGAGAGGCGGGTTTAAGACAAAAAAACTGAATTATTTTAGAGACTCGCACAGAGCCATTAAAGAAAAACACAATTAGAAGAAACGAGGCGACGGAATCAGACGAATTTATCTGCAGAAGCTGAAAAACAGAAACAAGAAAAGTAGGGAGCAAAGAAGGAAAGTGGAGGACGAGTCTGAGCTCAGGTGTTATAAACAGGGTTTTTTTTTGTCTGGAGAAACACACACACACACACACACACACAGAGTAACACACACACACAGTCACACATGTGACGTGTGTGTAAATGAGTTGTTGAATCAAAGCAGCTGCAGAAAAACTGAAACTCGTCTTTTTTTTCCTCTAAAAACATCATCAGGTTATTTTTTCATTTTACTTTGAAACAATCGAGGAAAAACTCTGTTTTTGTAGGTTAATCAATAATATCAAATACAAAGAACAGTTTTGTCTGTATTTGTGAAATGCTAATCTTTAATTTAATCTCAATTCAACTTGAAAACGGAAATAGAAATCATTGTACTTTGACTCTTTTACGTTTCTAATTCTTGTTTTTTTCTCCTTCATGATTAGATCTTGTTCATTATTTGCCAACAACACAGAGGCTGTCAAATATAAGCTGCACATTTGAACAGAAATAAAGCAGGTAGAAAAGACACTTTATTCTGTATGGGAAATTATTACATTATTCAGTTTTGAATAAAAGATTTTTTTCAGTAAAAATGAAACACAGTTATTTGAAGCAGTTTTAGCAGAAACAACATTTTTCCTCTTCTTTTCATAGATATTTCACAAATGTTTCAAAATACTGTAAAACAATAAAAAAAACATCTCATTACTTTTAATACAAATTCCACAAATGTCCAGAAGACCTTTAGTTGAATCACAAAAGTCTCCCTTAGATTTCACCAATATTCAAAAATGCTGTTTAATAATCAGAAAAATGTTTAAAGACAAATTTGAACACGTCCGATAACAGTAAAACAAATTTAATGATTATTCCAAAATTCAGAATTACAACATCAGACCGAGAGGAAAAAGTCTCATTACCTGAATGTCCTTAAAAACACTCGATTATCAAACTGTCTCTTTGACTTTAAAAATTACAAAAGATAAAAATAAAGAAGACAAACCTGTTTTAATACTTTAAATACAGATTTTTATAAATGTTCATAATTTCTGTGTTTCAGTTTCAGACACTAAAATATCACAGAACTTTAATTACAAATAGTGCTGTCCTGTTACTCTCTATAGCAAATTCACAAATGATTGATAAATACAGTTTAAATCAGTGTCGTCATTATTGAATATAGATCTATGAATACATACAGATCTAACAACTGTTCATAGACTTTAATGTAAAAATACATTTTTGTTTTATAATGGTGCTCCTCTCAGTGATTATAAGTCATAATGAAACCAGCAGAAATTTATATTCATATTTTCATAATAATAATAATAATAATAATAATAATAATAATAATAATAAAGGACAAAGTTGACATAAAGGTGACTAATGTCAAAGACGATAAGAGAAATGAAAAATTAATAAAGTGAAAAGTTGTTTTAATTAGATTCTCGTCTGAACACACATTTAGTTTTTAAATCAAAGTGAATTAATGTGAATTTAATTAAAATATGTTGATCCACAGCTTCCTCTTTTAGTCAGTTAAAAAAACTGAATTTTGTCTAAATGTATGAAATAGATAGAAACCAGGTTTATTTTATTGTCTGTTTTCATGTCTTTAGATTTCCTGAAAATGAAGAATCTCCTTTTTTCAAACAGTCATTTAGTTATTTTTATTCTGTAAATTACAAACCCTAAATTTTTGTCGTTTTCCTGTCTCTTCTTTAATTTTTTGTTGTCTGTTTTCTGCGGTGGAGTTCAGCTGTTTGTTCCTTTTGTTTGTTTCTGCAGCAGCAGACAGAAAAACCTCGGCTCTGTTCATCCAGAGGGAAAGAAAAAGAAAAAGCTCGATTCTTTGTGTGGAGTTTTCTCGTTAAGCGTCTGCCTGCTGAGGCTGTGGGACCGTAAAGAAACCTCCGAATAACACCTCATCAGTTATTCTACGCCGTTTACAATGAGGCTCTGCGGGGAATTCAGGCTGCTGCACGCTCCACGCTCAAAAACACGGACACGTATGGATCATGTTCAGAAATGCAGAGAGGAGCAGCAAACATCAGGACGGAGAGAGATTCACAACAACGTTCAGAGAATGAAATCATGAAATCATTCATGAAGAAAAAACAGTCAAAGAAAATTCCTTTCTTTTTTTTTGGTGGAGGTCTGAGAAGGTTTCGTACAAATAAAAAATAAACACAGACTGTTTTTATTATCTGCTGTCATTCAGAGCCGATTATCACACACGTCATTTATTCTTATTTTTTTAAGTTTATTATCAGATCAGATCAAAAATCTAAAATTTGGTTTATTTGTTAAAGAAAAAAAGAAGTTTGCACAGATGTAATATTTATAAACAGCATTTCTTTATTTTTATTCTTTTCTTATTTAATTTCCATTTCTGTCCTGTTTGACTGATTTCCTCTGAGACTCTAAATTTCAAAGTATTTTAAATTAAATAAATAAACTTATTATTTAAAGATCTTCAGCTCATATTTCCTGAACTCGTTTCTTTATTTAACTTCTTTCTTAAATTCAGTTTCACTCGTCAGTTTTTCTCTCAGACCTTTTTTTTAATTTGTTTTCTCTGTTATCTTAATTTTTCTGGTTTCGTTTTCCCTCCTAAAATAAATCTCTGTCCTTCCTGCTGTGAAAATAAATTAATCCGTTGTAATCTGCGGTTTGTTCAAAGATGACACTTGAAGGAGGCTGTAATCTCTCTCTGTGTTTTTTACTGCTGAGTATTTTTTAAACTCTAAAATTAAAGAATCCTATTAAATGATATTTAAACTTTCCCTTTAATTTGAGTTTTGGTTGAATCTCCCGTGTTTCCTCGCCGTTCGCTGACCTGCTGACAGTCTGGATTTGACGGCTTTCTCGCCGCTGCTCTTACCTTTCCTCCCTCCTGCCTCTCTCCATTGTTTCTACCTTTTATTTCTATTTTTACGTGTTGTGTTCTGGTGTTATTCAGAGCGCTGAGGCGAGCTGTCAGCTCGACGCCGCCAGGCAGAAAAGTCTGTAAACCAGCAGCCACCATATGTCTCTCGCTCTCCGCCGTTTTCTCGCTTCATTACTCTCTCTCTCTCTCTCTTCATCCTCTGTCTGTTACTTAATCTTCCTCTCTGTATTGATTTATTTCTCTTTTCTATCATTTCATCCCCTCCTTCTGTCTTTCTCTCTCACTCAGGCTCTTTATTGAACATTTACATTAAAAACAACAAAAGTATGTGAACATAAATCTGTGTAATTTCAGGATCTTTAACAAACACGCCGGTGTCTCCTTTTCTTCTGCTGAGCTCCATTCATTCTCTAAAACTACTAAAACCTGCTGCTTCAAACACACGGTTAATCAGAGAATACAGACTCATCCGCCGCTGAAAATAGTCCCTGACACCGACATGCTGAAACAAAGAAAACACAAAAAAACGATGAAATAAACGGTAAAAATGATCTTTAATCGTCCGGTTCGAACCCTCAGCAGTCATTAAAGGAGCTGCACACGTCTGAACCCTCATCAAAATCCACTAACGCAGTTTTCAATTAATCAAATTACACAGATTAATTGGCGAACAGTGAACCCGGGGCCTTTGGGGCCCCTCAGGGTCCTGAACAGAGGGCCCCTTATTGTCTAAAACCCGGCCTTTAATATTCAGTCCAGCTGCATTGTTCCGTGTTTTGTCTTCTCAGCCATTATAGGACAACAGAGGGACGTTTGTCCGGTGACGTGTCGGCGGTCAGGTTAGAAAACGTCGCAGGAATCTGAGGAGAGTTTATTTAAAATAGTTTAAAAGAGGTGTGACGGAGCGGCGAGAATTTAATGTTTAACGCCGTGATGAAACACGAGTCAACGCCGAAGAACGAGAACGAGATTTACGTGACGAACGTGAACTTTCATTATTTAAGTCGGGATGAGTTTAAACTGACGTGTTTTACTGCTTAGAGGACGAGACGGTTTAATTGTCTTTTTTTCACTGAGTCTGTTTAATTTGTGTTTTAAAAAGTTCGTTTTAAAATCATTATTTGTGTCGATCATGTTTGCACTCTGACTCTGAAACTTTCATCCATCCATGTTTGATTTTTGACGTTTTTCGTCTCCGTCTCATGTCAAGATTTGTACCCACATCCATGCGGTTCATGAACGCCTGATTCATGTCTGTTTACACCGCTCTCCCAACCTGACTATGGATCGCTTTTTATTTATTTATTTATTTATTATCTATATTTTTAAACTATTGTCTCATCATTATCTAATCATTCATTCATTCATTCATTCATTATGTTATTTCTTGTGGGTTTCGGCGGCGGTTTCCATTTTGATAATGCGAGACAAACCAAACTTTAGATCGACCAACCAGACACGTGTGTGTGAGGCGGGTTAACCCTGACGAGTTCAGACCAAAACCACTTTCATAAACCAGACTGCTAACATGTTCAGGTTTACTCAAGAAATCGGCTTTTTTGGCTTATGTGTTGCCTCCAGTGGACACTCAAGGAATTACAGTTTTCAGCACTTCAACACCGGCGTTATTTCACAAGACCAGGGGTGACCTAATCTGGTACGTCTTCTTTTTCAGCTCAGAAAAATAAAACATTCCGCTCTTTTCAGTTACCTTTGAAAGTTAAAAACGATTCACAAGAATCTGAAAATTTAACGATCTTTTATAAAAGAAGTTCAGGATGTGATTCCAGGAGATAAACCTCTAAAGTTTGAAGTAAACCCTTCATGTTTTCATGCCCCGCCTCCCCAGCCGAGAAAGTCTGGTCCCGCCCCTTCTCCAAAATGAGGACGCTGAGTAAATATAGACGACCTTTGACCCCGAGTCGATCTAGACCTCCACAGACCCAACTTCACTCAGAACCTTTCCATGACACTCATGAAAACCGAATTATCGCCTTATTCCAATTAAGACCGGACAACTGAAGGTCATGTAAACAACAAAACCCCCAGAGTAGAGGAGTAGCGTTGGTCTCCTCTTTAGAAAAAGTAGCGCGTCCATCATGTCGGACAAAAACAACGCTGTACGATGCTCCATCTTCTTGTTTCTCCAAAATGCCCAGCAGCAGTTGTAGACACTTCTGACGTCTGACACCGACCTGCTGTTGTTGTTGACGGTTGGATGGAAAGACCCATATCGCCCCCTAGTGTTGGGGAGGAGTCTCAGCTTCACTGTAGATAGAAAGTTACACAGATGCTTCACTCTTGTATATTTCAATGGTATAAAACCACAAAGGAATAAAGTTTCTTCTTAATTTGAGGTCAAAACTCTTTGAGTCTCAGTTTCTCTGTAAATCTGAAGTTTCTCAGAAGTTTGACTTTATTATAAAACTTCGATCAGCTGCGATCGGAGGATACGACCTTTTCGTAGATGTTCAGGATGAAGGTGGAGATTAGGGGTTAGTCTGTTCTGGATCCTCTTAACTTCCAATTAATGAATCAAATCAAAGTTTGATTTATTGAACGGTTAAATGGTTGAACGGTTACGATCAGCTGTGATCGGCTGATACGGCCTTTTTGGAAATCGGGGGTCAGCGTCACTCCTCCTGGTTCAGAGTCCGTTTGTTCGTCTTTTTTGACCCTGAATCGATCAGATTTGCGTCTTCAGACGAGATAAAAATCTTTTGACTCCGACGTTCATGACGGCGAGCGAGGCAGGAAAGGACCAATCCCGTCATTCTCAGTTTTCTGTTTCATCACCTCTCATCCTTGATTCTGATTCCTGTCTCACACTCTCCTCCTCTCTCAACATCTTTGTCTTCCTCCTTTTTTTCTCCTCCTCCTCCTCCTCTTCCTCCTCTCTCTGTCTTTCACTTTTCTCCCCTTCTGGCAGACAGAGGGATGATGGGTTTGTTGCCGTAGTAACTCCTCCATTCAGCCTCCCTCTGTTGGCAGCGGCAGCATCACCCGATGACGACAGACGAACACAACAGTTTTCCCGTGTCGCGGTGATTTAGTTGTGTCTGTTAGGAAACAAAACCCGGCTATACAACATCAGACCCCCTCCCTCTCTGCCCTCCTTCATCCCTCCATCCCTCGTTTCCTCATCCCTCCGTCTGTTCGCCGCGCTCGCTCACATGTTGATTACACACAGCGGCAGAAAAGACAACAGACGAGTAAAAACAAATGAAACCAGCCTCACAATTATCGCCCTGCCGCCGCGTCGCCTCTCCTCGCCGAGCGGCTGTTTCTCCTCTCAGATGTTTGTTGTTTGATCCAGATGAGATGAAACGTTATTGATCGCCGCGGGGAGACGAAGACAATAACCTGAGGCAGGAATACAGGCGGCGAGACGGTAAATGAGGACGAGGCGAGATGTGGCACGTCGAGCGGTGGAGAAAAGAGAGGAGGACAGGGATGTAGTTTCAGTTTCTGTGTTTTTCTGATGATTGCCACCCGACGATCTACGACCACGAAAACAACAATATCAGTCAGACCCTCAGACGACTCCAGACGGACCTGACGCTGCTTATCAACCTTCAGGAAGAGGGAACCAAAAACCAGGTCCAGGTCTGAGCCGCTTCCACCGAGTTTAGGCCGACGTGAGCGAGAGCAACAACCAGGAAGTGAACGCCAAGAGTAAACGGTTCAATGTACGAATTAAAATCCACTGACTACGTGAGACCAGCAACTTTCTGGCTGATCAAACCTTTTGTGTCTGTGACCTCCAGAGAAAACATCGGTATGTTTTCAGTGAGTGTCCGGACCCAGTCCTTCTAAATTAAAGGTCATTTCTGATGATTTTATCTCTCAGTTTCAGTGATATGGTCGGATTTGGGGTCGACGTCCAATCAGAAACCAGGTGTTTCCTGTCCCAGCAGATCAGTGAAGATTATAAACAAACACAGAAACCTTTAAAGTCTGATGTTGTCGTTCAAATCTCAATAAAAACCATAAAGTTGATGTTGCAAATACAGAAGGGAAGCAAACAGGGGTGAGAATCGATTCCTAAGAATTGTTTGTCTGACTCCTTAACAATTCTGCTTATCGGTTTCTCTATGACGTCGTACATGAGAAGTGTGTTTTGGTTCAGAACTTTCTAGAATGGCGTTACGACAAAAGCTCTCCAGAGTTTGGTTGTATTTCACGCTAAAAGACGATACCGGGGCGACCTGCAACACATGCAAAGCTTTACTTTCGTCCAAGGGATGTGTGACGTGTTTGTTACTCGACTTAGCGAAGGCGAGACCAGAACAGACAAAAGCAGGAGCAGCGCTAACGTCTCGGCGTCATCAAGGTGACGTTTAACTCCTCCAGGTCCTGCCTGTTGTAGATGTTAGCTCCATGTTTACTCCCTTTACTGTATAAATACTCTCCATCTACTTAGATTACATTAAGATGACGATGACATCCAGAGTCACGCTAACAGCGGGAAGCTTTCACGCACTTTTGGCGGCCCTGGTCATCGAGGAAGGGAAGAAGAAAGAAGATAAACGAATGGTCGGTCACGTTACAAATTAATAGTAGACGCCGTATCTTCAGTCCAAAGGTGAAAATATCAAAGAGTGAATGAGAACAAACCCATTTGTAGTTCTCTATTTTTCACTCAATGAGGATCGATCAGGAATCGTATCAATAACTGAATCTGAATCACTAAATTCTTAACAGTTCCTATCCCTAGAAGCAAATAAAGCAACTCTGCGTTTCCAGCCATCACAACAGAATATCTTTATTGTTTTTGTGCAGGTACAAGAAATCGTGTGCGATTCTGTCAAGTGCAAATGTCAATAAAAGCGCGAAACTACAAGAGGATAGATTCTGAAAGTCCTCCTGGCCTGTAGGGGGCGCTCAGCGGTAAAGTATTAAGAACTGTATATTGAGCATTTTAACACGAGTTTAAACAGAGACTCCTTGACTTTTGGTAACAGTTTGGAAGAACTGATCACTCACCAGACCTGGTTTTGCCCCTCAAAGGTGTCGGCCTGAAGTCCCTGCGTTTGGGTCGGCCTGTTACCACCTCTGGAGAAGAACCCGGTTGCAGATCCTGGACCTGGTTGTAAAACCTCCTTCCTCAGATGGAGGGCAGCGCTCTGACTCGGTTTATTTTATGTGTAATCTAAAAAAAAAGACTGTAGACGTGTTTTTTATTTCCTCTTCACATGAGGTCACCCGCCCCGCTGCTCCAGCTTCAGTCAGATCTACGTCTCCATTCAGGCTTTGACATCCAGACCTACGCAGAACTACGACGTATAGATCCCACCTGGAGGTTCAGGTCCTTTTGTACAAGGTGAATGAATAACTGAAGTTCATGTTACAGGAGCAGAAAAAGAGCAGAAGTGTGACGCAGGAAAGAGACTGACTGACAACATGGGGAAGTAAAGTCAGTCAACGAACCGCTGCTCGGCAGTTCGTGATCGACGACACACCCCTCCCTCCTCTGCCTGCATCAAGTCGTTCAGAAGTCCTTCGTTTCGTTTACTGTCTGACTGATCATGTCGTTCATTTGCCCGCTTGCTCGCTGGCTGGTTGTCGTTCGCCAAAGAGTCAAAGGCGGCAGTTTCACTCCCGACCGTCACGCCACACTCAACTGAGCTGAGAAAGGAACGAATCAGGTCTCAGAGTGATTCTGTTCACGTCGTTCACTATGATACAACACGACCCTGTCCTAACCGTTTTGAAAGATGTTGTTGAGATCAAATTTTTGTGTAACATTTGGCGCCCCCTGTGGACAGAGTGTGTATTGTATTTATTTTGTCTTCTCATAAAGAAACCGTCCTGCTGTTCTCTGACGGTTGTTTCGAACATCATTGTGAATATTTAACGTGTAAAAACGAGTCTGTTTACATCCTCGCCGCAGAGGTTTACTCCCTTAAAAATTACGATAAAGAAACTGTCGGACTTGTCCGAGATTATCTTCAGTGTTTCCCCTAAAATGTTTTTCAATAGCGGCGCTTCTGTGTCGGGCGGCGGGGAGGTTCGCTGTTACTCTCACTCTCTTGCTGCTCATGGAGCTACGCTGTTCCGTTCACGTTACATAACGTTACCTGCGCTACTCACTATATAGACTGTGTATGAGCTTGAACGCTAATGGAAAATGGATTTGACGCACTCGGTGATTCAAAACAAGTCGAAAATAACGTATATTGTTGCGCTTACACAGTGCGAGTAGAAATCATCGGTGGCGCATTTATATTAATTCTACTTGCTGTATAGACCGTGTTTTGTCTTGAACGTTAACTTTCGCATTGATGGAGGAGGGTCTGACCGGACTTGATGCGCTCGTTAAAGATTAAAAATAGGTCGAAAATAACATCGTATGTTATTGCGCTCACACGGTGTGACATGAA
Source organism: Xyrichtys novacula (assembly GCA_962446985.1). Taxonomy (NCBI): domain Eukaryota; kingdom Metazoa; phylum Chordata; class Actinopteri; order Labriformes; family Labridae; genus Xyrichtys; species Xyrichtys novacula. Next base: position 29,848,212 of record OY660878.1, read on the forward strand.
ATCATCTGTGGCGCATTTATATTAATGCTACTTATGCTATTTACGCTACTCACTATAAAGACAATGTATCGGCTTGAATGTTACCTTTTATGTTGATGGAAGAGGGTCCGACAGGATTTGATGCGCTCGTTGATGACTCAAAACAAGTCGAAAATAACATATGTTGTTGCGCTCACACAGTGCGACGAGAAATCATTGGTGGCGCATTTATATTAATGCACCTCACTATATAGATTGTGTATAAGCTTGAACGTTAATGGAAAATGTTCTGACCAGATTTGATGCGCTCGTTAAAGATTAAAAATAGGTCGAAAATAACATCGTATGTTATTGCGCTCACACAGCGCGACAAGAAATCATTGGTGGTGCATTTATATTAATGCTACTAATGCTATTTACGCTACTCACTATATAGACGTTACCTTTCAAGTTGATGGAAGAGGTTCTGACCAGATTTGATGCGCTCGTCAAAATGATGTCGTATGTTGTTGTGCTCACACAGTGCGAGTTGAAATAATTGGTGGCGCATTTATATTAATGCTACTAATGCTATTTACGCTACTCACTATATAGACGTTACCTTCTGACCAGATTTGGTGCGCTCGTTGATGACTCAAAACAAGTTGGAAATAACGTATGTTGTTGCGCTCACACAGTGCAATGAGAACTCATCGGCGGCGCATTTATATTAATGCTACTTATGCTTTTCATGCTACTTACTATATAGACTGTTTATGAGCTTGAACATTAACTTTCACGTCGATGGAAAATGGTCTGACCGGATTTGATGCGCTCGTTAAAGACTCAAAACTAGTCGAAAATGACGTCATATGTTGTTGCGCTCACACGGTGTGACAAGAAATCATCGGTGGCGCATTTATATTAATGCTACTTATGCTATTCATGCTACTCGCTATATAGAACATGTATCGGCTTGAACGTTAGCTTTCATGTTGATGGAAGAGGGTCCGACAGGATTTGATGCGTTTGTTGATGACTTAAAACTAGCTGAAAATAATGTCGTATGTTGTTGCACTTACACAGCGCGACTAGAAATCATTGGTGGCGCATTTATATTAATGCACCTCACTATATAGATTGTGTATGAGCTTGAACATTCATGGAAAATGTTCTGACCAGATTTGATGCGCTCGTTGATGACTCAAAACAAGTCGAAAATGACGTTGTATGTTGTTGCGCTCATAAAGTGCGAGTAGAAATAATTGGTGGCGCATTTATATTAATGCTACTCACTATATAAACTGTGCATAAGCGCGAACGAGTGTCCGACGGGATTTAATGCGCTAGTTGATGACTCAAAACAAGTCGAAAATGACGTCGTATGTTGTTGCGCTTACACAGTGCGACGAGAAATCATCGGTGGCGCATTTATATTAATGCTACTAATGCTATCAATGCTACTCACTATATAAACTGTGCATAAGCTTAAGGACTCAAAACAGGCCGAAAATAGTGTTGTATGTTCTTGCGCTCACACAGTGCGAGTAAAAATCATTGGTGGCGCATTTATATTACTGATCATGTGACCTTTCAGCGCGTCCAGCTGAATGAATGTCGGGGAAACACTGATCTCACTCACTTGTGTCCCTAAAAAAGCATCAGTCTGTTTTATCAGCGTGTAAAAACTCCTCACACTCGCTTTAATGTCTCATTTTTGTGGTATGTTTCCGTTTTTAAACTCAGAAACCGTCATTATGTACCGCAGAGAGCTCCTATTTCCTCACAGTGTGAACATCCCTCCGTCGTGTATTCCCTCCAAAAATGTCTGCGATTGAACAAACCGTATCGGAGGAGTCCTGGTATTAACAGAAACCTATTTTCTGCAGCCGTGCTACAAGTTGAAAACATAATAACACTCCCAAAAAAGAGACTCCTGCTAATGAAAGCGGGCGTGACACGGAGGTAACGCTGAGGAGAAAAGGTTATATTAGCTTTCTAATTTAGCAGCTAGCATCGGTGATTGGCTGGAGGAGTGGAATCACCCTGAGAGACGATGAGACAAAGAGCGGTTTAATTCCCTTCAGAGACGGCCGGAGCTGCATGAGGAACCAATCTGGGAGCTATTATCTTCCCTCCTCTCATCACGTCGGTCTGATTTGGCCTAATCGAGCTAATCTCCCCCGCTGCTCCTTCACAGACCGGCTGCAGCTCAAATGATCTCTCTGCCTGAGGAGGAGTATTGGTCATTTTCTTTTAGCACCAGGACTCTTATTAAGATCCATCTCTAATTTTCTCGCCGTCTCCCCGCGGGGTTCACAGAAGGGGGGGGGTGGTGGCGGGCGTCAGTCAGCAGGTGATTACGGTTACCTCCGTCCCCCCGTGATCGCGGCGGCCGGGCGGGGTGACGGAGAGCAGAGGGAGGCCTGAAATTGCATTCCATTAGTGCTAATACAGAGACATTAAGAGTCCGTCTGAAGCGCGGCCGCTAACGATCTCGGTCACTAATTCATCCAATCAGCTCGCCGGCAGACGCTTCGCGGAGTCATGACGACCTCGCCGCCTCTCCTCGCCGGCTATTAGCGGGTGATTGACAGCAGCCAGCCGCTTTGTTTTAGACGTGGAGAGGAGAGGGAGGCCAAGAGGAGAGACGGCGCTCTGAGAGGAGGATGTTTGATTGGTCCGTCCTGACAGCTCTTTGTGTTTGACGATCACACCACGGGCGCCAGACCTTCGCTCACAAACTGATCGGTTCATTGATTTCTCACCTTCATACCTGCATCAGATCAATCAATACCTGTTAGAGTGATCATTAGAGGACTATTAGTAAAGCGAGCAGCGACGTCAGCTGATGACAAAAACATTTAAAGGTCCCAAAAACTGCAGTTCCTAGACTGTCCACTTGAGGCCGCTGAACACAGCCTGTGGGTGTTACTTTTTACACAGCTTTGTAGTCGTGAATCTAGGGGGCGAGGACAGCGGCGCTGTTTCCGACCCCATCCAACCGTCAACAACAACAGCAGGTCGGTGTCAGACGTCAGAAGTGTCTACAACTGCTGCCCATACAACAGGAAGATGGAGCATCGTACAGCGTTGTTTTTGTCCGACATGATGGACGCGCTACTTTTTCTAAAGAGGAGACTAACGCTACTCCTCTACTCTGGGGGTTTGTTACGGGGTTACGGGGGCGTGGCCTGTAACCGATCATACTCCGACTACGCTGGTTACATGGTAGAGAAAATCGAATTCCAATCGCGATATCTGGGTGTCTCAATTGAAGTTCTCAAACTCAGATTACAGTTGGACTAACGGGTCCATAACGGCTCCGCGCCGCTCAGGCACGGCCAGCAGATCAAGTTCACAAGCATTATAGTCAACGTGAGCGATTCCACAGAATCCGTCCGTCTTCGCTGCTGCTTCGAAGCACGGCACATCAATTCAGTGCAGCAGGAGCAACAGCGGAAGTTGTAGGTGGTTAATTTTCAAAAAAAAATACACTGAACTGTTGTTAACTTGATACCAGGAGACGCCAGGGTTGTGGGATGTGGGTGTTTATTTACACTGATTGGCGGCGGCGGCAGATTGGATCCGGTGGGCGCTGTAGACTTGCGGATCTGATCTCCCTGACAGTCCGTACCAGAGCGGAGCCATTCTGGATCCTGTGGGTTTAGCCAGTAAGGTGTTTACATGACCTTCAGTTGTCTGGTCTTAATCGGAATATGGCGATAATTCGGTTTTCTCGAGTGTCACGTAAACGCACTGAGTGATAGAAATTTTTACACAGCTTTACAGACATGAGCAGAACAAAGATCGGTTTCGGCGGGAAAAGTCGGAGCCTGAACTGTCGCACCTGTGCTAGCTCTGCGTCATCAGTGAACCCAGTATCAGCTGAGACTCAGATCCAGCTCGTACTGGTTTTTGTTCACAAACGAGTCGTCAGTGAAGCGGCGAGCGAACACAGTTACGTTAAAGTTAGAAAACTCTTCAGAGTGGGCGTGTCCTTCAGGATCGTTTTGATAGGACAACAGAGTGTGATGTCAGAAACATCTACATATTTACCTTTTTGGAACATCTTCCTCTGTTGTGTCTATGTTTGTATGATTGTATTAAAGTCGGATTACGTGTTTTTGTTACGGTTGTTCTCGCTCTCTCTCGCCGTCTGAAACCCGTCGTTCAGGTTTATATCTTCTTTCCTCTGTATGTTTCTGACGCTGAATCGGAGGCTGCCGAGGTGGAGAGAAAAAAACCTCATTTTAAATAAAACGGAGCGAAGCGGCTGGATCTGACCTTTGAAGAGAGATGATGAGGAGACGAAGATGAGGAGGTGATCTGAGAGGAGGAGAATTAACAGCACTTACTGTTCTCGGATCAGACCCCCGCTCACTTTACTGTGGATGGCATTTCACCGATGTCAGCCGTGAGCGTGTGGATGTTACTCACGGTTCGATCACGGACACGTCAGCATGAATATAGACGAGTCTTCAAAGTCTTTCTAACACTACATCACTTATTTACCTGGCCCCGCCCCTTTTTGGGGTTTTAGAAAGTATGATTGGATGACTATTCTGCAGATTTGTACACTCTTTACTTTTCCGTGTCTGACTTTGGCGTCTGATTGGTCCAAATCTTACTCTGTTTCCATGGAAACCCCTAGTTTTTGAAAACCAAACTCTCTGAGTTAATCTGAAGTTTAACGCGGAGTTAAAGTCGGTGTTTCCAGCTTTTGTTCTGCGAAAAGGTGACGTGATGAAATCACAACCTCTGTGGGGAAACTGAGCGCGGCGGCCTGTGTCAGAATAATTAAGCTTCTCCGGCTTTAATTGAAAGTTTTGGTTGAAAGTCGTTTAAAAAGCAAATTTAGACTCTGAAACATGTCTGCGGAAAAACAACAGTATCATTAAACTACCTGGGCTTTCTATTTTCTCTCAATTAGACGGTGTTTAGTGGTAATGAGGCGGTAATTAAAGTGACTGCTGTTGGGCTGTTTTTAAAACTCCTCGTTTCTTTTAAAGATTATTCGGTTTTAGATCATTTCACATGAAGCCACTTTGACCGGTTTGTACAGGTGTGTGTGTGACGGGAGCAGGTGAAGTTTCTGAGGTACATTAAAGATTCATTAGCGTCTCTGAAGTCTTCGATACCGAGGTCGTCATGGAGACGGTAAAATATGTTTAAACAGGAAATCATTCGCCACCTGTAAGGCGCTCACTGACCTGTTCCACGCCACTGTGGAGTCCGTCCTCCTGACACCCACCCTGGACGGGTGCTACACCAGAATCTGCGAGCTGTCCTGAACGTGGACCAGAACATCCACATGACCAACAAGGACCTAAACGGGCAGAATCTAGGAGGAGGAGGCTGACCACCCACCGCCATAGACATCAGGAGGCTGGTCCTATGGGAACCAACACACGGGCGCCGTTCACGAGGACGTTCAGCGCTAACGTATGTGGACGTCCTGAAGAAGGATGCGGGAGGTGAAAGCTCTTCAGAACTGGCCGAGTCTGAGGACGACCGAGAGAGAGAGAGACCTCAAAGTGAATAAGAGAATAATCTGAGCAGGTGTGGTCTGTGCACGTTTACATCCAGGTAGTAGAGCGTTGTTGTATTGTGACATTACCTGTTAGTCAGAGCTACAGAACCAGTGTTTGGACTAGTTCAGGTGGAAAATGAACTTTCCCAAGTTCTTTTAACACATTTTAAATTTAACTCGTTCAGTTCATCGTTCATGATTCCACTTTTACATGGTTCCCAAAAATGAACTTATTTGTCATCATTTCTTATGGAGCCAACAAAGAACCACAGACAGCGATTATTTTAGCTGTTTTAACTCTAAAACTCTGTCAGATTAATCAATGAATCCTAATCCAACCAGGTTTACAACAGAGAGGACAGTCCTCAGAATAACGGTGTTTCCCTGATGTTTAGTTCAGTCCTCACTAGTACCAACGTTCATCTCTAGAGTTTATTTTCATCAACATGAGGAAAACCTGCTGCTTGATGGTTTTTTGACTCTTTATTATAATTTCAACAACACGACTGTAGTCCTTCAGTTTTTTATACTTTTCCAAACCGACCTGGAAACAATTCACATCAAATCCAGTTTCAGTCAGACTAAAGAGGAACCAGAACAAACACTGGAAATAACAATAACAAGAAACAATAATGATATGATATTGTGATACGATATCCATTTAAGGTTTCTTAAAGACATTGTGTTTTAGCTGAGGTTTGGCCTGGAAGACTCTGGACATCAGACACTCTTGTGAACGGAGATTAGAACGCCACTCACAGACGTTAGAATGAGCGCGTGCATACGCAAATGAAGAACGATACATTCACATTCATGAACGATCATTTATTGAACGTGTTTAGGTACAACACTGTACAGAACATCTGATTAGACACAACTGGTACTTTAGGACCTCGTTAAGAACCTCGTTAAGAACCTCGTTAATCCAGATGTGACCGTTTGTTCTGTAACTGTAAAAAGATGTTTAAATTCACATCAGGCGGTCTGAAGAAGTTTACCTGACCACTAAATGACTCTCTTGACCTCAGTGAATTTACACAGTGCTCATTCTTATCTCAGATTTTGGTCATGTGTGTTTTTTTATTCGAGGTTGTCGACTCACAGATTTCCTCGTCAGACGTGTTTCACTCAGTTTGTCAAAGTTTGGAAACTCTGACCCTGACCTCGTCCTGAACACATTCTTTCTCTGCCTCAGCTCCTCCATCTTGTTTTCACGCTGCCTCTCTCTCCTAACCCTTCTTTTGGTCAAACACACACACACACACACACACACACACACACACACACACACAGATTAAACAGTCTCGAGACTCCGGGCCTCTGGTCCAGGCGGGCGGGGCTAAGCGCTGTCACATGTCAGCAGCTGGGGCGGCCTCTGATTGGTCGGTCCGGTAAGCGAGGGCAGATTTACCGTTGTGTTTCCCCCACATCAAACACCTTTTCAACCCGTTGCTTTGACAACCGTCGGCCAGCGGCTGATTGGAGCTGACGGCGGCGGGTTCAGACGAGATGTGCGCTCAGGACTGAGCGGAGAGGAGCTTTAGAGAGACGCTGTGTGAACTCTTTAAATTAAAAACCTCGTCAGAAAACTTAACGAGGGTTTCCTGTTAATCCTGCAGATCTAAACCTACACAAACTTCAACTTAAACATGGCTACTGCTCCTGAGGTTGTCCTCTAAGCCCCGCCCCCCTCGCCTCACCTTAAATAACAGGAGTGAACCCCGACTGTGACCTTTCCTCTGTTTCAGACCCTCCAGCTGAAGTCCTCCCTCCACCTGCAGGTCAAAACCACGAACTGCGGCAGGAATTCGTCCGATCTAAAGTTTCTCACGGGTTCTGGTCTTCGTCACAGAGAGCTGGTCCACTAAAAACCTTCAAACTGATCTGGATTAGGTTTTCTTTTGGTGCCCCTGGTAATCAACCCAAAACCAGAACAGAGTCGTAGAAATCTATTTGTTTTCAGGAGAACCATAAAACCGTCAGAAAATGTTAAACTAACATTTTAATAAAGAAAATAACTTTATAAAATTAAACACGTTAAAAAGACGATAAACCAGGAGAAGAAAAGTTCCCCCTACAGGGCGTGACATGAACTTTTTTCACATGAAAAAGTAAGGAGCACACAAAGAACTTTAGGGGCTCAATTAAAATTGATTTGATTGAAGAATATTTTAACATATAGAAATAATAATAATAATAATGATAATAATAATAAAGTACAGAATACAACAACAAAACACTGCACTAATGGTTTATATATATATAAAACATAATATTATATAATAAAAATAATAATCATCGTAATAATAAAGGCAATAAAAATAAACATCACAGCGAAAATAACAAAACAGTAGAAGGTAGAACATTCTTTTTTTGAGAGCATCACCGGTAATTTATTGACGGTCCCTTATTCAACACCGACGTTGACAGTGAGGGTGTCGAGTAGATTTAACCGCGCTGCTGTTGTTATTCCCGGTTATGGAGAGTGAGAAGACACCGGTAGATCCTCAGAGAATGTCCGTCAGATATCCAACCTGAAACTAACTTCACCGCCGTATTTACAGGAAAATATATCCAACCTAAAACTTACTTCACCGCCGTATTTACAGGAAAATATATCCAACCTGAAACTAACTTCACCGCCGTATTTACAGGAAAATATATCCAACCTGAAACTAACTTCACCGCCGTATTTACAGGAAAATATATCCAACCTAAAACTAACTTCACCACCGTATTTACAGGAAAATATATCCAACCTAAAACTAACTTCACCGCTGTATTTACAGGAAAATATATCCAACCTAAAACTAACTTCACCGCCGTATTTACAGGAAAATATATCCAACCTGAAACTAACTTCACCGCCGTATTTACAGGAAAATATATCCAACCTAAAACTAACTTCACTGCCGTATTTACAGGAAAATATATCCAACCTAAAACTAACTTCACCGCCGTATTTACAGGAAAATATATCCAACCTAAAACTAACTTCACCGCCGTATTTACAGGAAAATATATCCAACCTAAAACTAACTTCACCGCCGTATTTACAGGAAAATATATCCAACCTAAAACTAACTTCACCGCCGTATTTACAGGAAAATATATCCAACCTAAAACTAACTTCACCGCCGTATTTACAGGAAAATATATCCAACCTGAAACTAACTTCACCGCCGTATTTACAGGAAAATATATCCAACCTAAAACTAACTTCACCGCCGTATTTACAGGAAAATATATCCAACCTAAAACTAACTTCACCGCCGTATTTACAGGAAAATATATCCAACCTGAAACTAACTTCACCGCCATATTTACAGGAAAATATATCCAACCTAAAACTAACTTCACCGCCGTATTTACAGGAAAATATATCCAACCTAAAACTAACTTCACCGCCGTATTTACAGGAAAATATATCCAACCTGAAACTAACTTCACCGCCATATTTACAGGAAAATATATCCAACCTAAAACTAACTTCACCGCCGTATTTACAGAAAAATATATCCAACCTGAAACTAACTTCACCGCCGTATTTACAGGAAAATATATCCAACCTGAAACTAACTTCACCCCTGTATTTAAAGGGAAAAGAAACATTTGTTGTTTTTTTTATTCACACATGTGACCCTAAATACATTTTAGAATTCACACGCGTCTATCTTTAGTGAAACGGTCGCTCTGCCCGCGGTCCGTCTGTCTGTCAGGAGGACTTCCCTGATTTTCTCCGGATGTTTGGATCCAAACACGTCGGCTCTGTGTTCAGGTTTCACACGTATTTCCCACAATCCCCCTCTTCTTTGTCTGCTAACTAAACACCAGCTGATTGGAGTCCGTCGGTGAGTGATCTGATCCTCCTCAGTGGGAGTCTGAGCTGCTGGTGATACTGGTGCTGATGGTGGAGGAGAGGGGGGTCCATCCCTCCATCCATCCATCCATCCATCCATCCATCCGTCCAAATCAGCATTAATCAGGATGTCTCGCTTCATTCGTCCTCAAATCAGACAAATGATTACTGCATTCAGCTCACGAGGGGCCAGCGGCGGTGAGAGGCCGCAATCAGGCCGCCGCTCGCTTCCCGTAGATCCCGCCGCATCACAGTGTTTCTCTTTCTTAACTAATCGCTTAATAAAAAAAAACAATCTGATTGACGTCCAGGAAAGAAAAGGATTCGTGTTTTTTTTTTGATGATGCCACAACGACGAGTGTTTGGATCATCTCACCCTGAAAATACTCGCCATCCTGATGTTTTTATGTCACGCTTTTCTCAATCAGGCTCAACGCAGCGCCGATAATTTCATTTGGACTGTGGAGTAAATACGGCGGGCCGCTCTGAACACCACAGAAGAAGAAAAGGAGTCAGGTTAAAGACATGAAGAGATGGAGCTGATGGGACAGACGATGAAGAAACGAAAACACCAACACTTTTAAAGACGTTTAATTATTTTTTTCTTAATTATTTTTATTTTTATTTTGTGACACAGTTACATGTTCGTCAAATCAGGGTCTCATGGATGTTTTATCATAATAAAAAAAAAAATCTATTTTTCCATAAACTGACTTTCATAGAAATAAAATTAAACTGAAGTTCAAGACTTTTATAAAACAAACATTTGAACATTTAAAATCACTTTGTTGATACTTAAGAAATTAAAATCAGCCTTAAAAACTTTCAAAAACAGTTAAAAGAAAATTACATTAATTTTTTTCCAAACAAGCAGCTTTTCTCCAGTCTGTCCAAACCAACAATCCTTTTTTAAATAAAAACTCCTGAATTTAAAAAAAAAAAATGTGGTCGACACACTGTCCCAAAAATGTCCCCATTTTGTGAAAATGTCCCGACTTTGAAACCCATCAAATTTAGGTCCCGACTTTATCAAAAACTTTAATCTAAGATGTTTAAACATCTTAATTATTGAATATTTCTCAAGACCGTCTTCACGGAGGAAACAAATCCGGACTTTATGCTGAATGTCTCAAAGTTTATTTTAATTGAAGCCTTTTATTGTCGGTTTCTGTGGTTTATGAGGACACACACACACACACACACACACACACACACACACACACACACACACACACACACACACACAGTGTTTAAACACATGCAGACCTAACAAACAGGAAGTTAAGAAGTCTTTATTTAGTCTTTACGTCTTTATTAGGAGGTCAGCCATCATGATGAGATCGTCAGTGACCTCCTGAGGAAGGTCGTTCAGAGGTCGAGCTCAGGTAAAAATCTGCTGTCAAGGTCACCTGAACATCATTCTCTCAAGTCTATCAGGAGCAGAAATACTGGGATTGGAACAAACACACAACAGAAACTATTGACATATTTACACTCATTCTTCAGGAGTTTTTGACTCTTTACAGTTCCTGTCTGTGAGGAGACAGAGGACCACATCAGACTGATCACAATCTCTTCTCAACACCTCGGCATATTCCAAGGTATTTGAGTTATTGTTGTTAGACTTTCTTTAAAGAAACCTCCTCTGGCTTTAACAACAGCTCGGCATATTCCAGGCATTCGTTCACCAAGTTTTCTTTCTGAAGTTCATTAAAAAGAGACGCTGATTCGTGGGACGTGTTTTTCTGACCGATCGATCCAATTCATCCCGCACAAGCTCAGTTGGAGAAAGGTCTGGAGACTGAGGGGGCCAAACCATCTTTTGAAGAACACCTTCCTCTTCTCTTTTGTCTAGGTAACCCTGACAGAGCTCGGCAGAGAGCTTAGGGTCATCGTCTTACTGCAAAACAAACTGATGAGCCACAAGTCTGAGTCCAGATGGAGCAGCATGGTGCTGGAGGATGGAGTGGTACTGTTCCTTCTTCATGATACCCTTTACTCGTTTTAAGTGTTGAACCAGACTGAGGAGTTTGTTTGTTTGTTTGTTTGTTTGTTTGTTTGTAAACAGGTGTGTTGTGGGGGTGAAACCTGACACCAGGTATCCGCCCACCTCAGTTTTAACCCTAACCCTCGTCTCCTCACCTGAAAACTGAAACCTTCATAATGACGTGAATTAAGCGCCGGATTAACCGTCTTTATTTTGGATTAATTTAAAGATTATAAACACAAAGACATCCTTTAATTTCCCATAATGCACCTGTTCACTGTGAGTCGGCGCTCTATAGGACAGGCTGGTACAGTTATCTATTACCTGTAAGCCGTGTTTTTTCCCACGCTCCACCTGCTCCTCCGGGACTCAGAGGGGGAGGTCCTCGCCACCTTCCCCAGGGAGCAGCTGTGGTTTTGGACTTCTGGTCCCCCAATAATCCCTGCAGGACCTGGCGCTCTGAGAAACACGGCGAGAGGCTTCTCCCAGACCGCCACGCCATCATTAAATCAGCGATCTGATCATTAGAGGCTAAACGAGCGTCGGAGAAAGAGACACGGCTGTGCGGTCTTCATTTTAGAGACGGGAAACCACGTCCCAGAACCCCGAGACAGGAACAGGAAGTAGACAGAAACAGGTAGAGCTGAGAAAGGAGCTGCATGATGAAGAGGAGGAGGAGGAGGAGGAGGAGGAGGAGTCCCGTGGGCTCTCTGTCAGTGGGAATGTTTGGTATTAGCGTTCTGAGTCCAGGTGACGGCGGATCGGGTTTCAGGTTAATTGAAGGATCGCGGATCAACAGACAGCCCCGAATCCTCGCCACGGCGTTTTTCACACAGACTCTGGATCAGCTGGGCGGTTTGTCTGGAGGGGGCGGGGCTTGTTTGGGGTTTGTTGTCCCACTGAACCGTTTTAACAACATGTAGCTTCAGTTTCACTTTCTGTAAACGTGGAGAGGTTTGAGGAGGATCCCGCCCCCCTCAGTTTGGACTTTAATTTTAACCATCAGTGGCGGTCGCCGTCTTTCCTCTGCATCTCTGAAACTCGATTAAAGTGGCGGTCTCACACTCGTGTTCGTCTCACAGTTCGGGGTCGGGGGACAGAGGGGACACCGTAAACAATCCCACGACCCGAACCGGACCCCTGCGCCATATTTCTCCGCCGCCGAGCCCTGAGGGGACAGCGGCGGCGGAATCGAGAGCCAGTGATACCTGTTGGCCCCTCCCCTCTCTTCCTGATTGACAGATGGCTGCTCCATTAGATGAGAATGAGAAGTGGCTCTCTGTCAGCAGAAAGGACTTCCTCTTGACCTGCGACCCCTGACCCTGACTCTTGACCCCTCTCAGGATGGTCCCCCCTCTCTCTCTCTCTCCAGTCTGAGTGAGTGTCGCTCGGCCGCTCACAGGTGCAGCAGGTCAGGACTAAGTGATGTGGAGAGGAGCTTTTGTTCCTCGGAGAGAAGAAAGGAGACGGACGAGGAGGAGGAGGAGGAGGAGGAGGAGGTGAAGAGTCTGTTGTTCTGCTGAAAGAGAGAGAGAGAGAGAGAGAGAGAGAGAGAGAGAGAGAGAGAGAGAGAGAGAGTCTGATAACGAGAGGAGGAGGAAACAGGAAGTCCTGGAAGTTTAAGAAGCAGACATGTTCGGGGAGAGTGGAGTTAGATGATCCATGTTCATCTTCAGGATCAGTCCATCAGTCCTCGTTTTGTCTTGAACTCGTGTCTCTGCAGATGTTTCAGGATGTTGTTGTAAACAGAACTGTCATCTTCAGAATACAGCATGTCTTAGACAACTTCACAGGGCTCGACTTACCCCACTCTCCCCCATCTGAAGCTTTAGAACACGGACACTGATGTTTCTGGACATTCTGGTCGGGTTAAAGTCCTGGTGTTCTGGAGCGGGTCTAAGAGGCTGGATTATTACGACTGTAATTATGAATATTTTTGATGATAACTGTGATTATTGTGAGAACTTTTTTAAAATGTAAATATAAATGTTCTTTTTTTTATACTTTTTATCCTTTACAACAACTCTTTCAGTGAACTAAAGAGCTTTACAATAGAAAATAAAAACAATAAAAGCAAATTTTAAAAAAAGAATAAAATACAATGCAATAAAATAAAGTGTCACCATGCTACTGGGTATTAAACACCAGCTTAAATATCTATGTTTATATATATATATATATATATATATATATATATATATATATATATATATATATATTTTATTGAACATGAAGCATCACATTTTTATTTTCATTAACACCCAATCCCCAAAACAAAAACAAATTCCAGTTTAATCACAGCACAGTCCTGCATGAACATGTAGAGTATCAGAATGATGAAACCTTACACTTACATCCTTAACCCCCCCACATAATCAAGAAATGGAGTCCAGACACAATAAAACTGTCCAACTGTCCCTCTGGACCAACATGTCAAATATTCCATATGAAGCAAATCAAATAGGACTTCAGGTCAGTCAGAAACAGTCGGTGGTTTATGTCAAATCTACTTCAATAGTACACTTTACAGCATATGTGAACACGCTAAACACCTTTATGTTCTTACTGAAAACTGAATTGAGCTTTATGATAATTTGGATCCAAAAGTCTAATAAATACGTTTTTAATAAGTCTCATTTCGGTGGGGAGTTTATTCCAGAGTCTGGAACCAGAGACTGAAACGTCTCGGTCAGCCCAGTGTTTGTGTTTTGACCCGGACACCTCCAGCAGAAGTTGGTTTGACGACCTCAGAGCTCCTGGACGGTTAAAAGCTGAGTTAAATAGACGGAGGCGAGGCTTAAAAAGAGCTTTAGAAACAAATATTCAAAGTTTAAAATTAGTCCTAAAAGAGACGAGAAGACGGTGAAGGAAGTTCAGGACAGGAGTGATGTTAAAAAGACAGACAGCTGCATTTTGGACTCAGAGATGATCGGGAAATGCCGACATAAAGTGAATCATAATCGTCGAATCTTGAACTGATCAGAGCTGGACGGTTATCTCAAGGTCGTGACGGCTTAAAAACATCAACATGCAGACTCCTCCTCCCTGGTCCAAGAGTCCAGGTCTGCAGCGGCGGCGTTGGCGGCGGCGTCGGGTCCTCCACTCTCTGGACTCTCTGGTGTAATTATAATAATTCAGGTATGAGCCTCTTTAAGGTGTTTACAGTAATAGTCGCTGCGCCGAGTGGACGACTCTCTCTCTCTCTTTGGATTAATAAGCCGAGCGGTACTCAGCACAGCGCGTGGTAAAGCTCCGCCATGATTACAGTACGCCATCAAGAAAATTAGTTGTTTCCCACACGCAGCAACGCACAGCGAGGGGTTCGAACATAACAAGTTGCTTTTGTTTACGGCGGCTCGCTGGCTGTTTGCAGAGAGCGAGCCAGCTGCCACAAATCACACGTTCAATTATTCTGCTTTGCTTATGAGCATCCAAATATTTAGTCCACTTACCGCGAACAAAAACAGTCGTAAAGTGATTACAGACGCCGAGGAGTCGAGTTCTCCTCCAGGAGGGAGGAAGGAGGAGGCAAGGAGGAGAGGAAAGGAGAGGAGAGGAGGAGGGAAAAAAGGGAGCTTGGTGTTTTTCTCCGTTTGTTCAGATGAACAGATGAGAGAAAAAAGGTTTGAGGACGAAACTGTAGATGGATGAAAGAAAAAACTGAATATGAAGAAAATAAAGTATCAGGAGGAGGAAGAAGAGTACTCAGGGAAGAGTACAAGTACTCAAGGAAGAGTACAAGTACTCAGGGAAGAGTACAAGTACTCTGAGGGAGGAGGGAGTTTAGTGAAGTTAAAGAGTACAGCCCGACGTGTTGATTCAGAAAGATTCTTAAAATAAGGAAAACGAGGAATAAATGAAAACAAAAGAAAAAGTTTGAGAGCAGAAAATAAAAACTAAAGACATGAAAAGTTTCTGTAACTTCATGACCAACAAGAAATGAAAAAAGTCAAAGAGAGAGAGAAAGAGAGAGAGGAGGGAAGACGAAAATGAGAGAAAGAAAAAGAAAACTTAACCTGAGGACAAAGACGACGAGTCCAGGAGGACAGACTGGGACAGTTTGGAGGAAAGATGTAAAAGTGATTTTCAATAAAACCAGAAACAGAGAAAGATGGAAATAAAAAGTCGCAGGAAGGAAACAAAAAAAAAGAGAAAACAGTAACGCTAAAAAAACGTCAAAATAGGGAAGGTGGCGAGAAAGGGTGACCACTCATAAAACCGTATTTTTCGCACTATAAGGCGAACTTCAAATCCTTACCGTACCGTAGCCTCATGGAGTTATTGAACGAGTTAAATAAAGTTTGACTTTTCTGACTGTTTTGTTTGGAATAATGCGCTTTATGTATGAAAATAGACGCGTTCATTGATGATGCGCCTTATAGAGCGAAAAATACGGTAACCAGAAATCTTAAACGTATCGTTTCTTTAAAAAACACTTTATCGTGAAATTTCACAGATGTCCCGACTTCGCCGCCCTTAAGTTCGTGTTTCCTGTTTTATTTTTAACTTTTATCGGCGCTCCGTCACCTCAGGACGAGTTTACGTCACTTTACTGCGCGAGTTTGAGTTTCGACACTTTTTCAGGAAATTTGGTGTTTCATCATTTTGTTCAGAAGCTCCTGACTTACGATGTTACTATCTGTGTTGTTTATAGTGTGAAAACTTTTTTGTCATATCTTTTTTTTTCTTATTTTATCAATTCATCTCTTTATTTTTACGTATTTCTTCTTATTTTATCTATTTATCTCTTTATTTATTTATTTTTTTATATTATTTATTTATCTCCTTATTTTTAATTATTTTTTTAATTATTAATTAATAATTAATTATTTTATCTCTTATTTATCTCCTCTTTTTACTGTATTCACACTGGAGTTACTGTGACAAAAGAATTTTCCTCCTTAATTATTAAAATATTTCTGATTCTGATTCAAAAGAAACAGAAACTGAAGAAAAGAGAGAGAGAGAGAGAGAGAGAGAGAGAGAGAGAGAGAGAAAGGTAAAAAAGAGAAACAGAAAGAGAGTTAGACTGCAATAAATAAGTGAGGGTGAAATAAAAAAAAACGAAAAGATGTTTGGATGAAAAGATAGAGGAGAAGAGAAGGAGAGAGGATGGAGGGACTAAGGAGAGAAGAGAAGGAAGCGACCTGAGGAAGTCTGAGGATCAAACGAGGACAGGTGAAAAAAACAGGAAACAGCAGGGGGGGGCGGGTCAGCTGATGAGGCTGCGTTGACCCCTGCAGAGGTCAAAGGTCGTGGTCTCAGGTCTTTGAAGAGGAGTCGGACTCGGAGGACCGCAGACTCTCAGCGGGTCCACAGATCAGGATTTCACGCTTTGATAGAAACACTCTGAGTGTTTTTGTTGTGAGATAATCCCTGAACTCAGAACCCGGACTTCCTCTGCAGCTGCTGTGTGGGCCGAGCGGGGCCAGACCAGACCGGGGTACGGGTTCAGACCGGGGTACGGGTTCAGATCCTGATCAGGGGTCAGGGAGGGGACCACTACAGCTGAGTACAGGACTGTTGAAGACCTGATCCTTCAGACCCCCCTCAAAAACCTCTCATGGAGGATTTAGATCCATGAGGAGCAGAGAGGATCTAAGAGGACCCTCCAGACCTCAACGGGGAACCAAAACCAGATCAGTGACAACCAGGACTTATTAACCAGTAGACCAGTTTCCTGACCACTAAAACCAGTTTGTAGACCAACAGATCCAGATCAGTGATCCCTGTCATGAACTGTGTTCAGTGTTGGTGAAGTTCAGGTTCTACTAGAGGAGGACATGTTTCAGGAATTTCCGTGGGTCACGTGATTCCACTGGGATGGAAGTCATTTTTAATTAATCCCGTGATCGGGACAGGAAAAATCAACGGGAGCGGGAACAACGTTAATAGACGATCATTTTCAGCCTGTTAAACAACCAGATGAACAGATGCGTCCATTTTTGTCGTCATCTCTCAGTGAGAGCCGACACTCAAACAAGAACTACAACAGTGGTTTGACTTCCTGTCAACACAGGAAGTGACAAGCGACTCGGAGCAGCTGCCGGTGTTGCCGGGAGCGACTGTTTGGTTTTATTCAAATGGGAGCGGGACAGGAATACAACGTTTTTTCAACATGTTTGGTTTTACTCAAACAGGAGTGGGACAGGAAAGGATTATTTTTTTACTGAAGTCGTGACGACTGACGTATTTATCGGAGCGAAGGCCTGTTAACGGCGTGTTTTAGCTCTCCTCTGGACATCTGACACACTTGTGAACGGAGTTTGGAACGCCGCTCACAGACGTTAGAATGAGCGTTCAACACCGACGTGTTCTTACGCAAATAAAGAACGAATCGTTTGAGTTCGCCTGAGATATGAACGAGTTCATGGACGATCGTTTATTGAACACTGGCCGTGTCAGGGACCACTAAAACTATCTGACTGACCATGAGAACCAGTCCAAAGACCACTTGAACCAGCTCGTTGACCCTTCACTCAGACCACTACAAGTGATCTCAGTCACCGCCAACATCAGCTCAATGACCACGACCACTCAAACCAGTTCTAAAACCAGCTGACTGACCACTGAAACCAGTTCTTAGATCACCAAACCACTTCATACTGTCTTACTGATCGTTGAAGCTCCTTGTAGACCTCTAGAACTTCTCTGAAACCACTTGACTGGACCTTCCCTGACCCCTTGGACTCCTTCTTGACCTGCTGAACTTCTCACCAGGTTTCACTGAGACCTTCTTTGTGACTTCAGTTCCTGTCCTAAAGCCGCTTCGTTACTTCGTCAGTAACCCTCGGACCTCCTGGATGAATTCTGGGATTGTAGTTTTTTATGAATGTCAGATTCTGAATCTTGTTCTTCTGATCTAAAACGGTGATTCCATCTGATTCATGTTCATTTATGCAGAATGATCCTTCAGAAAGTCTCATTTCCAGATGTGGAATCAAAGAAAAAAACCTTCAGATGTTTTTTTTTTGCTCCGGAGAAGAAGAAGAAAAAAATCGACTTTGACATTTTGTGTTTGGAGCTCTCGGCAACAAAACAAAAAATTGAGAAACAGTTTGTAACCTCTGCAAAGACTCGCAGACTCACACCTCCACCCACACAAACAACACAAACAGCACCACAGACACAACAACAACAACACAACTGTGGAGCAGATTATCGGCAGAGCACAAAAACCCCCGGACATGACTCATCCGGCGCACAAACGGCGCCGTTCAGAGGGACTGACAGCATCATTTCAGGGGTGACAACAGAGCGGCGAGGAGGTGAGAGGAGAACATTAAAAAGGAGATAACAGGAGGAGAGTTGGAGGGAGCCAAAAAGTGAGGAAGAAATCCCCTCAGAGGCCGAGGAGACGAGGAGACGAGGAGCGAGCGGACCACCGGGGTCAGAGGTCAGATTTCAGAGGATCTAATTTGTGGTGTAAAACTCTTTCCAATCATCGACTCCGTCTTTTCAGCCGCCGAGGTCAGACTCACTTCTCTCACTCTGAACCAGGTGGAGAAAATCACACATAGACAGACTCCTCCTCCTCCTCTTCCTCCTCCTCCTCCTCCTCCTCCTCCTCCTCGGGGTCCCGGGGCTCCGAGACTTTCCAGAAACTCTCAGAAACAAACTTTTTCCCCGACACACGAATCTGCGGCTCCAACGTTTGTGATTTTTTATCATTTCAAACATATTTTTCATTTTTATTAAAGTCCTCTGGAGTCCATCAGGAGGACCACAGGGTTCAGTTCTCGGCCCACTGTTAGTAACGAACCATCTAACCACGAATTTACAACACAACCGGAACGGCGGTGATTTTCGCCGTCCGCCAATTCCTAACAGATCCGTTTGTGACACGAATTTCGTGGCGGATTACAGACAGTGGTAATCGCGAGAACTCACAAGAACCCGCAGATTCACGATCAATCGCGCGATAACTCGTGATCAGCTGAGGAGTCCGGCGATCCGCAGAGGAACGGAAAGAAGTCGGTGTAAATCGTCACGTTAACTTGAATGGTTACGATCAGAAAAGATCGGAGGATACGACCTTTTAGGAGACGATCAGGATGAAGGTGGAGGTCGGGGGTCAAACAGGACGTCCTAAACTCTACCTCCATCTTTATATCGTTGATATTATTTACTGTCTCAAACCTCCTGATGAAGCTTCTTCAGTCCTCCATCATCAGTTTGATTCAGCTGACTGAGTTTTTAATTTTTGAGTCCGACCCCAAAGGAATCAGGACCGAGAGTCGAACCTTCGACAGTGGAATCAGGACTGGATCTTCTTCACATGGGGGTTCTACTTTACCAACCAAGACCAGACCTAATCTGTGACGGTCTGACCCGGGGATCCCACTGGATCCAGAATGGTTCAGCAGGCGGATCAAATACGTAAGCATAAAGCGCCCACCAGATCCAATCTGCCACCGCCATCGGAGGAGAAGCGCCAGCGTGATTACCGATATTTCGCGTGAGACTGGACAAGATCTCACAAGATCTTGCGTGTTTCCCCGTGTTGTGGCGTCTGGCAAAAATAGAAGACTTGCGCATCTGATCTGGGCGCTGAAGCCAATCCGCAGCGGACGGATTCTGTGGAATCGCACACATCGATTATAACGCTTGCGTACTTGATCCGCCTGCCGTGCCAGGGCGAAGCGGAGACGTTTGGATCCTGTTGGGTTCTGCCTGTAAGTCTGTTCTGAGGGATCTCTACCTCTCCAGGTGAACTCTGGCAAAAACCAAAGAAACTGGAAGTGAAGACCCCTGACCTCTGCTCTGACAACTTCCTGTCCCTACATGTTTAAGCGGCGGGATCACGACTGTTTCAGGGAGACTCTGAAGTTCTAGTCTGGTGTGTTTGTGGAGACTTATTGCACAGCCGGTCCTGGTCCTGGTCTAGGTCTAGGTCACGGACGTCCTGCAGAAACTTTTCGTCCCCTCTCGTCCATGACAGCCCCGCCCCCTCTAAGGTCGAAGTCTCTCCTGTCTGAACTCTCCGATAAAATTACGATCATTTCGATAAAACGTCCCAGAAACGTCCCTAAAAGCCGACCCCTGGTTAAACTCCTCGCCTTCACTCAGAGTCACTTCATAAACACACGCTCTGGTTTTCAGACTTGTCTCAAACGTCCTTCTGGACAATCAGGCGCTGTGGCGGCGGCGGCGAGTCCACATCAGAGTCCCAGAACTCGGAGCGGCGAGAAAAAAAAAAAACCTTCAATCATCAAAAAAAGTTGTGAGCTTTCCTCTCCGGTTGTGACGGCAACAGCGGTAGCTCTGCAGTCACCCCCTCACCCCTCCTCCTCCCCCCTCCCTCCCTCCATCCATCCATCCAACCTTCCCCGTGACCCTCACCCCCCCCCCCCCCCCCCACCCTTCCCCATTAGCCGCAGCTATTACAGCCCCTGAGAGAGAGTCATTACCGCTCCCATAATCCATGATGATGAAGCTCTCAGCTCGAAACACCGGCAGCTTGTACAGGCTGCGCTTGATTGGCAGGATACAGGGGGTGAGGAGGGGGTGAGGAGGGGGTGATGGAGGAGGAGTGGAGCTTTGGTATAGGGGGTTTGTGTGATGGGAACTCCACTCGAGATGTGAATTGGCTTTGCCACTCCAATCAGGCCGCTGGATGACAAATGAAGTGTGTCTCTTTCACTCTCTCTCTCACCCTTCCTCTTCTTCTTCTTCTCCTCCTCCTCCTCCTCCTCCTCCTCCTCCTCTCCCTTCACACTTCTCCTCTCTGTCCGGGTGGAGAAAGAAAAGGGGAGTTCATGTGGGAGCGCTTGACAGCAACACAATCACATTTCTATTCAGCTCCCCCGCCTGCCTGTTTTACCTTCTCGGCAGCCGGGCATGCCATGCACGCTAACACACAGGCCGGCCGGCCAATTAGACGGCGGCGCAAAGAATCTGTGAAAGACACAAAAGGTCTTTAGAGGTTTGGACAGGTGTCTCATTTGGCCGCGGGACATAGTTTAGAGGCTTTTTTATGTCGAGTTTGTGGGCAGAAAGCGAGGAAGGTTATTTGTCGCGCTGTCATTTTTTTCCTCCTTTTTTAACGCCCGTCTCGTTGTCTGTCTGTCGATCCCTGCGGCCCCCTCCATGGGAATGATGGGTAAATTTGAACCGCGGTAAAAAGAGGGAGGGGCCGGGGGGTCGACTCGGCTCGGAGCTAAATAAGTAAAAAATGAAATCAAACCTGATGATTTCTCCGCTCTGCGAAGGGTCAAACCGCGTTTATCTGCGCGTTTTTTTCTCTCCGCCTTTATCGGCGCGTACAGTAATTACAGTGGGCCGGGAAAAACAAGAGCAGAGATAATTGGTTTGTTGGTTTGCGGCTGAGTTTGTTTAGCGGGGTTATTATCCGGCAGCAGCTCCATTATGGCTGCAGCTCAGAAATCCCTCATTAGCATACACAAATATATACAGAGAGGATGTGGGAAGAGAGGGAAACGCAGCCGTGTTTAGTAGCGAGCGCTCCCGACACATGCGCCGCACAAAAACATGCAAATACAATCGACAATAGAGCGGCGCCGACACTGCCTCCAGCTGTGAGGAGACGCAGGGAGGTGTCAGGAGGAGTAAAAGAGGAGAGGAGGGAGGAACGGCGAGGGAAGACGAGCGCGGAGACAGATGTAGCGGTAATTAACACGAGGCCCGGTGGCGGTGGCGGTGGCGGCGGCGATGGTGGTGGAGAACGGCTTGACAGTGGCTTTCACCCTCCGCCATCGTCACCTTCATCGCCATCCTCGTCTTCATCACCGGGGCCTACACAAGCCAACAATCGCTGTCAGTCTGTGTCAGAGCGGCGTGTCGCAGCCGAACAATAACGGCTGTCAGAGAGCGCCGGTTCATCCCGATCCCCGCGCCGCTCGCTTTGTTTGTTTTTAACGCGTCGCTTTGTCCAGAAACGAACGAGCGAGTCGAACCGCCGACACCTGACCGCCTGACCCGCAGGAGCGGCGAGGGCGGAGATACCCACGACATGAGTCTAGAATCAGAACATACAGATGTGAACACAGGCCTAAAGACCGACCAATCAGAACGTGACGCTCTTCTAGAAATCATGGACTGGAGAGTAGACGGTCCAAGTCCAAGTCCAGCATCCATGATGGTCCGAGGATCATCAGAGTCCATGTCCCCTGTAGATTCAGAACTAGATCTCCAGGTTTAGGAGCGTCAGGACTCAGAATCTAACACTCTTCGTTGAAAGGACATCTAGACTAATTGAGACTCAATAAGTCTAGATGTCCTTTCAACGAAGAGCTGGAGATCATAGATGCTGCATCCTCAGTTTTAAACCTATGAGAAGATAAAACATGTAAAATTCAGAGGTTGATCTTTCCTCAAGTCTTATCGTTTTTCTCTTTCCTGTTTACGTCTAGATGTAGACATCTAGTCCTAAATTTCTCCGTGTGTTTACATCTCAGTGTAGAAATCATAGATATTTTGTTGTAGTTGTCTACATCTGTAACGTCTTGATGTAGAAATCTAGTTAAAGTTTTCTTTAGGTCTAGAAATCTAGAAGTTTTCTCTGGGTCTAGAAATCTAGTCATAGTTTGTCTATGTCTGTTTAGGTCTGGGTGTAAAAATCTAGTTGTAGTTTTCTACATCTATTGACGTCTTAATATAGAAATCTAGTCATAGTTTTGTACGTCTTTTCATGATAAGACATAGAAATCTAGTCGTATCTTTCTTCAACCTCGGTGTAGAAATCTAGTTTGTATTTTACTACGTCTGTGTAGAAATCTAGTTTGTACTTGTCTTTGTGTGTAGCGGTCTAGTCATAGTTTTCTTCGTCCGTTTAGATCTTGGTGTGGAAATCTAGTCATAGTTTTCTTCTTGTGTTTACGATGAGACATAGAAATCTAGTTGTCCTTTTCTTCGTCTGTTTACGATCAGACATAGAGATCTAGTTTGTAATTTTCTTTGGGTGTAGAGATCTAGTTTGTAGTTTGTTGTCTTTGCTTTAGTTTTAGTCGTCTGTTTACATTTTGTTGTAGAGATCTAGTTTGTATTTTACTACGTCTGTGTAGAGATTTACTTCGTAGTTGTCTTTGTCAGGATGTAGAGATCTAGTTTATCGTTGTCTTTGTCAGGATGTAGAGATCTAGTTTGTAGTTTTTCTGTGTTTGCTTTAGTTTTCGTTGTTTTCTCATGTTGACGCCGTTTAATCTGATCCGTTTGAGGCCTCATAGATCTGTGAGAGCTCAGATCTGCCCAGAGGGGGTGAGGACTGTGGGGGTGAGGACTGTGGGGGTGAGGACGGGGGGGTGAGGACGGGGGGGGTGAGGACGGGGGGGGTGAGTAAAGGTAATGTGAGAAAGCTGGAGGTGACAGGCATTGTGGGAAGGTGTGAACGACAGAGAGAGGAGAGGAGGAGGAGGAGGACTGAAAAGTGCTCCTTGTCCTGCGAGGAAGAGAGACCTTTTGAGGAGGACCTTCACCTCCTTCTCTCTGCCCCCCTCCCCCCTCCTCCCCCCTCCTCCCCCCAATTAGACAAACATTAACATCAATTAAGGACCCTCACGGGAACACAGGCTCTATATAATTACCTTAATGGGCGGACGCTTTCTCTGCTCCCTCTCTCTTTCTGTCTCTTTCTTTGGACCCTCAATCTCTTAAACAAACTTAGAGGGCCTCAGTGGGAGGGGCGGGGGGGAGAAAACGTTGATCGGCAGCAGGGGGGGGGGAGGCGGGGGAGGGCTGGGGGGTCGTTTCCCGTTGGCTTTTGTGGGGCTGGACTTTGTAAAAAGGCCTCGGCTGAATTGGACCTATTGGCCGACAAACAGAGGAGCTGTTCCCACAGAGAGACCGGAGAGGGACAATACGGACCCCCGACTGAGAGGGGGGGAGAGAGAGGGGAGGAGAGAGGGGAGGAGAGGGGGAGAGAGAGAGGGGGACGACCGGGGGGGACACAGAAGGGAAGAGGAGAGAGGGAACGAGAGGAACGAGAGGAGGAGAGAAGAGAGGAGAGAGGGACATTTAATACTCTAACGGGAGGAGACAGAGAAGGAAGGAAGGAAACAAGGGAGAAGGAGATGAAAAAGGAAACAAGGAACAATCAAGGAGACAAGGGGGAAAGAGAAGAAACAGGGGTACAGGGGAAAGGAGACAAGGAAGGTCAGAGCAGAGAAGCAAAGAAGTGAAGGAAACAAGACAGAAGACAGAGTGAGACCAGAGGTTAGGAAAGGAAACAAGAGAGGATAGGAGGAGACAAGAGCATAGGGAAGGAAACAAGAGAGGATAGGAGGAGACAAGGAAGTAGGGATGGAAACAAGACAGAAGACAGAGTGAGACCAGAGGTAAGGGAAGGAAACAAGAGAGGATAGGAAGGAAACAAGAGAGGCTAGGAGGAGACAAGGAAGTAGGGATGGAATCAAGACAGAAGATAGAGTGAGACCAGAGGTAGGGAAAGGAAACGAGAGAGGATAGGAGGAGACAAGAGCATAGGTAAGGAGACAAGAGAGGATAGGAAGGAAACAAGAGAGGCTAGGAGGAGACAAGAGCATAGGGAAGGAAACAAGAGAGGATAGGAGGAGACAAGGAAGTAGGGAAACAAGATAGAAGACAGAGTGACCAGAGGTAAGGAAAGGAAACAAGAGAGGATAGGAGGAGACAAATGAGTAGGGAAGGAAACAAAGGAAAAGATAAGGAAACAAGAAGGCATAGGAGGAGAGATGGCAGTATCTTAGGAAACAAGACAGATAGGAATGGTTCAAGGAGTCAAGGGAGAAGAGAAGGAAACAAGAGAGGATTAAAATGAAAAGGAACCAACAGGAAAGATAAGGAATCGAGGACAGGAGGAGACAAGAGAGTAGGGAAGGAAGGAAAAAAGACAGATATGAAGGGTTCAAAGATCAAAGGGGGAAGGAAAGGAATCAAGACAGAAGAAAAAGGATGTAAGGAATCAATAAAGGAAACAAAAATGGTGCAAAGTTTAGTGAGGAGAAGTCAAGGGAGCAAATGAGGAAAGAGGAGACAAGAGGAGAGAGAACAAGAGAGGGGAAAGGAAGCAAGGTAGGAAAAAGGAAACAAGTCAGAAAAAAAAGGGGAGAGAAGGAAACGAGACAAGAGGAAAGGAGGCAAGGAGGGAAGCAGGATGGGGTTAAAGGAAAAAGGAAAGGTTCAGGACTCTGTGAGAGACTGCGTTAGCGAACAAAGTTCCAGAGTTTCCTCGTCTCCAGAACTTCATATCATTCAGAATCTCTGGACTCAAAGGGACCAGAACCAAAACCAGGACTGGACGGTCCTGATCTTCAGGCCCTCAGGCGGCGCCGCATTAAAAACAGAGCGGACCCGAGCGCCTGCAGCAGGTCAGGACGGGGGCGGAGATACTCCTAAGTTAAAATCGTACCAAATGGTCGCCCATCTGTGAGCCGAGGAAGATCGCTCAAAGGTGATCTGGCTCGGTACCGAAGACTCTGAATCTAGATGACCCTCGGTCCGAGTCCTTCACTTCGACCCCGTCACTTTATTCAGGATCAGGGCCTGGAGGTCCATCCAAGTCCATCCAATCATCAAAGTTTTAAAGTATCCTTAAACCCGGGGGGGAAACCCTGAACGAAGACCCGCTTTAACTCCACAGACGGACAGAGGAGGTGAAATTATAATAATAATAATAATAATAATAATAATAATAATAAAGTGTTTATTTATTTTAATTCTGTCAGAAAACAAAGTTACAGACTGACTGTAGTTTATTACCGTATTCACTCGAGTAGAAGGCCATCTGTTTTTTCCTGTAAACTGTGTGAACCTCTTATATTTGGAGTTTAGACCCTCTGATATCGACAACATTAGAATTTACATTAAAATCAGAGCAGAACCAGAATATTCAGGTTTACAGTCAAATCCACTCAGTCTGTGAGACCGGAGGTTTTCAGGACAGAAACTTTAACGTATTTTTACAGACTGATCGTGTCTCTCAGAGTCAGACTGTTAGTTCTGTTGTTCAATCGGCACAGGCTAATACTTTGTCGTGTTCTGTTGGCCAATCAGGGACTAGAGCTACGATCAGCTGACCGAGGAGATCCAATAAGAAGCTGGACCTGATGTATGTGGATCAAAACACTCAATAATAAACTGACGTCACTTTTGTGGATTTAAAGTTCTGAGTCGAGTTTATCGTAGTTTGGCGATATATCGGAGAAACTTTGACAGTATTGATGAACTCTCAAGACGATTAAGGACTTCTCTGTAGTTTTATAGTTTTCTATCTCTGTTTAGGTCTGAGTGTAGAAATCTAGTCAAAGTTTTCTCCTTGTGTTTATGATTAGACATACAAATCTAGTTGTAGTTTTCTACGTCTGGTGTAGAAAGCTAGTTGTAGTTTTTTACGTATGTAAAAAACTACAACTAGCTCAGCAGCATTGCATTGTGGGATAATATACTCAAAGTGCAGGAGCTTCATTGTAGTTTATTTTCTATATTTAATTGTCCTTAAACTTTACAAAGTAAATTATATTCACTAAATTGTAATAATAAAATAAATAATAAATTTTAATTATAACGCACTTTTACAAGAGCTCAAAAACGCCATACAAAGAAAATAAAAAAATAAAATAAAATAAAAAACAAAAAAAATACAGAAAATTTCTGGAAATAAAACCAACAATGAAAAAGGTTAAAAAAGATTCAATATGAAAAGACAATAAAAGTTTACAGGTTTCAAAAACAATTTAAAAAGGTGTTTTTAGGAGTGATTTGAGAGTACGGTGGTCTGTACAGTCTCCGGTGGGTTTGATTGTACCGACTATACTTAAAAAAAAGACGTTTGTTTTTGTTTCTTTGGTGTAAAATAAATCAGTCTGAGCTGATACAGATCATTTTAATCTGAAACCCTGTAAATGTGACGACACCGAAAACTTGATTTAAGTTTCTGCCACAAACCTGAAAAATGAAGAACGAGAGGAATTTAGAGAAAAGGTGTTAAAGAGTGAAAATAATGCAGACGAGAAATCAGAGTCACTGATGGTTGGAATAACGACTTTAAAGATACGTGAAGGTAATGAGTCTTTTAATTTAATGACCCGTCTGTTCAAAATGGACTTTCAGGGTCGGCTCTTTTTTCTCTGTTTGAGTGTTTTTATCTTTACTGTCGGACAAACCTGAAAACACCTGAAAACACCTGAAAACACCTGAAAACACCTGAAAACTCCTGAAAACTCCTGAAAACATCTTTTTGTTTTTCTCTGTCAGCTGATCCAGATCCTGTAAAAACTCTGAACCAAACCTCTGAGTCTGTTCGGACTCAGGTGAGGATGAAGGTTCCTGTAAGTCCTGACTGACCGACCCGTCACTCATCGGCCTCTAGAGGGCAGTAGGTGTCCAGGACCTTCGTGTGTGTGTGTGTGTGTGTGTGTGTGTTTGGGCCTCTGCTTTCACACACACAGAGAAACCCTGAAGGCCTGATGGAGTCGCTCCGACTGAAACTCCGTCTGTCTGATTTAGTAACAGGAGGTTTTTCTGATCCAATAAAAACAACGAAAACAAAAGAAAGTGTGTTTGTGTTTAATAAAGAAAAACAGGATTTTCAGCAGCTGTTTGTAAGAAGAAATCAGGTAAAGAAAAATACTCTGATTATTGTGATTTACAAAGTCAAAGAGGGGCAGAAATACTCGACCAGTAAAGTTCTACTGCAACATAAAAATACTGAGAAGTAAAGACGTCAAATCAGAAGAAGAGAGACTTGGAGTCAGCAGATAAAGAAATATCTGTACATGTATGTAAGGCTCTAAAAGGTGAAACTTTAACATCAGAGTAAGAGGAGAAACATCTTTATGAGGATAAATAAACGTGTGAATAAATCTGTGTCGTAAATCTTTAAGAGTTTTAACTTCACAAAGTTTTACTCTGAAAAAATAAACACAAAAACAGAAAATACAAAATTCATGAAAGCAACAACCGTCAGTACGTCACATGACCCGGATCAGACTTATAAAACCTCCATTTTCATTTTTTTTGTAAAGACCAAGGCTGTGTCCGAAGTGGATCTTAGACATCGTCAGATTTATAGAGAAACCACATATGGGAGTTAGAGATTCATTTTGGACACAGCCAAAGTGTCTCGAAACAGAAGAGCTTAAACCTGCAGTTCCCAGAGTGTCCACTAGAGGCTGGCTGCAGAAACAACAAGAACCACATACACACTCAGCCAAAAGAGGTCCAGTTTAAAACCTTTTAATGCCTTTTTTATTATATTTGATACATACTTTTATCAAATCAATATGATCAACTAATGACTAAAAAAACACCTGAATACAGTTCGATAAATGATCAAAATGTCCTCTTGTTGTTTATCAGTTTCCAAAAACATCAAATGTATCAAACGAGATAAAAAATAAATATATTTGTTAAATTTTAAGGACATTTTGATTTTGGTTTTCAGTCGTAAGTAAAATAAACATTTAAGCTCCAAAAAATCTGACTTTTCTGACCATAATTTGTGTTTTAGTTTTTCATGACAAGCTTGTTTTAAAGATTTTAAATTTGAAGATTAGCCAATAAGACGCACGGCTGGCCTCTTGTCAGGTCAGGTCAGTATAACTAATATATCTAAAGGTTAGTATAATAATATAATAACAGCAAAAATAAGAAACTTTAAATAAACTAATAAAAATGTGGCGTCTGCTGCAGATCGGCTTTAAAACTGGAACGAAACATGTGACTTCACATAAACTAGATACAGTTATTATAGAGTCTGGGAGGTTAAAACAGTAAAAACTGATTTTATTTGACATTACTTAAGTAGAAATGCTGCAGAATCTATATATTTATCTCTGTGTTAAAGTCACAAAATCAAAGATCTTAAAAACCAGATCACTCACGCTCCTTCCTCCTCTCTCTCTTCGATCTTCGGCGTCTGATCCGACGGCTGAAAAAACCTGAAACTCAAACTTCCAAACAATAAAAAAGTGTTTTTTTTAATTTATTTATTCTGTCTGCTGATTATTTCTGCCTCACCTGCCCACAGACACAGATGTTTTCACTGTAAACACCAGATTCCTCCTCCTCCCTCTCGCAGCGCCGTGTTTCTGTTCGCCAAACTGAACATCGGCGGCGAAGCTGTCGGCAGACTTAATTAATCAGACTGATTTCATGCAGCAGAAGTAGTGCAGTGATTTGACAGAGATTGCGGCGGGTTGGAGGAGTTTTCGAGGACTTTCTGATGGTAAAAGTGCAGAAAATTTTTCCTCTTTAATTTCCTCCAAATTGCGAGTAGAGAGGCGTGTGACATCAGCGCTCCAATTTACATGTTACACTTGAATCATCTCAGCTGACGGCGCCGTTATCGTTAGAGGAGGTTTAACGGCGAAGAAACTCCGGAGGAAGGGTGGAGGTGAGGAGGAGGAGGAGGAGGAGATCCTGTCTGTGTGACCAGAACATGAGCGCAGGGGTCAAAGGTTACAGCAACCAGTCGATAAACGACTTTAAAGCTCCTCTGAGAAACAGTTTGGGGGCGGGGTTATACTCTTTAAAACTGTCCACACAGGTGTCTTTAAGAGTTTAACCTGAGGGACACGCCCTAAAAAACTTTTAGTGTAAACACGCCTACTCAAGAGGAGGAGGCGGGGCTTTGACATGAGGAGGCGGGGCTCTATCATAGGAGGGTGGGGCTAGATTATGAGAAGGTTGGCTGGGACTATGACATGAGGAGACGGGGTTAAATGTGAGGAGGCGGGGCTATTACATCTGGAGGTTGGGTAATGAAGTGAGGAGGCGTGGCTACTCAATGAAGAGGTGGGGATCCAACAAAAGGGGTGGGGCTATAGCATGAGGAAACTGGGTTTAATGTGAAGAGGTGGGGATCTAGCATGAGGAGGCAAGGCTCTAACATAAGGGGGCGGGGCTATGACATGGGTACACTATGTTTAATTTAAGAACACGGGGCTCTTACAGTCGGGGGCGGGACTTTCACAGTAGGAGGCGGGGCTCTAACATGAGAGGTGGATCCACATCATGAGAAATCCGGGCTGTTATGTGAGGGGGCGTGGCCATCACTTGAGGAAACTAGGCTCCAAAAAGTGCAGATGGGCCTAAAACAGAAGGGGGCGGGGCTTTACATTGGGAGACCTTGTTTAATGTGAGAAGGCGGGTTTCAATCACAGGCGGCTGGTCTCTGACGTTAGAAGGTGGGGCTCTAACATGAGGGGGCGGGGCTATGACATGATGAGACTTGGTTTAATGTGAGTAGGCGGGGATCAGGCATCAGGAGGCGGGGCTTCTTTTATAAGGGGTTGTGGCTTTAACACCAGGAGACTGGGCTCTAACATGAGGAGGCGGGGCTCTAACATGAGGAGGCGGGGCTCTTCAGTTGGCATACCTGTGTCTCTGACCTTGATCCGGTCCTGTTGTCGTCAGTCTTCCGTCACTTCCTGTCTTCTGAGTCTCTGTCGTCGTTTCTTCTGTTTCAGAGGAACTGACTCGACGTTTCCCTGAAACTAAATGAAACGATAAAACCGTCTCGCCTCGACCCTGATCCAGAATCTAAACCTGTCTCCGTCACGTGTCCCTGTCAATCATGCGTCTCATCTTCAGGATGGTTAAGCTCTCCCTCGCTGAAGTTCCTGCGTTTGTCCTCCTCAGTCTTCCTGTTTGTCAGGTTTTCATCGAACTTTTTGGCGACAGATGAATCTCTCCTTAAAGACGTTTTTTTTCCTCGTTTTCACACCACACCTGCTGCGGCGGATAAAAAAACCCTCTCAGGTAAATTTCAGGTCCCTGCCTGTTGTTTGTCACACTGCGCTGAACTCGACTGTCACCGCTGGAAACCTGGAAACGTGGCGAGAAAAATAAGTTTGTCAATCAGAAAAAGGTCTGATGCATTTTGGGATAATGGTGTAAAAATAAACAGCGGTGCGGTCTTCAGAGAAACAAAGCTCGCTGTTTGTGGCGCTGGCGCTCGGAAACCTGTAAAGTGACAGTGAGAGGCCCCAGGAGAGGAGGACTGAGCGCGTGCAGCTGAAAACAAGGTGACATTTGTTAGTGATCGGCTGATTGACGGAGACGAGTTTATTGTTGAGCCGCCAGTTGGACGCGCGGCTGCCACCGAAAAACTTGGCTCACACGGGGACAGCTGTGTTGGAAAATAGAGCTGCTTCCAACTGTGGAAATATCTGTGGACGTCCACTGAGGACGTGTTGGTGTGAATCTGTGGCCCCCCGGCGCCGTCTGCAGGGGCTTCTTCACTCTCCAAACCTGACCACTCACCGCCGCCGCCGCCGCCGCCGCCGCTGCTGCTGCTGAGGCTAAACACAGAGCGTCTTTGTTCACAACAAGAAGCAGAATCTGCACGTTCAGCGCTTCCTGTTATTCAAGGTGTTGAGGGTTTAACGCACAGCAGCAACGCCGCCGCCATCTTTAATGACGGCTCAGACAGAACAACAGTAGAGCGAAGAGACGGACCAAAGATACGAGATCGATCGATTGATTGATTAAAGGTCATGGTCAGGAGTTTGTCATGACCTCCCCTTCAGAGCGACTAAGCGGTTGACTCTCTGACTTGTTTCCTCCCGTAAACCCGTCCTGGTGATTTTCTCGCCATTTCGGATCAATAACAGAAGAGTTTTGTTTAATCTGAGCAGATCTACGGCGAACCTTCTGGATCCTGTCCTGAGACGACGATCCTCACGAACACGGATGTTTTTACGTGATGTTTTCCTCTTTGTTCTCTCTCTTAAAATCATATTTCCCGGGTGCAAAATCGAAGAAAAGCGAACAGTTAATGTGTCTGAGCGTATTCGTGGTCATCAGCGCCACAGTTTTGATTGTTCTGGGTTTCCTTGGTCCTCCTGAGACTCAGCAGGTGTGACGTTTTGTAGTCTTATCTCTGTCGTGTATCCAGTGTTGTTCCTGAACATGTTTAAAAAACGATCGTTCATGAACTCGTTTATATTTTGGGCGAACGTGAACGTATCATTCTTTGTTTACGTTTGAACGTGTTGGTTTTAAGAGCGTCATTCTGGCGTCTGTGAGCGGCGTTCTAAACTCCGTTCACAGGTGTGTCAGATGTCCAGAGTCTTCCAACCACCGTTAAAACACGCCGTAAACAGACCTTCATATTTAGCGGAAAGTCGACCAATCTGGCAACACAAACAGCGTCAAATATTTGAAGATATAAGACAATAAATATGTGAAGAGTTTCCTGGTCGGTTTGTAAAAGTATAAAATCACTTCAGTGTCTTCAGTCGTGTTGTTGTTGTTGTTGTTGTTATAATCCTAATAAAGAGTCTAAGAACCATCCAGCAGCAGGTTTTCCTCGTGTTGATGAAAATAAACTCTAGAGATGAATGTTAGTGACTGAACTAAACTTTAGAGAAACAGCGTTACTCTGAGGACTGTCCTCTCTACTGTAAACCTGTTTGGATCTCAGCCTGATCACCAAAGTTGTCCCCCAAACGTGGTCAAACCGGGTCCACTAACCCCTCACAGGTTCTGGTTCAGAGTCTGCTCTAAACTTTCTTCCCTCCCTCACTGAACTTGAATAATTTCACTCTTCATCACAAACAGCGTTTAAAAAAAATCCTCCTGTTACACAAGCTGCAGCTTCTAGCGCCGTATTTCTACGCTGAGGCCTCTTCACGCCTCTTAAAGTCCTGGACTGTTATTATCGGACCTGCTGGAGCTCAGAGCGGCTGCTGTGTGGACGTTAAACTGAACCGAGGTAAACTTAAACGCCGTATTTTTATAAGAGGAGAGAGAAAGGAAGTTAAAAGGCTTTAATTTCCTGTTTCAGCGTGACCTTCGACAGCAGTTTCTCCCCTCTTCAGTCCACGGCGTCTCCATCTCTCGCTCCGCGCTCACAGCGACGTCTCAGTCTCCGAGTGTTTCCACAGATCGTCGTCACGTTTTCCTGACGGTGGGGAAATTCAGGCTTTTGTCAAACACCGGCGGGGTCGCATCCCCGCCGTCCCTACCCGGCTCTGCGACCTCAGGCGACGATTGAAAAAAGCCAAATTACACCGGTGTTACACTTAAAGTCTCGGCGGCGTACTCGCGCCTTTTATTTTTCCCCGGCTGAAGGTGATGATTTAAGCTGTCATGTTGCCGAGCAGTTTAACAATGGTTTTATAATAATATTTCAGAAAACTCAAAAAACATCCAGGACTGGGTCTGTAAAGTGCTTCAGTGTTTGTGCCTTTTGTGTGCGGCTCAGCAAAGGTAACGATTTAATCTGACATATTTCGGAGCAGCAGAATAATAATATTTCAGCGTGGTCTTTCTTAATAGCGGGGGAGAACAAAAGGCTGCAGGCCATTCATCCGGCTGAAGGCTTACTTTGACACCGGCTGCTCGGGGCGCGGCGGGGGCTCCGCATACAGAGTCGGGGGGTTTATACGAGCTGCTGCTCAAACACATTGACAGGGAAACATTAGCGGGTCCTGAGAGCGGCGGAGGTCACGAGTTTGATGAAACGCGGCGCATATAAGACGCTCTGCGGGCAGGAGAGACTCGCAGAAAGACGAGATTTTTTCACAATCTGACGTTTTTAAGAAAGTGACAAAAATATGAAAATGGAGAAATCAAAAATATGATATCAGTGAGGAAACGCTCCTCCTAAAGACGTGAGGAGGAGTGGTCAGCAATCGATGGGCGGAGTCTTTCATTAACATAAATACCA
This sequence comes from Xyrichtys novacula, assembly GCA_962446985.1. Classification (NCBI taxonomy): domain Eukaryota; kingdom Metazoa; phylum Chordata; class Actinopteri; order Labriformes; family Labridae; genus Xyrichtys; species Xyrichtys novacula. The sequence goes on from OY660878.1 coordinate 29,882,158, forward strand.
TATAATATGAACATTCATTCAAAAGAAACAGCATCTGTGTAAAACCTGTCTGTGTTGGAGCTTTAAAATACTTTTAAAAGACGTTTTCTTTGATATTTTTGTGAATTTTAAACTATTAGATTTTCTGAACCTTTAAACTCTCGACATTTAGTCCAATCTGAAGGTTTTTAACTTTATATTTTTACTCTCCTGGTCGTAATCGACGACATAAAGATCAGCTTACACAGGATATATTTGAAACTTGAGGACTTAAGTGCACGATGAGTAGAAATGAGAATATTTTAGGTAAGAGATTTTAACTCAAACACTTTATTTCTGTCCTTTAACATTTTAAAGTTTGAAAATAACTTGAATTTCAGTTTTCAGCGTTTTCGCCTTTTTATTTATTTTAAATTACTTGCACAAAACAAGTTTTTCTCTTTTTAAAATCTTAATTTTAACATTTTAACTCATTTTAAGTTTTTTAAGAACGCAATTAAAATAGTTGAACTTTAATTCAACTTCTTAAAACTTTCAACTTTTCAACTTTTTTAACTTTCATAGTTTTTTCTTAGTATGATTTAAATTTTTTCTTTTAAGCTCAGTATTCACTTAATTTTTTAACTTTTGTCAAACGGGGAAACTTTTGTGAATGTTTATTAACTCTAAATTGATTTATTAACTCTAAATTAATATCTTTAATTATAACTGATGTGAGTATTTAAGGTCGTCTTTGTTTAGCTTAGTTGTCATAAGTATAAATATATTATATATTTACACTTTTATAGTTTCATTCTTACAGTTTATATTTATTGTTGTTTTGCACCGTGGGTCTGAGAGGACTGAAATTTCACCTGTGTGTATATTAAACATGTTTATCATATTTGACGATAAAGTCGACTTTGACATGAAAAATCTGAGATGAGCGACACGGAGACTTTGATCTTATAAATTATGGGATTATTTTATGTCAAACTGTCTCTTTTTTCAGGCTTTAAAAATCAAGTTTTCTGGATTAACTTTAATTTTACTCTCTGATTTATTTTTCACTTTTCGTCCTCGCAAACTTCACCTTCTATACGTTTGACTTCTTGACTTTCCCTGTATGAGTTTCTTTTTATAACGCTTCAGAATCAGGCGGCAGCTTCAACTCTTTAGCTTCATTCACACTCTCTCGTTAACTTTCTGACTTTTCCGTTCCCGTTAACTGAACCGCTGTCATCTTCAGATAATTGCCCGCCGTTCTGTTTTCCCGATTACGTCGATTTTCCTCCGAACTCTCTTAGTTTCTCTCTCTTAAAAAATTCCACTTTTGTTCAGAACATTAAATCTTTCTCATCGACGTTGAACCGCGGACACAGAGAAATATCGTCTTTTTAAGGCGGCAGGAAGTTCGGCTGTTAAGAAGAAAGATTTTGTAAGAAGTGAAGAAGAAAAGGAGAAGATGATAACAGGAGTGGGAAGACGAATCTTTATATTTTACAACTTGCATGTTGGGTTTGAGGAAATGGAGCATTTGTTGAGTGTGTTTTTCAAAGCAGGGAGAAGGCAAATTATGTTTTTGTGATGAAAAGCGTATTTTCGGGTGTTTTGTGTGAATACAATCTTTGGTGTTTTCTGGGGGAGAAGCTAATGATTTAAGCTTGACATGTCAGCTCAGCTTAATAACAGCAGAATAATAATATTTCAGCTCGCTCTTTTATAAAAGCGCCGGCTGCGAGAAAAGGAGAGCGAGCGGGCCATTCATGCGGCATGATGGGTAGTTTGACACAGGCTGCTTTTCTGCTCAGCACGATGTTTTCCATTCGCAGGCGAGCACGCACACACATTTCAAACACGTGTGACAGCAGTGCTCCGCCGCCGCCGCGCTCCCGTGTGTACGTTCTTCATAGGGAAGGCTAAGAAATGCTAACATATGCTAACGGGCGCCGCGGGCCTGTCACTCTGTGCGTTCGAACGGGTTGATGAGGAGCATTTAGAGCGCTCTCTCTCTCTCTCGACACACACCCCTCATCTGCACTGACAGCTAGCAAGCTATTATTACACACACACACACACACACACACACACACACACACACACACACACACACACAGGTATGCACATCAAACTGACAGCTCGGCTATTAACCTCCAACCCGGACTGAACCCTCACACACATCACAGCAGGGCAAACATACGTGTCCGTGTGTGTGTGTGTGTGTGTGTGTGTGTGTGTGTGTGTGTGTGTGTGTGTGTGTGTGTGTGTGACAGTACTCATGCATCTGTCATGTAAAGTCGTCGACAAAATGAGCAGCGTTGTTGTCGTCATTCTCGTCAACAAACATCGTCGATGATGAAGAAAAAAAACAACGATTGAGACGCTGACGGATCAGAGCGCCGCGAAGACTTCATAAGGGTCATCATCTCAACACGGAAGGTCAGGCGTGTTAGGTACACAGGCGGGTGTTGTTGGGAGAACCTGTTGCTAGGCAACTGCAAGGATGAAGGTGAATGAATGAGTTTCTTTCTTACATATTTGAGGACAGGAGACATTTACAGCGGGGATCAAACTGGGCGATGAAGACGTTCGGACACGCTTCGCTAGCACAGTCGGGTCAGTGGCCCCCTGGTGGTCCCTGAAGGAACTACATACGGTTTACAAGAGGTTGGTGATAGTAGATTATTTCATAAATCACAATTTTTTTTTTACATAAACTCGAAAAATTTTTAGGTGACAAATTAATTTTAGAAAATTAAATAAAAATATCTAAAAAATTTTATTAAATTTTTAATAAAAATATCAAAAAAATCTAAAAATATTGTGGTAACCACTAATAATTTTTGAAAACATAAAATTTTTTAGTAAAAACAAAGTTTGAGAACATAAAATATTTTATAAACAAACTTTAACAGCAAAAAAATTAAAAAAAATATGTGAGAGAACAAACTTGGAAAAATTATTGAACAAATGCGAAAAGATCTTTAAGCAAAAAAATTTGAAAGCAAATTTTTGAAAGCACAAAAAAACAAAAATTTGTAAAAAGACAATATTTGTAAATAAAAAAATTCCAGTAATCTGTAAACTGTGTGCATTTCACACGTCAGTTTCATTGAGTCCAAAAACATCTCTTATTCCAGATAAACGTTTATTTTTTACTCTTAAAGTCTTCAAAAAAGACTCATAAAAATTTTTACTGTTGCAAAAAGATTTTTAAGCAAAACAAATTAGAAAACAAATTTTTAAAAGTACAAAACAACAAAAACTTTGAAAAAGAAAATATTTTAAAATGCAAATAATCAGTAATCTGGTTTTGTGGATATAACACGTCAGTTTCATTGAGTCCAAAAACGTCTTTTATTCCAGATAAACGTTTATTTTCACTCTTAAGTCTTTAAAAATAAAACCTCAGATCTGGACTGAAGTGGAGTTTTTGTCGGCTGATTCTTCTCCTGATTTGGAGGCTGATAAATTGTGATCGCATGAAAACAATTGACTCAAGTACCGCTCAGGTGACAGATATTACCTGTTTCCTGCCTCCAGAGCTACTTAACCACTTAGCAGCAGATTAGTGAGACGTTGAGGGAACCCGGGAGGAAAACTGATATTTGGATATTTTACAAAGAGCTCCAGTGTGAGCGCGGAGGCCTCCATAATCCTGCCGCTGATCCGGTGTCTGCTGCTGAAAACCGAGGACCTAAACCCTGAAATTCTCTCTGTGGAGGAGGAAGGCTTTAACGCTGACTGAAAACCACCTTATCAGTGATGAATTTCAAAATAAAAGCCCCGCACTGACATGAAGACAGGATGTTGTAATGAGACATTTTTCATGATGGATCAGACTTTCCTAATAAAAGCAGTTCAGGTGAGGTTGTAGAAACACACACAGGTGATCCATCCTCGTTTTGACTCCCTTTTAAAGGGTCAGTCCGCCCAAATGACCCTGAAACACTCTTTCCCACACATCCCTGCTGGTGCTGATCCAGCTTTGAGTTTTATCTGCAGAGTTTTGAGGAATAAATCTGTCAAAACATGTTTTCATTTTGATTTCAGCTCCAGGTCAGAGGAACAGGCTAAAGAAATATTCATCCTTCATCTGCTTTAGAGAGGACTTCACAGTTTCTCACCACATCTCTGCGCCTCCTTGAATGTCAGATATGATGGGGATTATATTTGGTTTGGTATGATTGATCGATTATTCTTTTATAGATCTTCAAACCATTAAATCCTCAGGTTTCATGGTTTGTTGTCGTCTTACGTATAAAATTAAACGTTGTTCGTCCTCGTTCATCAGCATCTTCAGATTTACTCAAAGGTTTTAAATCCGGTTCATGAAGCTCTGAGCTGATGAAACATCTAAACACAGTAGAGCGGCTCCAGGATCAATCTAGATTAGGATTACAGATCTGAATCTAGATTTCCGATCACAGTGTCAGTAAGGATGACCGATGACTGATTTGTCTGTTTTTAAAAGTCATGGTTGACGATTGGAGAAGTTGGTCATTATTATAACCATCACCCTAACCTGACAGACGATGACGTTTCACAGCCATAAGGAATAACCAATCGGAGCCCAGCACTTCTAGCCAATCAGAGGCGAAGGAGGGCGGGACCTTCCCCTACCATCCAACAAAAAAAATTGCGTGCAGGGCTGCAAAAACATTGACCAATGGGAGCCATCCATCCCGGACAGCTCCTATTGGTCTATCTCCTGCTCCGCCTCTCCATCCAATCACCTCGCTGTATTCGACACACCCCTCTCCCGTAGTTCCGACCCGTCCCCTCCCACTCTCCCGTAGTTCCGACTCGGAGCTAAAATAACCCACTTCTGCTCACCCCACCGCCAAAAGGAAGAAAGGGGTGGAGTCGAACAGGACATGTGACCAAGCGATGAATCTAACGTGAATAAAGATCGGGTCATCCTTTGAGCGGTGGAGAAAGCTCCGCCCTCAGGTCATTTTTATCTCCTTTTATCTCATGTTACATAAATAACTCTGATTAGTCTCTGACATGTCAACACGGTAGCTGCAGACGGCGCTCGCTAGCAGAGCTGGCGTTTACCGCCGCTAGTCACTAACAATCCGACATGGTGAATCCTATTTGAAGCTAGCGTAGGATCTTCTTCTCCGATCGTCGACCAGGACTTTAAAGGTCATGGTTGAATAAACCAGAGGTCAGGTGATCTCTCGCCCCGCCTCCAGCTTTGGCGCTCCACCTGTGCAGGAAGTTGCAGAGAAGAGTCCTGAGACCTTCGCTGCTTTTCTTTGTTTCCATGTGACAGGAAGTCGAGGTGTTCTTGGCGGTCCTGACTGAGCGAGTGTTTAACAGCCTGTCCTGGTCTCCCGCGGTCTCTGGGGGTGAGAGAAGTCTGCTCACCCCTCTTCGCTCATGTGGTCTTGGCGAGCTCCGCTGCAGACTTATCGAAAGTTCTCCTTCCTCATTCCGTCACGTCTGTAAAAGGGAAGATCTGAGTCTGCCGAGGTCCGGAGTCTGAACCCGGGTCCGGAGTCTGGGCGGGTGTCAAACTGAAGGAAAGAGAGAAAAGAGAGGAGGACAGGAGGAGTTAAGGAGGCGAGGAAGGAAGGATGTAGGAGTGGAGGCAGAGATGGAGGTATATTTAGGAGCGTGACAGATTGTGTTTGAGTCCCTCCGTCTTTTTATCTGTCTGCTCACATCAACACCTTTATTGATAGACGAGGAGGAGGAGGAAGAGGAGGAGAGAGACGATGAAGACGAGGAGGAGGAGGAGGAGGGAGTATTTTTAATCCTGAACCTGCTGTTTTCTATTTTGGTGAAATCTTTGGGTCAGTTTGGGGTGTTTCTCTGTTTTTATCTCAAACAGAAACTCCTTCATACGGAGCACATAAGGAGGGCTTCGGCGTTGTTTTTGGCGTACTGTCCCTTTAAGAGAACCTCAGATAAACAGATGGTGATGAATCCAAAAGTTCGGTGTCGGCGAACTTTCTGTCCGTCAAACACATGAAAGTGTGACGCAGCAAGAAATAAACACAAACCTGTCGGAGCCTCAGAACACAAACGGATGTGGGTCTATTCAAAAACACAAAACTTTATTGAAACACAAACTCTTTAACACCGTGTTTACTTCTGCTGGTTAGAGACGTCTCTCTGTTTGCAGATGTCCCTCGCCACGTGGAGTCTCGAATGTCGGCGTTTTCTTCAGCTTCATACCTCCAAAGTAAAACAGAGAGAAACCTACAGAGAAACTAAGACCAACGCTGAACAGGTGAAAGGGTGAGAGTTTGAGACGGTTAGAAATTCAGTTTTTTTCTCTGAATAAAGTCTGAAAAATGACTCTGTACATTCAAGGGTTAACAGTGAAACTGAGACCCACCACAAACAGGTAAATGGGCGGAGTTTCAGACCTGTTGATAACCTGTAAATCAGTTTTTTAAGCAGACTGAAGATTCTGTTTTAGTAAATATCTACAGTGAAACTGAGACCAACCCTAAACAGATGAAAGAGTGAGGGTTTGAGACCACTTAACTACCAGCTCCTGTTAGAAATTCAGTTTTTTTTTCATGTTTATTTCTCTGAATAAAGCCCGAAAGACGACTTCATACATTTATGTATTTACAGTGAAACTGAGACTCACCAAAGACAGATAAATGGACGGAGTTTCAGACCTGTTAATAACCTGTCAATCAGTTTTTTTTACTGGAGTGACGCCCGATTTTTTACCACATCCTGAACGTCAACGAAAAAGTCGTGAACGTGAATCCACGAGTTTTTGTGATTCCTGCTGTCCAGAATTCGCCTCACAAACGGATTTGGTAGGAATTGGCGTACAGCGAAAATCGCCCCTGTTCCAGATCAGAGCCGTTCCGGATGCGGTGAAAACTGGCGGTAAGCTGACTGAAGCCTCTGTATTACTAACTATCTACAGTGAAACTGAGACCCATCACAGACAGAATACGGGGGGCAGACCTGTCAGGAACCTCGAAGTTCTTTAATCTTCTTTCAGTTTCATTCTGCTGAAGTTCGTCAGAGTGAAGAATCTGTTTTAGTGACGATCTACAGTGAAACTGAGACCCACCATGAACAGATAATAGTGTTTTCTCCACAGTCCGTCAGGGTCACCTCGAAAGTTTGGTTGTTTTCCCTCAGATGTTCAGGTTTCCGAGTCCTCGTCAGGTTCTCCGATGTCCTGGTTCAGTTGTTTGTGTTTCCGATTCTTCGTCAGTTTCTCCGATGTCCTGGTCTGGCTCTTTCCCGTGTTTCCGAGTCTTCGTCAGTTTCCCCGATGTCTTGGTTCAGTTGTTTCGTGTGTTTCCGAGTCTTCGTCAGGTTCTCCGATGTCCTGGTTCGGTTGTTTCGTGTGTTTCCGAGTCTTCGTCAGATTCTCCGATGTCCTGGTTCGGTTGTTTCCGAGTCTTCGTCAGTTTCTCCGATGTCCATGTTCGGTTGTTTGTTTGTTTCCGAGTCTTCGTCAGGTTCTCCGATGTCCTGGTTCAGTTGTTTGTGTTTCCGATTCTTCGTCAGTTTCTCCGATGTCCTGGTCCGGTTGTTTCCGAGTCTTCGTCACTTTCTCCGATGTCCTGGTCCGACTCTTCCCCGTGTTTCAGACTCTTCGTCAGTTTCTCCGATGTCCTGGTCCGGTTGTTCTCTGTGTTTCCGATTCTTCGTCACTTTCTCCGATGTCCTGGTTTGGTTGTTTCTGAGTCTTCGTCAGTTTCTCCGATGTCCTGGTCCGGCTCTTTCCCGTGTTTCCGAGTCTTCGTCAGTTTCTCCGATGTCCTGGTTCGGCTCTTCCCCGTGTTTCCGATTCTTCGTCAGTTTCTCCGATGTCCTGGTCCAGTTGTTCTCTGTGTTTCCGAGTCTTCGTCAGTTTCTCCGATGTCCTGGTTCGGTTGTTTGTGTTTCCGAGTCTTCGTCAGTTTCTCCGATGTCCTGGTTCGGTTGTTTGTGTTTCCGAGTCTTCGTCAGTTTCTCCGATGTCCTGGTTCGGTTGTTTGTGTTTCCGAGTCTTCGTCAGTTTCTCCGATGTCCTGGTTCGGTTGTTTGTGTTTCCGAGTCTTCGTCAGTTTCTCCGATGTCCTGGTTCGGTTCTTCCCCGTGTTTCCGACTCTTCGTCAGTTTCTCCGATATCCTGGTCCGACTCTTCCCCGTGTTTCCTCCTCAGATCTAAACTCTCGTCGTTTTTCTCTCTCTCTGTTTGTTCAGTTACTTTTTCTCTGTTTTGTCATTTCGAGGTCGGCCGGTTCGATTTGCTCTTCCTGACTCCCCCTCTCTCTCCTCCCCCTCTTCCTCACCCCCCCCCTCCTCATCTCCACCTGAGTGTTGGCTGTCAATCAAACACAGAGTGGGGGATGTCGGGGAGCGAGGTGGAGGAGGAGACAGATGGAGGTGAAGGAGGAGGCCTCGGTGCTGCTGGCACTCAGTCTGTGTGCGCCGTCTATACGTGTCTATATATACTGTGAGAATATACCATCAGACTAAACATGGAGGACACGGACCGCAGATGGAGCTGACGGCGAGGTCGGCCATCCGCCTGGCGGTCTGCCTGTCTGTCTGTCTGTCTTCTATATCTCTGAACACTATAGAACATATACAGGACATTTAGTCTTTTCATGCAGGAACGAGATCAGATCCTCGGGGTTTTCTTTGACTTTGTGTTTCTAAAAAAAACACAAATAAATAAACGAACCGACCGACGAACTTTTGTCATGATATTGAATTTAATTTAAAACCGAAACCCAAGAGTGCAGAGACGACGAATCAGAGGGTCAAACCGAGAGATTTGATGTTTTATGAAAACTGAACAACGTAAGTAAAGAGAGAAACAAACAGGTCCAAAGTTCTGAGGGTTGGTCACATGACCGGGTCGAAGACAGACCTTCAGAGAGGAGGAGGAGTCTCTCCGAAGGAAAGACGGAGGAAGTTCAGGACTCTGTGAGAGACTGTGTGAGCGAAGAGTTTCAGAATAAAGTTTCACCGTCTAAGGAGAACTGTCCTGAGGTCTTTTGGATCTAAACCTGACCTACTTTTGGAAAGAACAACTGGACTAAGTTGAGACGTTTCAACATAGAACTGTAAATCATAGATGCTGCATCCTCAGTTTTAAACTAATTCCAGGAATTAATAGATTTCATCGTCTACGGAAGATCAGATCATTAAAGATTCAGAGGATCTGGAGAAATCTCTGAACTAAAGGGGGACCAGGACCAGAACCAGGACTGGATGATCCTGATCTTCAGGGCGTTAAAATCAGACAGGACTCTGGAGTTGAAGTCACCACATTGACAGTCTTTTTGGAAACCATGGACAGTGAGTCCTACTCTCATAAAAGTCTGTCAGGAAATGTAGCTCCACCTTCTTGTCCAAATATGGTCACTTGTGTTTTGAGGACACACACTATCATCAGTGAAAGTCTTTAAAGCAGATTTTTCGATGAGTCGATGAAAAGTGATCGACCAAACATTAAAGTCAAAAAACATAAAAGTGTTTTTATTATATGAATAATAAAGATTCAAACAGTGATGAATATTTATTATTAATAAAGAGGATTTAAATTATAACCTGCTGATGTGACGGTGAGCAGCTGTGTGTGTGTGTGTGTGTGTGTGTGTGTGTGTGTGTGTGTGTGTGTGTGTGTGTGTGTGTGTGTTATCAGCTGTTTCTGTATGTGTACGTTACAATCTGAGTGTGTGTTTATTCAAGAGGGCAGATTTCAACAGTCACACACACACACACATGCACAAATCTTCCTTCAGCTCAGATCACAGAGAAAATAAACTCTGAGGGCGTTTATTATTCCTGACCTGCCAGCTGTGTGTGTGTGTGTGTGTGTGTGTGTGTGTGTGTGTGTGTGTGTGTTGGAGTTCTTGAACTTGACCCTGACACGTCGATTTGTCTTTTTCTCCTCTAACTTTTTCTCTCTTTTCTTTTTCTTCTTCGTTTTTTTTTCTTTATTTTTTCAGTCGTTTATTTTTGGTCTTTTTATTTTCTCTAGTTTATCGTCTTTTTTCTTCTTTTTATCTCTTTTCTCTTGTTTTCTCATCATCCTCCCTCCTAGTTCCTCTCCTGTTGTTGTTTTAATCTTCCTCTCTCTCCTCACTTTTCTTCCTCCTCTCTCTCTCTCTCTCTCTCTCTCTCTCTCTCTCTCTCTCTCTCTCTCCCCGTCTCTGTTTTGACTCTTCGTCTCATGTTTTCCTCCGCCGTGGTTGAAATTAAACGCTCAGACGGACATCCCTTCACTAAAACAACATTTCAAACACAGTCTGCACCAACAGATTCAGTAACTCTGTGTTTTCTTGAACAAAACGAGAGTTCAGGCAGAAGTCGTAAAGCTCCCTGTGGATTCTGTTTACACTCCCAGTTTCTCACCAAAACTAACTGTGTGTGTGTCGGTCCAACGCCGCGCTCACAGTGTTTGTTTTCTTCTTCTTCTTCTTCTCCTTTTATAAAGCTGCTTCCTCACACTCTCAGACCTGATTTCTTTCCATTCAGATATATTTTCTCTCTTCTCTACTCTGAAATATTCTCCTCTGCTAACTCTGAACACACACATCCTCGTACCTGGAGACGTCAGCTGACCGCTTCTCCAGGTTCATGATTATAATAAAGATGTAAATGATCATGAGAAGAGAGTGGAGGACCCCCAAAAACCCAAACAGAGAGGTCTGACTTACTCAGCCTGTGTCTAATTTACAAAACCACCAGAGATGAGTGGGATCAGATCCTGGAGGAGGTTCTCCTGGAGGGCTCGCCATTTTTTTGGTTTATTTGTTTATTTTTATTCCTTGTAAACTCTTTCTTCACTCTCTTCTGTAAACAATAAGAACATCAGTAACACTTTACAACAACCATCATTTATAAATGGTAAAAAGAAAGTTTATTCATGTAAGTTAATGGTTACCAGTTTACTTCTAGGACTTCTACAACGAGGATAAAGTGACATAGTCCAGGACCCGAGGGAGGACAGTTTAGCGATGGAGCTACAACACGCTACAGCAGGTCCGTTTGACAAGAAACACTTCTGTTACAGACACTTGTCTTACTTTGTTAAAGCGGTTTACCTGTCCAGCAGAAAGGTTACAGGGTCACCAAGATCCCCAAGCGTCCCCCATCGTTTATGTTGACCCGGCTTTTTAGCTCTTGTCCGGTCTACCTCCGTTTTAAGCGCCCGTTATTCCTCCAGAGTCTCCGGTATTTACTTTGTTTTCTTGCTTGTGTCGGCAGTCGTGGCCAAAGGAGGATTCAGACAATTTTCCGAACTTTCTGGTTGGTTTCTACTGTCCGATATTGTAGCACGCTAACTTTGTTTGGGCTCCTGAACGACACGGGGGAGCAGCGTCTGCCTCACAACCAATCAGGTTAGAGGAGGTGGAGAATGGCTATAACTATATTTCAGTTTCCTGTTGAGGGCCGACCTTCAAGTTTGTACATTTCAGATTAATTCCCGTGGAAAGTTTCAGGATCCTGGAGAACTCTCCTGGAGGACTCACCAGTTTTTATTGTTTTGGTGTTTTTCCGCCTCTACATCATTCTCCACTGACACCAAAACTTCCTGTTCTTCTTCTTCTTCTCCTCTTCAGGATCTCTCTCTTCCTCCTCCTCCTCGTCTCCTTTTTTGGTCCTCCTCTCTTCCTCCCTCCTTCCTCCTCTTCTCCTTTTTTTCTCCCTGCTGTGTGTAGCAGTGAGCATCAGCTGTCACAAACACACACAGACACAAACACATACTACATTTAGCTAAACATGTTAGTGTGAACTCAAACACACACACACACACACACACACACACACACACACACACACACACACACACACACCGGCAACTACAACTCTGGGTGAATCAACGCCAAAGTTCTCACTTCTCAAACAGGACAAGCTGGGAACAGTGTGTGTGTGTGTGTGTGTGTGTGTGTGTGTGTGTGTGTGTGTGTGTGTGTGTGTGTGTGTGACGATGTATGCTCTTATCACCTCTGCCTCTTACACACTGCACCTCAGGGCCGACACACACACACACTCGCACACATAAACACACACGCACACACACACACTGAGAGCACAGATGGCCTCACATTCATGTCTCCTGCCAAACAGATGGACCTGGCTGGATTCATTCAACGATGGACACACACACACACACACACACACACACACACACACACACACACACACACACACGCAGAGAAACCTCCTTATTAGCCACAGTTTGTCGAGGATTTCAAACATTCGCACTTACAAACACACACTGCCTCTAACGCACACACACACACACACACACACACACAGAGTGGCTGTTGTCCAATGCTTGGTGCCCTCAGTCTGTCCTCACACACACACACACACAGACAGTGAGGCGTGCGTGGCGGTCGTCCAATCACAGTGCCCTCGGTGTGTTTCTGTGAGTCGGAGATGTGAAGTCTAATTAACAGAACAGCATCAATATTGATGAGGGCCATTTTATTCCATCTATTCCCAGAACTGCTATTAAATTCACTTAACTTTCACTTTCTGTTCGTAAACACCACGCAGCAAATCAACAGGGTCAGAGGTCGACGCGGCAGAGGACGCCGCACCAGTCTTCTTCTGCGCTTTCGAGTAGCTCTGCGGAGGCAAAATAACCGGCTGTGAGACGGAGGGACGTCTGCCCGATCAAAGTGTGTCCACTAAAAGTTCTTGTTTTTGTCCCCGACAGGCTGAGATTGTTATTCTGAGAGGCTGAAAACATGACAGGGACGAGCGAGAGAGGGAGAGAGAGAGAGAGGGAGAGAGAGAGAGAGAGAGAGAGAGAGAGAGAGAGAGAGAGAGAGAGAGAGAGAGAGAGAGAGAGAGAGAGAGAGAGAGAGAGAGAGAGAGAGAGAGAGAGAGAGAGAGAGAGAGAGAGAGAGGGAGAGAGAGAGAGAGAGAGAGAGAGAGAGAGAGAGAGAGGGAGAGAGAGAGAGAGAGAGAGAGTTTCCTCCATAAACAGCTGTTACTTCAGCAGATACAAACACCAAACACACTACAAGCGGCGCCCGCTGCCCAACCCGTGTTAGAGACGAACAAACCTGAAAGTCGTCAACATGGACCAGGAGTTAAAGTCCTCACACACACCGGGGTCGACGTGAATATAGAACGCCAAATTACGAAATATTCAGAGGCGAATTTTGACGCGCCTGACTAAACACATCAAGCCCGATGTGAAAGTCCCGCCTCCTTCACCTCCAATTGGCTAGAAAAGCTGGAAACGTCATCACACGCTCAAGCCAAACGGTCAGCACTTATAGCCAATCAGAGGTGAGAAGATAAACACATGTAACCATGGTAACAACCGTTAGTTTACGTTAGCACAGATGAAAGTTAAAACAAAGACGTTTATCAGACTGTTAAAGCTCACAAAACCGACCGTGATCTGAAAAAATAAATGTCGCAATATCGCAGGACGGGAAAACGTCGCTGATGTGAACGCTTGTATTGACAGGATACAGGTTCGAAAAAAATATTGACGTCCGAAATAATCACACGAAAAAAACGCTCGCTGCATGAAAGGACCTTGAGACTCAAAACTCAGGGTCAGATCTTGGTTCTCCTGGAGGGCTCGCCATGTTTATTCACTTAAAGTCATGGTTGACGATCGGAGAGGTTGTTAATTATCATGAACCTCGTTTCTATGGCGATCATGGTCCTGTAGTGCGATCTCCACAAAGTGAAGAGAAAAAAGAACGGCAGGTGCAGGGCGCAATATATTTTTTTTGTACGACGATAGGGGAAAGTCCCGCCTCACTTCTGATTGGCTGTGAAACATCATCACTCGCTCAAGCCAAACGCAGGCTGTTGGCTCTGTACATCGAACAGAACATCATCACACTTCTGAATCTCCTAACCCGACAGACGATGATGTTTCAAAGCTATGAGGAATAACCAATCAGAGCCCAGCACTTCTAGCCAATCAGAGGCGAAGGAGGGCGGGAAGTGTTTCAGGAGGTTCAAGGAAAGCTCTCTACGAACAACAAGGACGACACCGACGTGACCGTCACTGGATAATAACCGCCATGTCCTGGCTGAAGTTCTCCTGGAGGGCTCGCCATTTTTGTTGAGGTGTTTCTACGCACAAGTGCCAAACATGAGAACAGGAACCACATTCAAAACAAGTCTAGAATAAAACCAGAACCAGAATAAACCAAAGTCCAGATATCATGGAGAATATTTGTGAGTTTAGGTTTTTACAGAAACCTCAAACTCGTTTATTCTTCAACAGTAAGAGTGATCCCATCTTCACTTTAGCTCCGCCCGTCTGTGCAGCGCCGCAGACTGAAACGAACCCCTCACCAGGGGCCTCATGTATCAACACTTGCGTGGAACTCATACCAGAAACGAGCGCACGCAAGGTCCGTCACGCTGAAAAAAATCCGTATGTATCAATGTGTGCGGGCGCCGAAATCCACGTGTGTTTCCTTGATAAATCCCAATCAGCGTGGAATTGAGCGCAGATGTCGGAGTGACTGGGCCCGTCCCCGTTACGCCCTCCTATAAATATGCAGATTTATTTAAATAGGGTCTCCCTGTCCTCGCACGCAGACAAAATGACAAGAAAAACTAAATTTACGGCGTGCGAGGTGGAGGTGCTTGTGGCGGAGGTGGAGGAGCGACAGCGTGTTTTGTTTGGCAGCCTGTCCAGTGGCGTCAGTGCAAAACAAAAACGCTTGGAGTGGGAGAAAGTTTGCGAGAGGGTGAATGCGGTGGGTTCCGAGACACGCACCCCCGCGAAGATTAAAAAAAAGTGGTCGGACCTCAAGGTGGAGGTCAAGCGGCGTACAGCTGCCCTCCGGAGGAGTACCGGCCAGACAGGTGGGGGTCCGGGGGAGGAGACCCTCACACCGTTTGAGCAGCGGGTGGTGGCGATTATTATTATAGGGTAAGTGGCGTGTCACACAAATGTCCACATGCTTTGCCATCCCACAGACGTATATTAGACGTCTAGTCTAAGTTTATACTTCATTTCAACGTCGGGATTCAGTCTATTTTTAGACGTGATTTATACTTCGCCCTTAACTTCATTTTTCGATAACTTTTTATGCAATAAACAACTGTAATGTGCATAACTGACCTCGAAATACTGGATTACATTACCTATGATACCGTGGAGAGAGATGTAAACGCAACAGATACACAGAAGCAGGAATTGAAATGAACTAATATTTTTATTGTGTCACAGAAATCAATGTGTCGGCCGTGTCGCCGGCTTGTGGAACCCCGGCCCGCGGCAGCCCGTCCGCCGGCTCGGAGTCGTCGGCCAGGACCAGCGGCATTCGGGCCACCCCGGCCCCAGCACCAGCATCAGCACCAGCGCGCCGACAAGCGGTGGAGCGTCCACCAGCCGCGGCGCTTCCGCTGGACCACCCGGACGCAGTGGAAGGGTCCTCGCGGAGGGGGTCCTGCAATCGCAGGAAGAAATCATCAGGGGGATCGCGGGGATCAACGAGCGGCTGGACCGGCTCGTAAATGTCCTCGAGCGTCTGGTGGAGAAAATAAATTAATTTGGCTCATTGAACTGTGTATTCACTTCTTACCCATTAACACTGTGGCGATGAGATTCTCCCGCGCGAGGACGGCGGCCCGGCAGGGATCAGCTCGCATCCCTCCGTCTGCTGCTGGTTCGTCATGTGGGGCGACGTGCTGCCCGGCCACGGGGATGTGGTGCACGCTTGTCACATAGTGAGTCACCAAACACCGCCACACAGCGTCGCCAAAGTGCGAATCACAGTCAACGCAAATATCCAGCTCAACGCCAATTTCTACACCACCTCCTGACTTTGCGTTGATTAGCGCTGGAACCGACGCTCGTTTCGCGATGATAAATCTGGACGTGTGCGCCGATTTTGGCGTACGCAAGGTTTTCTTGCGCCGCAAGCGTTGATACATGAGGCCCCAGGACTCGCTCCCACACCAGGACTCGTGCTGTTTGGTCTGTCGAGGTGTTGAGCCGTTGTTGAGTCTTTGGTTTGATACCATCCAGAGGGTTTCCCATAATCCATCAGCACTTTACACACACACACCTTTAACTCACTCACACACACACACACTCACACACACACACACATACACAGACAGACACACACACACACTCATAAAAACGCTCACACACTCTCCAGCCGTCCGTCAGTGTGTCTCGTCTCCGGGGACAGATCTGAGGTAATGGAGAACGACGAGGAATTAGCAGCGTTTGCTTTTTTAACAGATTGGCTGTGGTCAGTACCACACACACACACACACACACACACACACACACACACACACACACACACACACACACACACACACACACACACACTGAAACAACATGACAGGGATATTTTTAAAACACTGTGAAAGTGTGTCTGTATTTACGTCACTCCTTTAATTTTTTCTAAGATTTTTTAACATGAAAAATTTTCCTACCAGAGGCGGGCCTTCAGCCTCCTCACCTGTCAATCAAGTCAGCCACGTGTCTGATTGGCTAACCTTGTAACTCTGATATTTTCCAAACAAACAGGAAACTAAAGTTTACGGTGGATGTCCTGAACTAACCGGACCGACACTGCTCTGTGAACAACATGTTTATGTGGTTTTCAGTGGTAACGGCCTCTAGAGGACACGAAGGGAACTGCAACAGCCTAACCCCCAATTTCCACCTTCATCCTGATCGTCTCCTAAAAGGTCGTATCCTCCGATCGTAGCTGATCGTAACCATTCAAGTTAACGTGTCAATTTACACCGACTTCTTCTGGAAAGGAAGTCGGGCACAGACACAAAATAAAACATCCGGCTTCTTTTCAAAATAAAACACTCCGAGACGAACAAGTGAAAGGTTTTTAGACGTCATTTCACCCCGATGACACCATGGATGAGGAGATGCTGATTCTAGAAGTCTAGAAGTAGATTTCCTCCTCTGGAAGGACACAATCTACTGCTTATATGTCTATGTTTCTGTCTTTAGAGAGACAACTCGTTATCGTGCGATTGAACGTGAATCTGCAGGTTCTTGCTGTCCGCAATTCACCACGAAATTGGCCTCACAAACGGATCAGGTAGGAATTGGCGGACGGCAAATATCGCCGCCGTTCCGGATGTGGTGAAAATTGGGGGTAATCTCTCCAGGCCGGAGGTTGCTGCTCGGTTAAAACACGTCGATAAACTTGGAGGCTGAAAAAATCTTAAACTTTTCACACTTTTTAACACACAAACGTAAATATAGGACCCTCGTTAAAAACTCCTGACTGCTCCTTTAATTCACGGTTCAGACCTCGGTTAGTCAAACAGTCTTTTAATTTTAGCTCATGTTGTTGTTTTCGCTCCGTCCTCGGTTCAGGTGTGTTTCTGATCCAGTTTTTTCATCAGTTGTTGGTGTGAAAACACTCTCAGGTCCTCCAGTGACATCTCTGTTTTAGCTGTGTGTGTGTGTGTTAGTGTGTGTGTGTGTGAGTGTGTGTTTCTTTGTGTGTGTTGTGGGGGTGTTGAGCTAATTGCAGTGTGTTGATTGACGTGTTGGGACTGGAGGAAAGATGAGAGCGGCCTGCAGTATTCACTTTCAGGCTGGATGTGGACGTGTGTGTCGGCTGATATCGGATCTTTATGGATGAGTGTGTGTGTCGGAGCGCCGCGGGGTCAGAGGTCATCATAAATCCTGAGCGGGGAGTTTTTCCTGCTGAACACGGTCCAAGTTTACCTTCAGATGAAACATCAGAGTTTAGTCTGCGGCTGTGATTACACACCGAGGATAACTATTTAAATTCTTGGCTGATACCGGCGGAGTGAGCTCAGATGTGTTTGGACGAGACTGAAGAAATAACCGACGAAAAACACGGAGAGGAGGAATCCAGATTTAAGAGAGGTCAAACTCAGAGGGGGTTTAGTTCAATACATGAAAAAGAAAAGGTCAAATTCCTCAAAAACTAAGAAGAAATACAGAACAACATCCAAAGTTAGATAAAAGTTTCTGCGAGAAGTTTCAAAATCCAGTCCATGTTTTCTTTACAACCAATAAAAAAACATGTAAATCTGTTAATTTAATTTATAAGTGTTATCCTTATTCAATTAGAACAAACAATATGTCAGTTCAATACAGAAAGGATAAAGGAAAAAAAGAAAAGACGGAAAAATCCTGAGTGTCTAAAAGAGTCCGGTCCAGGTTTTCCTCTGAAACAGTCAACGAGCATTTACCAAATCCAGTCCGTTTAGTTTGAAAAAAAAACTGTCTTTTTATTTGATTAAATTTTTAACAAAATAAAAAGAAAAGAGAAAAGGAAGATAAAAAAAAAGTATTAAAAAATTAAATGTTAACAGGCCAGTCCAAAGAGTCCAGTCCACAGTTTCCTCTAAAACAGTCAACGAGCATTTACCAAATCCACCCCATTTAGTTTAAAAGAATACTTTAACTATCTTTATATTTAATTGAATCTTTAACAATATAGAGAAAAAAAGAAGACGAAGAAAAAAGAAACGAAAGAAAAAATAAACACTGTCAGGTCAGTCCAAAGAGTCCAGTCCAGGTTTTCTTTTATAAACAGTCAAAAAACAACATTGATCGATTGATTTACAACAGTCAATAACCAATTTAAGTTAATTGAGTTTATTTAATTCATTTTAATTTCAGTTCGAGTTCATAAAGAAAAACAGAAAAGGAAGAAAAACAAATGAATCCAGAGACACCGAAGAGTCCAGTCCAGGTTTTCTCTCCGGTTTGAGTCTAAAACAGAAGAATTCGTAAAGATGACGATATTTGTAAAAACAGCTGATCAAACTCTTTTTCTTAATCTAATCTGATTACTTCGACAGAGTAAATGAAGTTTATTTAAAGAAGTTTGTTTTTACTGATGTTTTTTCGAGGGTCTTTGAACGCACCGTCCTGACTGAAG
>OY660878.1:29905954-29910954 GCA_962446985.1 Xyrichtys novacula
ATTGTTTTCACCAAGATGTTATAAAAGGTTTTCCCAGTTGTGCCCTCCAAAGGGGCGGGGTGGTTAAAATCCAACAGCGGGCCAGAACAGTCTTTAAAATCCGGTGCCAGGAAGATGGCAGGAAAGGGGTTTTCTTTGTTCACGGTCTGGGTAAAAGGGGAGTTTAAAAGCAGGCGGTCGTGTCCTGTGAGTCTCTGTCTCCAGTGGTCCAAGAGTTTTTGGGTGACCCTCATCGATATAAGTCCCAGCCGGGCAGCGAGTCCAGCGGGGTCGTCCATCCGGGGTCCCGTCAGATCCACCACCTGCCCCAGAGTGACGATCCCCGCTGTCTGTAGTTTTTCCTGTAGACTCCGTCCTGCCCAGCTGGGAAGGTCCAGACGGGTTCCCCACAGGACCGGTTCCTGCAGGAGCCAGTATATCGAGTCCACCTGGCCCCTCCTCTCCTTCCTCAGCAGTCCCCAGACCTTAAAAACACTTTGATAAAAAGCAGGCAGAGAAGATGTGCTCATGTTCTGTGTGTTCATTAAAAACAAATTAAAATCCTGACCCAGGATGTTAAAACCCTGCAGAATGCAGCGGGACAGGGGTCTCCACAGAGTGTCCTTCGGCCCCGTTAGCAGCCTCTGGATAAATTGGAGCCTGAAGGCTGCGCCCCTGCTGGCCAGGTGGACCAGGCCCTGGCCCCCTTCCTCTTTTGGTAAAAACAGGACACTCTGTGGGACCCAGTGGAGTCTGTCCCAAATAAAATCAACTAAAAACGACTGAATCTTGGGAAGGAGAGAAGCTGGAGGATCGACACAGGCCAGCCGGTGCCACAGGGAAGATGAGACCAGATTATTTGCGATTAAGGTTCGGCCTCTGTACGACATTTTAGGGAGTAGCCACTTCCACTTCTCCAGCCGACCTTTAACCTGTTCCAGGACATTGTCCCAGTTTTTCTGTATGTAGGTCTCATCTCCTAGGAAGACCCCAAGGTACCGGAGTCCTCCTTTTTTCCACTGTAGGCCCCCGGGCAGCCTGAGCCGGCCCCCCAGCTCCCCTCCAGCCATCAGAGCCTCGCTTTTCCCCCAGTTCACCTTAGCTGAGGAGATAAAACCAAAGTTATGAACAGTGTCAGTTAAAATGTCAATGTCTCTTTGTGTTTTAACTAAAACAATAAGATCATCAGCGTATACAGACAGTTTAAAAGACACAGGGCACCGGGGGAAACTCACACCACTTAGTTTTTCTCTCAGATTGTGAAGCAGAGGCTCGATGGCAACTGAATATAACATCCCAGAGAGAGAGCAGCCCTGCCTCACCCCTCTCTGGATCTCGAATGGTGCACTCAGCCCGCTGTTAATTTTCAGAACACTCGCAATGTCACTGTAGAGAACCCGGACCATGGCTATGAACCCAGGGTTGAACCCAAAGGCAGCCAGAGTCTGCCACAGGTACTGGTGTTCAACCCGGTCAAAAGCCTTTTCCTGATCTATGGAAATAAGACCAGTCTCTATACCCAATGACCTGGAGAGCTCCAAAATGTCTCGAATTAAAGTGACGTTGTCACTGATGAGCCTGCCAGGCACACAGTAGGTCTGGTCAGGGTGGATGATGGACGCCATCACCTCCCTCAGTCTGAGGGTCAGAGCCTTGGACAGGATTTTATAATCCGTGCACAGCAGGGAGACTGGTCTCCAGTTTTTCAGCTCCTGCAGGTCTCCCTTCTTGGGCAGCAGGGTGATGACGGCCCTCCTGCAGCTCAGAGGCAGCCTGCCGGTCCTCAGACTGTCTGTCACGACCTCTAGCAGGTCTGGTCCTATGATGGACCAGAAAGACTTGTAAAAGTCAGCAGGAAGGCCGTCTATGCCTGGAGCTCTGCCGCTCTGCAGGCTCATGGTGGCTGCGTGGAGCTCCTGCAGCGTCACCTCTGCTGCCAGTCTGCTGTTGTCAGCCTTGCTGACCTGAGGGAGACCCGCCAGGAAGTTGCTGTGCACTTCTGGATTATTCGACCACTCACTCTTAAAAAGGTTTCTGTAGAAACCGGCAGCAAACTTCCTGATCTCAGACGAGTCTGAGACTTCGGAGCCGCTACCCGTCCGTAAACAGTGAATGGTCTTCCTTTGTCCATTTTTCCGCTCCAACCCAAAGAAGAAGCGAGATGGGGCGTCCATCTGTGTGATGTTCATGAAACGAGACCTGACCAGAGCCCCCTGTGCTGAGACGCCTAGCAGGTTGGCTAATGCCGACTTTTTGGACTTGAGGGAGTCTAAAAGCCCTCGATTTGCTGTAGAGTCTGCAGTAGTCTGCAGCTCTACCACCTGTGACTCCAGGTCTTTAATGGACCGAGCTAAGTCTGTAGTGACACCGCGAGTGAACTGCTGGCTGAGCTGTTTTATCTGGGCTTTCCCAAAATCCCACCACTGTTGTATGTTAGTGAAGGCAGGCCTGCTCTCTCTGTGGGATTCCCAAAAAAACCTAAAAGCAGTTCTAAAAGCCTGGTCAGATAAAAGGGCTGTGTTAAAATGCCAATAGGCGCTCTTTAAACGAATGTTTTTAATAAAAACACGACAGGAGACTAAAAAATGATCCGTAAAACCAACTGGCAGCATTAAACACCTTTTAAAAATGTTTAAATGGTGTTTAAAAGAGTAAAAACGGTCCAGTCTGGCTAGAGTTAAAACCCCCTCCCTACTGTGACTCCAGGTGAACTGTCTTTGCTGACTGTTAAAAACCCTCCACACATCACTCAGCTCCTGACTCTCTGTCAGCCGCCGAAGTGTGTGTGATGAGGGTGGGTGTGGTTCAGGATGGTTCCTGTCCAGGGATGGATCAACTGTGCAGTTAAAATCTCCCCCTAAAAACATAAAACCATCGTTCTCACAGTCCCTAACACAGTCCTTTAAAATGTTTAAAAATGCTATTCGCTCCACAGCATTGGTAGGAGCGTAGACATTTAAAAACACACATTTTACATTCTCAAAGACAGCTTTTACCTTCAATAAAACACCTGGGATGATCTCATGGACGGTAAAAGAAAAGGGTAAAAAACTCTGTGCAAATAAAATCCCCACCCCTCCGCTCAGACTGGACTTATGGCTTAAAACTACCTCCCCGTTAAAAGCCCTCTTCCAGTCACTCTCATTATCTAAGCTGCTGTGGGTTTCTTGGACAAAAATGATATCTATTTTTTTAGTCTCCATTAATTTAAAAAGAGCGGCGCGTTTAAAATCAGCCCTGGCCCCGTTCAGGTTTAAGGTGCTGATATTAAAATCACACATGGATAAAAAATAAAAAACACTCAGGAGAACAGTCAGTAAAGGGTAAAAGCATCTAAAACTCATCTTCATCGCTGATGAATTGCTCTTTTACCCTCCCTAAAACCTTTTTGAGTCTGAAGACCTCTTGTTCTGTTAAAACCTCCTCCCCATGGCTCTTCCTGGTGAGGGGTCTGGCAGACTTCATAAAAGAGCGCAGGTCTGGGTAATACTCTTTTATATTGGGCTGCCTGGAGCCTTTAATCTGTGCCAGGAAGGTTTTTATCTGAGCCGGGGAGTACGGCGACTGAGAGTCTTGTGTAAAAGAGTCTTGTGACTCTGGGGTCTTCCTCATGATCGGTTTTCTCGTTTTTTTGTTCTTTTTAACAGTCACAATATTTTTCCTTTTTTGAGACACTTTGAGATGTTCATCATCAGACATGTCCTCCTCCATAAAATCATCGTTAAGCACTTTGCTCATGCTCTCGTCTGCTGAGTCTGAGTACATGAACTCTTCTCGCTCCGAGCAGCCCTCAGCAACCGGAGGCACCGAGACTGTGGAGGGCCCCTCCTGGGCCGGACTGACCGTTTCTGCTGCTGTGACCCCGGTCACAGCAGCAACACTCAACTCTTCCCCAGCGGCGGGCGGACCCCCCCCGACGGCAGCGGCCCCATCGGCCGCAGCAGCGGGTGGACCCCCCCCGACGGCAGCGGCCCCACCGGCCGCAGCAGCGGGCGGAGCACCCCCGACGGCAGCGGCCCCGGCGGCCGCAGCAGCGGGCGGAGCACCCCCAGCAGCAGCGGCCCCCGCGGCCGCAGCAGCGGGCGGAGCACCCCCAGCAGCAGCGGTCCCCGCGGCCGCAGCAGCGGGCGGAGCACCCCCCGCAGCAGCGGCAGCCGGCCGCTGTGCTCCCTCCTTCTCCGGACAGGAGCGAATCAAGTGCCCTTCTGCACCACAACTAAAACATTTCATGGTCTCTGACGACGCAAACACAATATAAACAAATCCTTCTATTTTAAAGGAAAACGACAGGTTTAAATCATTTGTTTTGTCTTTCAGGATCATGTAAACCTGTCTCCTGTGACACACTACATGCTTAAGTTTGTGGGATTTACAGCCCAGAGATACCATTTTGATGGGTGACACCACTTGTCCGTACCTGGACAGTTCTTTCGCCAGGGTTTCGTTTTTTATAAACGGGGGAGCATTAGAAATCGTGACTTTTGTGGCCGGGCTAACGAGGGGGAGACCGGAGTAAAGGTGTCGTGAATCACTACTCCTTTCTCCACCACCTCGTTAACCAGCACCGTACTGTTTAAAAAAATTACAATCGCCCCGTTCATCCTTGAGGCAGACTTCACCGAGTCATACCCGACCACCTCTCCCACAGCCAGGCTGGCTTCCTCCACCGAGCACTGCACCGCGGGGTTCAGCTTTATCCCATGCCGGCGAGTTAGTTTTTCAAACTCCGCGGCTGCAGCCTCTGCTACCGGCATTGTGCTGTTAGCACGCCGCCCACCAAACAAAGCACTCACACACTCACACACTCAACAAACCACAACCCTCTTAACATTAAATAATAGACAAACAACTCATAAACACACTCACACCAAAAGAAAAGAGAAATAAAGTCTGAAAAACTCACAAAATTGAATCGAAGTTCGATTCGCTCTCAGCTCTCAGCACTCACACGCCATCTCACTCAGAGAGAGAGAGAGAGAGAGAGAGAGAGAGAGAGAGAGAGAGAGAGAGAGAGAGAGAGA
>OY660878.1:29913454-29925954 GCA_962446985.1 Xyrichtys novacula
GTGGTTCAGTCAAAACCGGGTCTATCAGGGTCCAGGTTTGTCAAATGTAAATAGAGGGTTTAAAATCTGGTGCAGAAGCGGCGTTTGAAACCCGACCTGGACACTTGTTGGGTTTTAAGAGCGTGTCTTGTTTTGGTGGACTCTGACGGGGTCTCTGACGGGGTCTCTGACGGGGTCTCTGCGGTCCAGCAGGGATCTAAAGGTCTGATGTTTGGCGTGAGTCCGTCGGTGAAGCCGTCTCGTGTCTCTCGCTCGCTCTGCGGTCGCCTCAGTTTGATCTTCATCACGTTACGAGGTTGTTTCTGTTACTTCCTCGGACCCTGAACGTCTCCATCCTGTCTCTGACTCCTCTGATTGGATCAGCCGGATCAAGTGTCGCTGTCAAGGAACCAATTAGCCGCTGACACTGACCTCCCCCCTCCTCCTCCTCCTCTCCTTCCCTCTCCAAACGGCGTCTTCATCCCGGCGCAGCTGTCAGCGTATTAGCCTTCCGCCGCCGCCGCTAACCGTGCAACCTGCTAACCCTGCTAACCCCACCGCCATTAAAAATGGATGTGGAGGGCTTTTAAAGTGGGCGGGGGAGGAGGGGCTGCTGTTTTCTGGGGGAAAATATTGTTATTGATCTCATCCCGCCGTTTTAGACGTAAACCGATCCCGCCTCAGATTTTCCTCAAAGTGTCTCGTTGTGGCGTCCATCATCGCAGAATCCGATACCTCGTTAACAATTCTGGACTTAATGCAGCGAGATGGAGGAGGGGGGAGGAGACGGAGGAGGGAGGAGGGGGGAGTAGGGGTGAGGATGAAGGAGGAGGGAGGGTCCCAGGAGCATCGGGCTGTTGTCGCGGCGACGAGGACGATGGAGTCGAGTTATGAAAATGAAGTGGGCGTAATTGATTGGGTTGGTAAAGTTTTTATTCCTGCGTATTGATTGGGAGGCAGCGAACAATATTGATACCAGAAGAGGAACAACTCGATATGAAGTGAAACATAAACACGGAGAGAGAGAGAGAGAGAGAGAGAGAGGGGAGGGAGGGCGAGAGAGGACGGAGGAGAGGAGACGAGAGAGAGAAGAGGACCGGGGCGGGAAAGACGAAAACGAGACGAACTCGGGGATGATCGCAGAGGTTCATGGAGACCATCGAGGGTCAGGGGGGTCCAGTTCATAGTTGAAGGGATCAAGAAGTCCAGATACCCTGTCAATGAAGAATCAGGGTCGACCTCAGCTCAGAGTCCAAATCCAGCATCCCTGATGGTCCGGGGATCATCAGAGTCCATCTTACGGGTATCTTCCACTTCTGTGGCTCCATGAATGCTGAACAAGATCTCCAGGTCTAGGAGCATCAGGACTCTGGAGTTGGAGTCACCGCATGGGCTTAACCCTCATGAGAATCCTGAACTGTGTTGGAGGACCGAACCAACAAGAACTTCAACTTCAAACCAGGAAGTTCACACATACAGAAAAGCAAACCCAAAAAATCACACACGTGGGTCCAGACGGAAATAAAACAACAGCTAGATTTTCAAAATAAAACAACACACTTGTATAGCATGTTGATGATTTGACTGACGGACCTCACGAAGGGCCGGGCAGGGTCATCCAAATCCCCAGGTCTGATGTAATTGGTCGAAAGTTTGACAGAAAATGACGTCATCAAAACAGCTCGTCAAACCTGGAAGACATTAGCGGCATTTAGAGATTTATTTTGATCACAACAATCTGATCAATAATCCTGTTTTCACTGCAGATTTACCATCAATCGTCTCTGATCAAACACCTGTTTTTGTAGCTGGATTGTAAACCTTGTGGCAGGTGTAGAAAAGTCTGGAAACCCTCGATAGATCGACTAAATGGAAAACTATTGAACACTTTTCATCCCGTAGAGACACACGGTATAGTTCCTGAGAAACTGTCAACTATTCGATCGATGGCGGTCCAGCCGAGTTCAAAGTGTTACGATCATTTGTCCGTAAACTCTCCTGAGGTCTGATGGATCAAGATCTAACCCTCTTCTGGTTGTCCAGTTGTCCTTTCAACGAAGAATCCTGCCCCTAATTTTTATTTAATATGAAAAAGAAAGAAAATACGAATAAGGGAACGTCTTATATGTCAAAAAAAAGTCAAAAAGCTGAAAGGGGGCGTGTCCATGGTTGCTAAGGTAGACAGCAAGGTATAAGGTACGAGAACAATCGGAAAAGTGCGTTAACAGACAGAAAATGAAATTAACGTTTGACAAAGAAAATACCGCCATTGATTGTGCGCCGCTTAACTAGCAACATGTGATCAGACGCGCTCGAATTCACAGCGCGCCGTACGTTTTGGACCATTTAAGAAGAATGCGCATTATTTGTTCAGCTCAGAGAGTCCTTTAGTGACACCGGTGGTCATTCAGTGAACTGCAGTCTGCATCATGTTGATCGTTCTGTCTGCTTAAGCAAGAATCCTCATTAGCAACACGTCCGTTTCAACGAAGAATCCTGCTCCTGCTTTTTATTTTAATACGTGTCTTAAAATTCATTTTAAGATCATTTTAAACGTTTTTAAAAACTTATCGTCTTCCCGATAACGAACTCTTCTGAAAACTGTGATTTTGAGTCTTTTTCGCAGCTCCGGACGGTCAAACACACCCTCACATTCAGACTCGTATTGCGTTACAAACACACACACTCACACACACACACACACACACGCGGAGTGCAGGGCAGCGCGGTGTGTTTAAGTGTGTTAACTGCATTAAAGGAGCTGTATAATGCGCAGCAGCAGCCTCCAGGAAACCAGAGCCGCTCTAAAAGTCACATTATAAATTTTTGATCAAATTGAGGATATTTTCCAAACGGCTGAAACCCGACGCCATATTTTCAGCCTCTGGTTTCCTTTTTCTTTTCTTGAAGGAGCCGCGGCGGGCGGCGTTAATGCGGCCTCTCTCCGGTTTCTGTTTGTCGCTTCCCAGCGTTCGTGTCTGAAAACTGGTGATGAGATTTGCATCGAGCGGAGAGAGGCACTAAAACCATCAAACCCACCGCCGTTTGGTCGGGAGGAGAGAAGGGGATGTAACCAAAGCTTCCAGATCTGTAATCACCTTACACACACACACACACACACACACACACACACACACACACACACGCTCTCTGGGGTGGATAAACAGACTGAACACACACTCAGAGAGATGGACACATTAACTCACACCTCCGTCTCTCACGTTACATCTCGCTTTACATCCTCGCTCTTCCTCTCCTCCTCCTCCTCCTTCTTCTTCTTCTTCTTCTTCTCTCCGTCTACATCAGGAAGTTACTTTCCCGCCTTTCACGCGGTTAAAGTGTTTGTTTGGCCTCGCCGTCTCTCGGTGAGGTCAGCTGTAAAACAAGCCGCGGTCGCTCGCAGATCAGCGGTACAAGAAAAACTGGAAGGAGGTCAAAGGTCAGGGGTCACAAGCTGTTTGGGGCTCCTTCGAAATCGACCGAAGACATCAGAGCGAGTCCGTGTGTGGGGGATCATGGTTTACAGGGACGGTGAGCTTCGGAAGAAAATACAAATAAGGGACCTTCTTATACATGCAAAAAAAGGTCAATAAACTAAAAGGGGGCGTGTCCACGGTCGCTATGGTAGACGGCGACATGCTCCTTTTCAACTAGTTGTTACCGGGTCACCTCGCATCTGGTTTATAAGGTACGAGAAGAATCGGAAAAATGCGATTAAATGAAAAATAAAGATTGAATAAAGAAAATACAGTTACTGATTGTGCGCCGCTTAACTAGCAACACCTGATCAGACACGCTTGAATTCACAGCGCGCCGTACGTTTTGGACCGTTTAAGAAGAATGTGCGTTATTTGTTCAGCAGGGATGCTCAAAGAGTCCTTTAGTGACACCGGTGGTCATTCAGTGAACTGCAGTCTGCATCACATTGATGGTTCTGTCTGATTAAGCAAGAATCCTCAATGAGGGCGAAAAAGTAACTTAGATTTTCAGACATGGTAGATAAAAAAGGAGCGTTATTTACGAGTCTGGTGAGCCGTACTTGGATAGGAGCTAAACTTAGCTAGCTAAACTAAACAGATCGGGGATTGTTTGTTTTACTTAAGTGGGTTTAAAACCAACAACTGTCGCTCTCCAAATTTCCACCGTATCCAGAACGGCGGCGATTTTCACCCTTGAATTCCGAATTTCGTGGTGGATTACGGACAGCAGGAATTGTGAGAAGTCACAAGAACTCACGTTCAATCGCGCGATAACGAGTTGTCTCTATAAAGACAGACACATAGACATATAAACAGTAGATTGTGTCCTTCCAGAGGAGGAAATCTACTTCTAGACTTCTAGAATCAGCATCTCCTCATTCATGGTGTCATCGGGGTGAAATGACGTCTAAAAACCTTTCACTTGTTCGTCTCCATGTCTCTTGTGATCAGCTGAGGCGAAATGATCGTTGAAAAAACGAGAACTGCGATGTTCCAGCAGGAGACATATTTACTGACAGACTCGGTTTGGTCTCCGAGCTTTAAAAAGAAACCACGTCTGTGTTTGTGTTTCTCTGCCACTGAATCATACAAACACAAGCCATCATCACTTCTGTGTGTGCGCGTGAGTGAGTGTGTGTGAGTGTGTGTGTGTGTGCGTTTGTGTGTTTGTGTGACCACAGAAGTGCAAAAACACAAGTTGACAGATTTTCCTGAAAACCTCGAGAGCGATTTAAAAAATCCATAACGGCAATCAGATTTCCAGCCAAACACACACACACACACACACACACACACACACACACACACAGACACACACACACACACACACACACACACACACACACACACACACACACACACACTCAGAGCAGATATCTTGTGTCTCCGAGGTGACTCAAGATGCAGAACAAATCCAGTTTAGACTGAAATAGAGAGCAAAAAGCAGGATGGAAGGATTGAAGTGTGTGTGTGTGTGTGTGTGTGTGTGTGTGTGTGTGTGTGTGTGTGTGTGTGTGTGTGTGTGTGTGTGTGTCAGGGAAACTCATCCCTCTCTGGAGAGAAAGATAGAGAGACATCAGGACGTCCACATGAAGATGATCCTGCTGTATGTGATATCCTATCATGTGTTAAATACGCACACACACACACACACACACACACACACACACACACACACACACACACACACACACACACACACACACACACACACACACACACACACACACACACTGTATTTACTGTATTGTTTGTTTAATTCTTTGTTGTTGTTTTCATTCTTTCATTTCTCATATTGATCATAAATAATGTTCTGACCTCACAGTGACCTCTCCGTTTAAAGGTTCAGTCCGTGTTTTTTTTAAAGAGAGAATCAATCAAACATTTTGATAATTAAATAATTAATCAATCTGAGTATTTGTTGAAGAGGGGGATGCAGACGGAGGAGGAAACCAACTTGGCGTCTGTGGCGGTAACCTCCATGGTCGCCATGTAGCTGATCCAGCAAGAGTCTGATGACTAAAACCTTTTGTCCAGTAAAAACAAAAAGATAAAAGTAAAATATTAAAAGCAATCAGAACCTTTTAAAACCTTTTAAAACCCAATAAAGCTTACGGGAACTCACACTCTCACTCTCTGCTACAACAGATAAAATCAAATAAAAACCCAAACATGGTTAAAGCTTCACTAAAAAGTCAGCAAACTCTTTAAACGCAGACTTAAAAGTTGGTTAAAATCAGTTAAAATGGGTTAAAAGACACAAATCATCTGTGAGTGTTTGAGCTAAAGTCAGTAAAAACACAGACAGGAGTTTCTGTGTTTTTAGTGAACACATCACAACAACCACAAACACACACACACACACAGGCCTCGAGGTTCATTAACAACTCTCACTCTTAAAATACACACACACACACACACACACAAACACACACACAAACACACACACACACACAGACACACACAGACACACACTTGAACCTCTTTGCAGCGATTCTCACGAACTCTCCTCCCTCAACAGCTGAAGCTCATCGCCACGACCTGACATCAGTAACATGATGATAATCAATCAATTAATCAATGGACACACACTCACACACACACACTCACACTCACACACACACTCACACACACACACACCACTCTCTGTGTTTACAGTCCGGTTAGTTGATGGCTGCTTCAGGACCTTCCTGTCGTCGCCGCCATCAGTCAGCAGATATTACCCTCCTCTGACCACACACACACACACACACACACACACAGTCACACACACACACTTACAGAGTAGTGCGTGCATGTGTGTGTGTGTGTGTGCGCAGTCAGAGTGTGCTGAATGTTTCCTCTCAGCCTGACGTGGATCGACGATGGATGGTCCGCCGCCGGCTGAGCTTCATGTTTTAGAGATGTGGTGTGTTAATAAGAGATGAGTGTTTACTGCAGAGTCTAAGTGTCTCTGCTGAACACACACACACACACACACACACAAACACACACACACACACACACACACACTTTGTCTGGCGTGCTCTGTATTTTGTTGAATGGATTATTTTCTTGTAGAGGGTTAGCCTAGCTTAGCACAAAGAATGGAAACTAATGGAAACTGTTAGCCGTGCCGAGAAGCTAAAGGTCGAAAATGTTACTGATAAAATTTACAAACAAGATCATTTGAGGGATTTTAAACCGTTTTTAATTAAGTGCAAAAGACATGAATTTTAAGCCCATGCGATGACCTCCACTCTAGAGTCTGTCTGTTTTTAATGCAGTGTGGATCAGAACCATCAGGTCCTGGTTTTGGTCCTGGTCTCTTTGTGATCTTTCTCTGATGATCATTACTCTCACACAGTCTCTCACAGAGAAACTCTCCCCACTTTCTCGTCAAAATAAAGAAAACATAAAAAGTGTAAAAACTTTAAAACGGACCGTTTTTAAAACAAATTAAGACTCATTTCAGGTTTGTTTTGTAACGGTGTGGTACGGTAACAGGCTAAGGTCATGACCTTTAAAATTTTCTATAAGAATGTGGCGTCCATGATTTCCAAAACAAAGCTAAGTCTTTATTTATCAGCTGACAGGATGTGGCGTCCATGACTCCCTCACAGGATAAAATGTCTCTGGTAGTTGAGAAGTTGTTGTTGAACCCGGCGCGGTTAAAGAAGTCCTCTGACATCTTTGACTTCCATATTTCTGCGGTCGTACTTCAACTCTGAATTGTTCTTAAAAGCCGAACTCTGTTTCCATGACGTCTCAGTCCAACATTTACAGTCCGAACTCAGAGTCAGAAAACAAACTCACCCGACCGTCTCTCTCTCTCTCTCCTGTATGTGATCCACTCTCTCTAATAGACTCTCGACCATCCGTTTGCTCTAAATAGTGAATATTATTGTGTGATGAACTGTGAGGATCGATGGGAGCTGATGTCTTCTCCTCCTTTAATGACTCTGGAAGACATTTATTAAAGCGAGCGGGCAGGAAATCAATCCTAACCAGACTCAGACCGCATTACTGCAACTCCAACGCCTCTGTGTGCGCACGTGTGTGTGTAAGTGTGTGTGTGTGTCTGACCACATCACAAATACATATGGGCTGAACCAGATTCACTCGATCTGTAGTCTTACATTACCTTGTGCTGCGTTCAATGTCCATAAAAGAGGAGAGTTCAGATTTTTAGGATAATTTAAGGAGTTTCAGAATTTAAAAAAAAGTCTGATGTTTTGGTTTGATATGTTGTTCAGAGTTTTTTTTTTTTCATTTTATTTTTTATTTTTATTATTTTAATTCTTATTTTATTTTTATTTTTTTTTAGCATGATGAATTTATCACCCCATACCTTTTTTTTTTAATTCATTTATTTATTCATTTGTTTTCTTTTTGGTGGTTGGCAGTGTTTGTTTGCTTCAATGTTTGTTTCTTTAACGTTTGTATTTGTTTAGTTTTGATGTTGGTTTGTTGTGTGTATTCCGCTCTGTTCTTGTTCTGTTTTTGCGACGTTTGTGTGGGTGTGTCAATGTGAACTGTGGTGCAAAATTAAAGAAATGCTTAAATAAAAATAAAAAATAAAAAGTTTGATAAAACATCTGTATATCGACTGTATAGTTAAAGGAAATGACTGTTTAATTTACAACATTTTTATTTTTATGTTTTTATTATTTTTATGAGACAGCAGGTAAAAACCAACGTTGCAGCGTCCACGATTTCCAAAAAGGATGTAAAGTGTTTATGATGAAGAAATGGAAAAGCATCCGTACTTTCTTTTTTCACAATCATGATTTCTCAAGAGAATTTTGTGCCCTTGGTTTTTAAAAAGGATCACTGTCCATGATTTCCAAAAAGACGGACTGGAGAACAATAATATGAGGGTTGTATTAAAAAGTTTTCATCATACTGACATTTTTTTAAATTCGAGACAAAACCAAATAAACTTTACGGTTGTATTTTCCTGCTGAAGCCTCTGAAGTTTAATTTCCTCTCGAGTTAAAATGGCGACAAACAAATCGATTCATAAATCAGGTGACGAACGGCCGAAACCCGAGAGTGTCGTCAATCCTCAGACTAATAAAGTTCAGGAGAAAAAACATGTTGAGTTGAGATGAGCCATCTGTGAGCCAAGACGCTTCCACTCAATCCACCAGCAGCTGAAGGAATGTGTGTGTGTGTGTGTGTGTGTGTGTGTGTGTGTGTGCTGACAGCTCCAGTCTTCATCAGCAGGAAGTGTGTGTGTGTGTGTGTGTGTGAAGTGTAAGTGTGAGAGCACGTCGTTCAGTGATCCTTTAAAATCTCACTGATGACTAACCCTAACCCCTTGCCCAAAGTCTCAGTAAAAAAGAGTAAAGCTACTATATATACTGTGTGTGTGTGCGCGCGCACGTGTGTGTGGCCTGTGTAAGCTAAGAAGCCGCCTCTCTGACCTTTGACCTCTGCCATCAGCAGCAGTCTAACCAGATGCCGTGATTACCTTTTTGTTTTTTTGATTATTTCCATTTCCTGAAAATCAACAATTTTAAATAATTTTCAGTTTCATAATTTCATTTTTTTTTTCTTTTAATTGTAAATATTTTGTATTTTCTGGGAATTTTTTGTGGGTTATTTATGTGTTGCATTTTTTTAATTTTTGTTACATTTGGAGAAAAAATATGATAATTATTTTAAGTGTTTAATTTTAATATAATTATCTTTTCATTTTAAATTTTTTAAATATAGAAAATTTTTATATCGTTCTGATATTTTTACATTTTTATTATTTTAAGCACAATTTCAGAATTAAAAAGTTTAAGATTCCATGTTATTTCTTAAACTTTGTAAAAATGTTTTTTGGCCTTTTGAATTATTTTTATTTTTTCGTATTTTTGGCATTTTGTTGGTTTTTTTGGTTTTTGTGATTTTCTTCAATTTTGTTGAAAATTTCTGACTGATGTAGTTTTTAAAATTTTGTCAAATAAGTTTTCATTTAATTTTTTAATGTTGTATTTTTTTGTTTTTGTGCTCTGCTTAAGTTGCTTTTATAGTTATTTTAAGGTTTCAGGTTCTAATTTTTTTTTTAATTTGCCTAAAATTCTTTGCCTATTATATTTTGAAATATTTTTTATTGCTGTTTCAGCTTTATGTAAAATATTTCTGGCTAAATGTCTGTGTGAGTATTTTTGTGTCTGGAGAGAATTTATTTTATTAATTAAATGTCTGTGTTTCATAAAATGATTTTATTTTTATATTTTGTGAAAACTGTCAAATTAAAAATAAATAAAAAAGTCAGAGTTCCAATGTTAATTTTAACTTTTCTTATAAAGTTTTGTTGTATTTTTTATTTTTATTTTTTTATCTATTTTTTATCATACTTTACAACCTTTTCTTTTTGCTTCAGATTTCTCAATATTGTGAAATCTGTAGTTAATGACTGACTTAAAAAGTTTTCAAAATAAAGTTTGATTCTCCAACATCCTGTCTGGACAGGAAATGCATCACAACAAGGAAGTAAGACTCAATTTGTTGGAGGGAAAAGAGGCTCAGAAATGAAAACTAGAGGAGGATCATTTTCTGTCTAAAACCAAAACAAACACAAAATCTAATGAGAGTTTTTTTAATCTGTTAAAGTAAAAATTAAAACCTTTTATCTTTTTTTAAGTCAAACATGAACCCTTTGTTTAAAACTGCTGCGGATACTTTCAGAGTCGGTACTGACTATTTCCTGGACTCATGGAAAGTTTGGGAACTTGGACCAGGAACCAAAAGGACTTAAAGATGAAGTCTGCATGAAGAAGAGGAGGAAGAGGAGGAAGAGGAGGAAGAGGAGGTGAGTTTCTTCTTTGTTTGTTTGTTTGCTGCTTTTACCACACACACACACACACACACACACACACACACACACACACACACATTAACACACGCATGAACACACACTCAGTAATCACCCTGCTTCTCTGTCGTTGCTGTAATTGTTGCCTAGCAACAGGTCGATGCCCTCTGTTATTATGTTTACTGGAAATGTTTGTCGTTAAAGGAGGAAACAAGGAAAGGAGGGAGAGGAGGAGGAGGAGGATGAGGAGCTGAGGAAGCGATGAAGGAAGGAAAGGAGCAGTGAAGGTAAGAGGAGACGTGTGTGAGTGTGTGTGTTCACAGGTGAGAGTGCGGTGGAGC
The DNA here is from genome assembly GCA_962446985.1 of Xyrichtys novacula. Lineage (NCBI taxonomy): Eukaryota > Metazoa > Chordata > Actinopteri > Labriformes > Labridae > Xyrichtys > Xyrichtys novacula. The sequence goes on from OY660878.1 coordinate 29,924,044, forward strand.
GACCTGCCGATAAACTCTATCATTATCCAAAACAAAACACTCGCCGGCTAACCGGCCACGCCCCCGCCTGACTCCCAGGACTCAATCTCCCATAATTCCTCTGACCCCTGAACCGGGCTAAGTAGCATTTGCCAACCAGTTTGTGATAATTACCGCTTTGAAATGCCAGGGCGAGCTCCGCGCCAAGCTAGGGCGGCGTGCTAGCTCATGCTAATGGCTAAACAACATGATAAGTTGTTGAGGGTGAAGCTCGGGTGGCGTTCATAATTACAGGCTAGCTGATAGCTGTTAGCTTGTGATGGTTGCTTCCTGTTGAAGTGCAGATGACTTTACACTTAGCTTACGCGGGGCCACACGGAGAGGCCTCAGGAGTCACTAATTAGCCACTAGCGTTAGCATTTGTCACTTAAAAGGCAACAGAGGGAAAGTACAGCTGAGAGGAGACGACGGCGGCGGCGCTGATTCAAATTCAACCTTTATTTATAAACAGGGATCATTTAGAGACGTTTGATTTCTGCTGCCCTGAGTTCACAGATCAACAAACACAGACGGAAACTCCGACAGGTCGACTTCACACACCTGAGAGCATCAGGTGCTCGCTGATCGAGAATCGGTGTCCGCTCCCCCCTGAGCTGATCGTGTTTCTTTCTCCTCCTTTCTCCAACATCTGTAAGTGTTTTTCAGGCTGTCGCTCTAAGATGTGCTTGTTTTGAGTTTAATAAAGTCGCCGACTGACACCGAGACGGCTACGATGCTAATGGTGCGTGCTAATCAAAGTTTTATGCCTCTCGAGAACTTTGACTTTTCTGACAGTCTCTCAACATTTTATTATAATACAACAGCGATGTGGTCGGTGACAGTCTTAGTTTAAATGAGTAAACAACATGTAGTAAATGTTGAATTCTCCACATTAATGTTATTATATTCACTAAATCTGGATTCAAATGTCCAAAACTTTTCATTTCCAAAACCCCATCGTTTATGTTGACCCGTCTTTTTAGCTCTTGTCCGGTCTACCTCCGTTTTAAGCGCCTGTTATTCCTCCAGAGTCTCCGGTATTTACTTTGTTTTCTTGCTTGTGTCGGCAGTCGTGGCCAAAGGAGGATTCAGACAATTTTCCGAACTTTCTGGTTGGTTTCTACTGTCCGATATTGTAGCACGCTAACTTTGTTTGGGCTCCTGAACGACACGGGGGAGCAGCGTTTTCTTGTTGACTGTTTTCTTGCTGACTGTTTTCTTGCTGACTGTTTTGGTGTTGACTGTTTATGGTTGACTGTTTTCTTGTTGACTGTTTTCTTGTTGACTGTTATCTTGTTGACTGATTATGGTTGACTGTTTTCTTGCTGACTGTTTTCTTGCTGACTGTTTTGGTGTTGACTGTTTATGGTTGACTGTTTTCTTGTTGACTGTTTTCTTGTTGACTGTTTTCTCGTGGACTGTTTTGGTTTTGACTGATTATGGTTGACTGTTTTCTTGTTGACTGTTTTCTTGTTGACTGTTTTCTCGTGGACTGTTTTGGTGTTGACTGTTTATGGTTGACTGTTTTCTTGTTGACTGTTTTCTTGTTGACTGTTTTCTTGTTGACTGTTTTCTCGTGGACTGTTTTGGTGTTGACTGTTTATGGTTGACTGTTTTCTTGTTGACTGTTTTCTTGTTGACTGTTTTCTCGTGGACTGTTTTGGTTTTGACTGACACGGGGGAGCAGGTTGACTGTTTTCTTGTTGACTGTTTTCTTGTTGACTGTTTTCTCGTGGACTGTTTTGGTGTTGGCTGTTTATGGTTGACTGTTTTCTTGTTGACTGTTTTCTTGTTGACTCTTTTGGTGTTGGCTGTTTATGGTTGACTGTTTTCTTGCTGACTGTTTTCTCGTGGACTGTTTTGGTGTTGACTGTTTATGGTTGACTGTTTTCT
>OY660878.1:29930954-30068454 GCA_962446985.1 Xyrichtys novacula
TGTGTAGCTGCGGATGTTTCTGTTGTTGTCGGCTGATTTCTTCGTGTTTATCCGAGCTTCTGTCTCACTGAATCACGTCGTCGTCGTTTTCTCTCATCTTTGGGATTTATCAAACACTGTCAGTGAAGACGTGGTCACATGACCTGTATATGGTGCCAAAGTCACATGACCTGACCCCCTTAAAATGATGCATGTCACCCTCAGCATGATACAGTTTTTTCGAACTGAAACGCTGGGAACTCGGGTGTGACGTCATTTTCAGCTCCGACATCTGACTTCCGAGGTAACTCAAATGAACCATTAGTACGTCGTTTTCTGAGCATGCTCAGTATGACCTTTTCTGGGCTGTTTGTGGATCAGAAATCCTGAGGTGGGGATTTCACGCTCTAAATGTTTTATATCTATACCATCAAAGCCGAGGCAGGGAGAGGATCAGCAAAGACCACCAGGACAGAGCAGACCTCCATATGAGCGTCTGATCTAATGGAGCACAAACAGTTAAAGGGATATTCGGTCTTAAAATTAATTCAGGGTCAAACACGTCATGACACCGAGTTAGACCCCCCCTCCAGAGATGAATGTTGTCGACCGCTTCCTTCTCTAGTTATACCAACTTTAGTAACGACCGCAGGATAGAAATACAGAGAGCCACGCCCCCAACCAAAACGCCACTCTATAGCCACAAATAATGCTCAGAACAGCACCTAACTTCATCAACAGGACATATAGGGTCACAGACATAGTACTATATTCAGAGTTGTTCTAACTCCTAAGAAAACATAAACTGAAGCGGGGCGTTTCTCCACTTCTGTAGTCTGTAAGCTGGGCCAATAAACTTCTACTGTAGTAAAATGAAAAGGTAAAGGTGTTTTTATTGAGCCGAATTATCAATAAAATCATGATTTTGTTAACAGGTATGGATTTATGTGCTGTTGAGTTAATATATTTGAACAAGAGCACAGTAAAGTTAAATCAGCTAATTTTCCAATGAGGTTCTGTTACTGAACGGAACTACACCATGTTCTACTGAGGTTAGTACATATAGGGTCACAGACATAGTACTAGACACCAAACATCTTTTTAACTTTGAATCATTTCTTTAACAAAGAGACTAAACACAACTCACCTACTCTCTTCCAGCAGACGCTTGTTTGTAGTGAGACCTCAGGCCAGTCCATTACGGACTACAGCGGGGTGCCGCAGCTCAAGGAAGAACATTTATGATCATTTCTTTATCATTTCCTTGAAGTAATAATCACCATATTAATCATTTTACAGACGCGGTAGTTCTTCTGTCTTAGCGTCTCGGTCTGATTGTATTTCCATGAAGAAATGATCATAAATGTTCTTCTAAGTCTTCTCCTCTCTGTTGTTGTTTGTGTTTCCGTTCTCCGTGACGTGGTTGTCTAAGCTGTTGTTGTTTTTTCGATTAAATCCTGTCGGTGGTAATTGTTGTTTATTTCAGTGCGCTCTCATGATTCAGTGTTTTTTAAACTGATCAGATTTTAGCTGTTACTAACGACAACGACGCTGACACACTAATTGTGTATTTGTTTTCTATGTTGATGTTTTGAAAAGGACCGCAGGAAGTTAATGAGGTTAACCTGGGTCGGGTTTGTAACATGACTGGGACTTTATTTTGAAAGGACAACTGGACTTAGTTGAGACGTTTCGCCTCAAGTCCAGTCGTCCTTTAAACAAAGAACTGTAAATCATAGATGCTGCATCCTCAGTTTTAAACAATATCTACAGGTTTAGGAGCAACATCTGCGTCCATCCAGACAATGATGACAACGGTGCGTTCAGGATCCTCCTCTTCCTTCTCCTTCTCCTCTTCCTCCTCTTGTCTGAGTCCACCTTTGTTTTCTCCTCCCTCTAACGTTGTTTTACCGTCTCTGTGAGGTCACCTGGTCCTCATAAGTACACGAGTATCAACACAAACACACTCTGCAGCTCTAACTTCCTCCTCTTCCTCCCGCCGCGCGCCTCCTCATCCTCCTCCAGCCGTCCAGCTGAGGCCTTCCTCTTTGTTCTCCCGTGCGCGGGCCGTCTTCCTCTCCTCCGTCCTCCCTCCTCTCCCCCGCCGGGATAAGCTTTTAGCCGCGTCCTAGCCGCGCCGGCTAACCGCCACGCTGCAGCTCTCAGCGGCTCCTCGCTGTTCCAGCCAAATGCCGCCACACAACACCATATAATTAAGAGCTCCGAACGCGAGCGGGCAAAATGCAAAGCAATTTGGGACGAGGCGAGAGGCTGAGGGAGACGGGGGAGGACGGCGGTGGCTTCAATCTAATTGGGCCATATCAATTTATTTTACATTTGTGAAATGTCACGCCTCGATGTGAAGCTAACACAGTCTGCATACGAGCGCGGCGTGTTTTTACCTCTGCGGCGCCGTGTGGACGAAATAATAACAGACAGAAATAAATAAAAGAGGAAATGTCACAGAGACGGCGAGGTACGGCAACGCCACCAACGACGGCAATCAGACCTGAAGGATGAACGCAGGAAACCGGACTAATGACCAGGAACTACGACAACAACCTGTAACCAACGGCAACCAGGACTGACAGAGGAAAACAGAAAACTGGACTAATAACCAGAAATAACAACAACAATCTGTAACCAACGACAACCAGAAACAACAACAACAATCTGTAACCAATGGCAACCAGGACTGACAGAGGAAAACAGGAAACTGGACTAATAACCAGAAACTACAACAACAATTTGTTACCAACGGCAACCAGGAACAACAACAATCTGTAACCAATGGCAACCAGACCTAAGGGAGGAAAACAGGAAACTAGACTTATGACAGGGGACTTAAAGAACCTGTAACCAACAGCAACCAGAAACAACAACAACAACCTGTAACCAACGGCAACCAGAAACAACAACAACAACCTGTAACCAACGGCAACCAGAACTCATAGTTCTTTCTAGCTCTTGTGCTCAGTCTCTCTTTTCATTGTTTCATCCATCCATCACTTCAGTCTTTACCTCTCTCTCTCTCTCTCTCTGTCGTCTGTCTTCATCACTCTGTTTTCCCACTCTCTTCTCTGCTCTTGAACGACTCGTCTTCCTCTTTAAGTCAAACTTTGAACTTTTCATCAAACTCTCCTTTTCTTCCGACGTTTTTCATCACTCCCACCGTTCTCTCTCTCTCTCTCTCTCTCTCTCTCTCCCTCTCTCTCTCTCTCTCTCTCTCTCTGTTGATGCTTTTTCAATTCAAACCAATTAGAAGTACTTATTTCTCAAGAGCTTAAAGTTCATCTCTCTCTGTCTCTCTTTCTCCCTCTTTTACGCCCAATTGCTCCTCCTCTACTCGCGCACACACACACACACACACACACACACACACACACACACACACACACACACACACACACACACACACACACACACACACACACACTCTAACAGAGGACATGTTTTCTGTACTATTTGAAGTCATTACCACAGGAGTGTTTAGGAAACAGCAGCTAAGAGCAGTTTGACATTTGACTCTGACAGACCTCACTCCCCTGTCTTTGTCCTGCAGGAATGTGTGTGTGTGTGTGTGTGTGTGTGTGTGTGTGTGTGTGTGTGTGTGTGTGTGTGTGTGTGTGTGTGTGTGTGTGTGTGGTAGCAAAGTTTGGGTGGGATCATGTATCCAGCACTCAGGGCAAAAATTTCTGCTCAAAGAGACAAAAGAAAGAGAGAGGTCAACAGCAGTGCTCTCTCTCTCTCTCTTTACATTCTTGTGTGTGTGTGTGTGTGTGTGTGTGTGTGTGTGTGTGTGTGTGTGTGTGTGTGTGTGTGTGTGTGTGTGTGTGTGTGTGTGTGCAGCAGGTGATTGACAGGTGTGCGTTAAAGACTCAAAAGTTGAACGGCGTTGATTTTAATAGTTCCTCTGGCGTTTTGGGTTCCTTGCGGTTTGTATTAGTTTCCACGGCGACGCTCGACCCCCAGTGGTCCTTTTCCAAGGTGACAGTCCGAGTGACCTCCTACAGGTGAGAAGTGACCCTCTACCTCTGCTGTTTGCAGACTGAGTGACTTCTTCACCTTAGAAGGAGACGGTGAAACTGAGACTAAGAGCGAGACACTTGGACTGAAGCTCAGGTCTAGACTCTGATCTTAACGAGGACGGAGCTACTTCAGGCAGGCCAGCAAAATCAAGCCACACTACTACCAAGTTCACACCAAGGATTCAAGGATTCAAGGATTCAAGGAACTTCATTTGTCACACCCCAAACCTTTGACAGTCTGTGGTACGTAATCAGTACCCAGGTCCGTTTCCAAGTCAAGAGTAAAAATAAATAAAATAGAATACAATGGCTAAGGTTCTTTTACAATAAAGAGCAAGGTTCAATACAATGAAGAGCAAAATGTAAACAAAAGAGTAAAATCATTCGTGCGAATGAATTACATGTAAAGTCAATGCAAAGACGCGATAAGACGCTCATACTACTCTGGTGGCGCGAATGACGTGAATTGGGCAAGTTTTTCGCGTGAAGTGAGTGGACATGAATTTGCGTGACTTGAAAATATCTCAACTTGAGCGGATATTTGCATCACGATAACCAATCAGCGTGAAGGTTCCCGGCTCTGCAGCTGGGATAGAGCGCTTGTAATCAGTGTCCTGGAGGGATATCGCAGTACCGACCTTCACCAACAGGTCATCAAACTGGGTTCTTTCTCGTATTCTCGAATCAACGACTTTTTAATAAAAGTGAGTGAGGAGTTCGGATTATCTGGTAAACTGTGAAAAACATCGTCTATCACTTAATCCTGCCAGTTGATTTGGCGTGGATCACCATTGATGAACGAATCATTCGCGCGAATCAAGCGAGTAAATCCTTTTCATTCGCGTGACTAGATTCGTGTGAATTAAGCGAGTAGATGATTTTACTCGTGCCCCTTTAAAGTCGATCTTCTCCCTCTGATCTCGTTCTCCTGTGGAGTTTACGCCGAACAAACTGTAATCGGTATCCTGGAGGGATATCCTGGCACCAACCCCACCAACAAGTTGTCAAATTGGGTTTGGGTAACCCCGCAAATACCGCTGGAAACGGCTGTCATCTGGGCGCATCTATTGGAGGAGACTGAGACGTGGCCGCGCCTACATCTCTGACGGTTGTTGGAGCAGCAATCTGTTGAACGTGGTTCACTCCTACCATGCTTGATGGAGACTCCGCCCCTCTCTCGTATCAACGACTTTTTAATAAAAGTGAGTGAGGAGGTCAGATTATCTGGTAAACCGTTAAAATTAGCATAAACGGCTATCCGACGCTTTTAAGCACTCTAATGATGCACGAATCAATCGCGCGAATTAAGCGAGTAAATCCTTTTCATTCGCGCGAATTAAGCGAGTAGATGATTTTACTCGCGCCCCTTTAAAGTCGATCTTCTCCCTCTGATCTGAGTTTACGCCGAACAAACACTGAGCGAAAATACTCGAACCTGAGCTCCAGACCTCTGCGTCTCTGAAACGGGGGAATCTATTGTGGTTGGAGTTACGGAGCAATCACTTGACACATTTTTGTTCATTATTTTTTGACATTTCTCAAACAAAGACATGAAGCAGAATGTCACGCTCTCCATGAAGCAATCATGATAATAATACAGTGAAATACAGCCGAACGCTCCACTCACACACTGAGGAGTAATTCAGCTCCACACACCTGCAGAGTATCTCATCTACACGTCACATGACCTTTGATTATAACCGTCATTTATGGGATGGAGTGACGTGTGTGTGTTCCCGCTCCGCGCACACGTGTGTTCCTTTCTTCACGTCGAGAGTTGCTCTTAATATTTCCTCTTAAATATCTCACAATACTGCTGATTAAATATACACATTAGAGCTGAAGAGATTGTGTTTAATCTGCGACTTCGGCTCCTCCGACGCTCAGATGTCCCACTGTTCTGCCGGCACATGAACTAACCACAGTCATACAGTCCCGCTCTTGAGCCGTAATTCCCTCTTGACTGACTTTAAACATCTAAAAGCAGTTTTTACAGAGCGTGTCAGCTCCTCGTTTCGACTCTTTTCCTGCTCTCATTAAAGCCGCCGCCGTTTCCCAGAGTCAGAGCGAGCGGCGAGAGAGCGTGAACTTCAGCCCTCGGGTGGTAATATCCAGGTGGAATCAGCCTCGCACCGCTCGGGTGGGCGGTACTTCCTCGTACAGGTGTGTGTTTGTGGACGCTTCATTGTGTGTGTGTTGTTCTTGTGTGAATGTCTCTATTAGTGAACCTCGTTTTATCATCCCTCTCTCTCTTTGAAGTGGCGGTGGAAAGCTGAGCCCGGCATTAGCCGTCTCGTTGGCCCCGGGGCCCGACACTAATATGTGAACGCTGCTGAAATGAACAATACGGCCTTTACATTCATTACACAGAGGAGCCATCAGTCACTGTTTAACTCTGTGTGTGTGTGTGTGTGTGTGTGTGTGTGAGACAGAGATCACACAGGAGCGTTCACACACACACCACATGATACCTGTAGGTACAAACACACACATTTGTATGAATATTGAACACACACAGACGCTCGGTTCGCTCCTTTTTAACCTCCTAAATCCTCCACGTGTGCACGCCACGCTGACTCTGCAGCTCCACGCTAACGCCCTTACACGTGCTCGCCGTTTGTTTAAACGTTTTTCTCGGTTTGTTTGTCGATTAAGTCTGGGAGTGATTCATATTTCGATAAAACAGAGTCCATCCTGCTCACAGTATCCTACAGCTGAGGGTTCATTACGTACATGGTTTATTACAGTGGTTCTCAACTGGTGGGTCCAGACTCAAAAGTGGGTCCCGGACAAGTTCTGGATGGGTCGCAAACAGCTGGTCAAAAAAAGTAAACATTTAATGCGCATATGATGTTTGACATGTCTTTTATTTTGAAAAATACCTTATTTTGAAAGGCATGTGCTCAGTTCATGTGCTCTGAAATGCACTTTAGTTAATAAACTTTGTGTATTTATGTTAAAGATTTGAGTCTTTAAAGTTTTTTTATACATTAAAAAATTAATTTTCTTGGTTTGAATTTTATAAAAATTGGTCGCGACTGAAGGATCATGGGAAAATGTGGGTCCCAGAGTGAGACCAGTTCAGAATCACTGGGTTAATAGAAGCTATCTGTCCACTCTGCATGCTGTCTGATACTTCTACATGTCCATGATTCACACAGTATAAAACAGCTGAGACTCTGGAGGAATAACGGGCGCTTAAAACGGAGGTAGACCGGACAAGAGCTAAAAAGCCGGGTCAACATAAACCATGGGGGACGCTTGGGGATCTTGGTGACCCTGTAACCTTTCTGCTGGACAGGTAAACCGCTTTAACAAAGTAAGACAAGTGTCTGTAACAGAAGTGTTTCTTGTCTTGGCTGAAATGTGCCGTGTAAATAGTAACACCCGGACCTGGAGGTTCGTTTATAACGGAGCGGAGTCTTTAGTAAGAAAAACCAAAAACTTGAGCTGAGACAGATTCACACCTCAACACACCTACAAGCCTCTGCTCATCTTTGTGAATTCCATCTCTCACACACACACACACTCTCACAGACACACACACTCTCTCACACGCACACACCTGCACAGGTGGATCAGGTTCAGGTCTTCAGAAAGTCGACATGTCGGCTCATTTCTTCTCCTCCCTCAAATTTACCCTCCATCTCCTTTGTTGTCTAACTTTCCTCCCCTGTGAGGAGAGTTCAGCCCACACAAACATGACAGCCGACACACACACACACACTCACACACACAAACACACACACACTCTTTATTTCCAGCCGGTGTAAGATGTCACCTGAGTCGCTGTAATTACGCCCAGGGTGCTAATAGCGTTTCTCTCACCTCTCTGGGATCCAGCCAGCGTTCACAGAAAGGTGTGTGTGTCTTTGTGTGTGTGTGTTTTGTGTGTGTGTTTTGTGTGTGTGAGGCAGGTAGATAATGGGGTCAGTGTTGTCTTGTTCAACTTTGAGCTTCTTCTTTTGTCCTCAGTGAGTTGGTTGAGCTTCTTTTTGTGACTGAAAGACCTCAGAGGTGATCGAGACAGCTGTTGTAATGCTTCCTTCAAAGCCACCAAACTTCATTGACAAAACCACCGATTTAACCTCTCAGAAAACAGGAGCTGCTGGTCTACCTCTGCATCTTTTCCAAGTTTTCTTTGTGTTAAGTTTGTTTCACTCATACCTCAAATGATCGAAAATAACTGATTTAAACTTCAAAAATATGACTAACAGAGGCAGCAGCAGACCAGAAACTCCTGTGTCCTCTGAAGTAAAATTACTGTTTTTGTCAATGGAGTTTGGTAGCTGTAAAGACAGCGATAGAAAGTCATTTTCTGGTTTTATAAAAGCATTTTTCTCTGTAGGGATCATTTCTGTCGCATCAAAAGACACGTCTGTTAGTGACAGTTATGTCATACAGTCATGTGACATCTAGCCAATCAGACAGAGCTAGGGGCGGGGCAATAGGTCGGCAAAGTAACTCACTTTTTAACGAACTTTATGGACCAATAAAAAGCTGATCCTGATGATCGATCTGCTTCAAACTTCACAGACAGACTCTGGTGTTGTTTTCCGTGTTCCTTCGGTTCGCTTCATCTTCGCCGCTGAGCCTCATCTTCCTCAGACCTCATCAAACCCGTGACCACATCCCAGAAACCTCCTGGATTCCTGATCCCGCTGCCCTTCTCGTCTTCTCCTCCCGCCCCGCAAACACACAAAGACGTTAAATACTGGAGACAGCTGAGTTTGAAGTTTTGATTGTTGAGTTCGCGCCGTCGGTTCGAGTCAAAGACTTGTTTTCATCGGTGGAGGAGGAAGGGCAGGTCGTGCTCTGTAATCAGAGAGAAAACAGGGAGGAGGAGGAGGAGAGGAAGGTATCTGTTTGGTTTCCTTTGAGGAGGAGCGTTTGTTTTGTTGGCCGACAGAAGCTCCAGACGCTTCATTTAAGACGACCTGACGAAAACACGCATTTTCACTTTTGTGATAACCATCGATCTCTGAGAGAAAGTCTGTGGACACACTCGAATATGTTTGTGCGGTTTAGACCGGAGCGCCGATTCAGAGGAGAAACAAAGACGTTAAATTCTGGAGACAGCTGAGTTTGAAGTTTTGATTGTTCATGTTCCAGGGCGGGACGTCAATGTTTTATTCATCTGTGCTGAATAATTGAGAGAGACAGTTTAACACGAGGCGAAAAGAAATGTTCTGATTCTGTTGGCTGAGTAATTTCAGATGTTTCTTCATCACCCAGGAGGAGCTCAGACTTCGAGGTTTTCGCCCAAAGACGTCCAGACGCTTCATTTAAGACGACCTGACGAAAACACGCATTTTCACTTTTTATAAACCGTTTAATAATTCAGGGAAAACATATTATCAGGTTTAAAATAGGAGCTTATTTTAAATCTAAAGTCGGAAACATGTTTCTAAAAGGTCGTTCCAGGTTCTGGAGACCTTAGTGAACCCAGTAGACCGGGTTCTGGAGTCTGACGGTCAAATGTTGTTCTAATCTGGCCTGATAGAGGATGTAGTTTGTTATTGTCTTCCCTGAAAAAGTCATGTAGATGTTGCTCCTAAACCTGGAGATATTGTTTGAAACTGAGGATGCAGCATCTATGATTTCCAGGTCTTCGTTGAAAGGACAGTTGGACAAGTAAGTCCAACTGTCCTTTCAAAAGAGTGTTACCCCCAATTTCCACCTTCATCCTGATCGTCTCCTAAAATTAGGGGTCAGTCGAAATGTCTCAAAGGTCCAGTTTTCTCCTGGTCCCCTCAGTCCACCTTAAATGGACTCAGGTCCAGAGAGTCTCTGGTGGTTCTGGATCCAAATGGGTGACTTCCACTCCAGAGTCTGACTGACCGTCTCAGTGAATCCTGGTGAAGTCATGAATTCCCACAGTGTGTGAGGACGCCTGAATGCAACAGGGGAGATAATGACGATTCAGAGGGATGACTGACAGCCAACACACACACACACACACACACACACACACACACACACACACACACAAAGATCTCATTCATACAGAAAACTCTTCTTCTTCCTCTTCAACTCATCAGGAAACAACTCACCTGGAACAAGGACCTGTCACACACACACACTCACTCACTCACACACACACTGACTTACACACACTCACACACTGAGTCTTTATCAGTCTCAGGTATGTCCTGACAGAGAGACTGCACACATAGTTGGCAGGGAGACAGACCACGACACTGCAGCTGTGTGTGTGTGTGTGTGTGTGTGTGTGTGTGTGTGTGTGTGTGTGAGAGTGAGTGTGTGTGTGTGTGTGTGTGTGTGTGTGTCTTGTAAAGAGTTGTTCATTTTATTCTAATCATACTTTTTTTTTAAAAAGTGGCCAAAAAGTCATTAAACTTTCCTCAAAAATCCAATCTGGTGAAAAAAGTTGAGAGAACTGACTCACTAAAGCCCCGCCCCCCTCAGCAAAAGCTCCGCCCCTCTGGAAACGACTTTTGCTGCTCTTAAACATCTTAACAAAACTTTTTAAAAACTCTCTAAAAGTCACAGAGAAACGTCAACAGGAAGTCCAGAATCCTTGTTTTTGGAACAGTTATTCTTGATCCTAGTCACAGCGCCCCCTGTTGGCTGGAGGACGTTTAACGGCGCCGCTGTCTGAGCTGAAGAATTAGTGACATTTGAATCAGTGCAGGAACCAATCAGAGAGAGGGATTCAGTCCTGGACTGTCAGGTCTGTCCCCCATTAAGGTTCCTGTTGTGGATCTTCACTCATGTCTCCTCATGTCCTCCTACTCATGTCTCCTTCTCTTCTTTCCTCCATCCTCACCTGTCTCATTTTCCTTCCTTCCTTCCTTCCTTCCTTCATCCTTTCCTTCTCATTCCTTCCTTCCTTCCTTCTTTCCTTCCTTTACCTTTTCTTCTTCCCTCCATCCTCTCCTCTCTCATTTTCCTCCTTCCTTCCTTCCTTCCTTCCTTTGGATTTTCTCTCCTCCTCCATCCTCTCCTCTCTCATCATCCATCCTTCCTTCCTTCCTTCTCTCCATCCTCTCCTCTCTCATCTTCCATCCTTCCTTTCTTCCTTCCTTTGCCTTTTCTTCTTCCCTTCATCCTCTCCTCTGTCATTTTACTTCCTTTCTACCTTCCTTCTTTCTTTCCTGCCTTCCTTCCTTCCCTCCTTCCTTCCCTCTCCTTCTCTCCTTCCCTCCATCCTCTCCTCCCTCATCTTCCTCCCTCTCCGTCTCCCTCCATCTCTCCGTCGTCTCCTCCGGTGACCTCTGACCTCTCGCCGTCTCACAGTCAGGGTGTGTTTGTTTCGCTGGCCGGCGCCGCCGTGTTTGTTTCACAACAGCAACGTTTCTTTTTTTCACTCTGACGCCTCCGACGCCGCGGTCACGAAATCTGAGAAATTAATCAGAGCTATTGTTCTTCACTCCGCCTGTGTGTGTGTGTGTGTGTGTGTGTGTGTGTGTGTGTGTGTGTGTGTGTGTGTGTGTGTGTGTGTGTGTGTGTGAGAACACTGTCAGTTTCTCTCTGTTTGGTTTTGTTTATACTGTGTTTTTCTCTCAGGACAACAAAACAGTCATTCTTTGTGCGTGTGTGTGATTTTGTATGAGTGTGTCGTTGTGTGTGTGCGTGTGTGTCGGTGTGTGTGTGTTGTGTATTGTGTGTATTTTCATACTTCCCTGCCCTGAGTTCTGCACTTGTGTTTTCTCTTTAGTAAACAAAAACAAAAGAAACACTCCCTCCAGGATCCCGGCTGTCTGATGCTGTGTGTGTTTGTGTTTCTCTTATTACTGTTAACATTTAAACAAACAGCGCGCAAACAATCAATCCCAGCATGCACTGCAAGGTGGAGGGCTTCCTGATGGACAGGTTGTTTATTATTTTCTCTTCGCTTTTAAACCCAAACCTTCAATCAGCTGCGATTCAAAGTGAAGCCAAAGCTGCAGTTCCCTGAATGTCCACTGGGGGCCGTCTCCTGTGGTGAGTCAGTCCCCATAGAGCTCCATGTTAAACTAAAGTCTGGTACAAACACAGTTCTGGGGCTCTGTAGCTCATTTCTGCTTTAATGACTGTAAAGGCTGGACTTGTTATCAAGGATTAAAGGGGCGTGTCATTAGGGGGCGGGGCTAATACAATTTAAAGGGAGCTATTGTAACCTCCTCCTGTCGTCTAGGATATCAATCTTCATGGAAATACAATCAGACCGAGACGCTAAGACAGAAGAACTACAGCGTCTGTAAAATGATTAATATGGTGATTATTACTTCAAGGAAATGATGAAGAAATGATCATAAATGTTCTTCCTTGAGCTGCGGCACCCCGCTGTAGTCTGTAATGGACTGGCCTGAGGTCTCACTACAAACAAACGGCTGCTGGAAGAGAGTAGGTGAGTTGTGTTTAGTCTCTTCGCTAAGTTAGGTGCTGTTCTGAGCATTATTTGTGGCTATAGAGTGGCGTTTTGGTTGGGGGCGTGGCTCTCTGTATTTCTATCCTGCGGTCGTTACTAAAGTTGGTATAACTAGAGAAGCAAGCGGTCGACAACATTCATCTCTGGAGGGGGGGTCTAACTCGGTGTTACGGTGGGTTTGACCCTAAATTAATTTTACACTGGAATATCCCTTTAAGATGAGACTCTATGGGGGTCAACTCATGATTGGAGACAGCCTCTAGTGGACACTTGAGGAACTGCAGTTTTGTTTTTTTATTTTCCAGCTCTCGTTGCTTGTTTTCGTTCGTTGGTTCGATTTGGACTTTACCTTGTAGTGAACGACTCTCTTCAGTTTCAGGATGATCCACGTCTCTGATTTCACTCTGGTGAGTCTCTAAGTTCTCAAGAAGAAACTGAGACTCTCATTTTTTTCATTTTAAATCTCTTTTTGTGACGGCCGAGTTTCATTTCGAGTTTCCTCAAAGACGAATATTCCAGCGAAGTGAAATGACGAGCCGTCAGACTCTCCAGTTACGCTGAAACTCGACCCCGGCTGGTGTATTTACATATTTGCCCTCACTAAGTACATGAGTGTGTTGTTCTTTCTCTGGCCACAACAAAACAAGCGCTCCCCTGACTTCCCTGTGTGTATTGACATACCTCCTCCTCCTAAATCACCTCCCGGTGTTTCTGTCTCTCCCTCCTCAACGCCAACCAAGCGCTCCCTCCCGGTGTCCCGCCGTGTGCGTACCTGTCAGCCCCGGCCGGCTTGTTTACATACTTTGCGGCTCTAAGTACATGTGTATGTTTTCACAGTGTTTCCTTTCTTTGGGTACAACAAAACAAGCGCTCCTCTCTTGAACATGACAGCTCGCTCTAAAGCTAATGTCGCCCTCGGGGGCCGAAGAGAGGGAAGAGGAGGAGGAGGAGATGATTCATAACGAACCTGCCATCCTGTCAACACACACACACACACACACACACACACACACACACACACACACACACACACACACTCAGCCTGCAGGGACAATAGGTGCTGTTGCTTTTAAGGGTGAGTCCAACCTGGATCATCTTACCTCCCCTCTCTCTCTCTTCAAGTCATTTGTACCCCCCCACCCCCACCCCTCCCACCATCATTAACAGCTAAAGTTACCTCCCCCCCCTCCCCTCCACCTCCTCACCCCCACTCTTCGACCTGCAGATCCCCCTCCACCTCCCTCCCTCCGAGCTAAACACACTCATCACTGTCCTAACCAAGTGTGTGTGTGAGCCCATAGGTATTTTTGTGACTCTGCGTGTGTGTGTGTGTGTGTGTGTGTGTGTTTCCATAACTAACTGCGAACTTTTTGCCGTTTTTTCAGTTAAACTCAAAAAAACTACTCTAAGTTTTCGATCTTCGGGTTTTCTCTCGTTTTCTGACGAGTTAATAAATCAGGTTAAAACACTCCTCGTTAATGTCAGAAGGAGAAGAAGGAGAAGTGGAAGAAGAGAGGAAAAAGAAGTAGAAGTACAAGAAGAAAAAGTAGAAGAAGTAAAAAAATGAAGTAAAAGAAGCTGAAAATGAGGTAGAAGAAGTAGAGTAGGAGAAGAAGAAAAAAAGAAGTAGAAGTAAAAGAAGTAGAAGAAGAGGAAGAAAGAGAAGAAGTAGAGTAGAAGAAAGAAAAGAAAAGGAAGTAGTAGAAGAAGTAGAGGTAAAGGTAAAAGAAGTAGAAGAAGAGGAAGAAGACGAAAACGGCGTATCCACCAGTCATGACCTGACCAGTTTTCCCCTCCTGGACCTTCTCTGGTGGACCTGATAACTGACCGCTCTGACCCCCCATCCTTCTTTTACAGACTCTTGATACCCAGAGAAGACCTGCAGAACTCTTTAACCGCTGACGGCGCCCCGATATCAGGAGTTTTGTGAGTCAGAAAGTCCAGATCAGACCGAGGAGACATGTCGGAGTCTGAGCCTAAACCAAGAGCTGGACCAAGTCCTGAATGTGAACTTTATTAAAACCCAAAGTACCTGAAGGTTCCACCTCCTGGACTTCTTTTACAAATCTGTAGTCTTCTGTTACTTTGAGGAAATGGACCCGGCTGCAGCTGTTTGTATCGGATCAGTTTCCTCTGTTTTCACGGGTTCTGCTCTCGTTTCTGCGTTCAACGCCTTTATCTTTATTTGTGAGTAAACGCAGATTCACACCCGGATCTGTTGAAGAAGCATTAACTCTTTAAACACCAACAGAAGTGATGGACATCATTGATAGTGATGGTTAGCTCCCTTTCTCCCCGGTTCATGGTCTTTTCCTTCGACTCTGCGTCGTGTTTTTGTAAAGTCTGAGGTTTCACAGCTGATGAAGGTTTACGGAGACATAATTAATCAGAACTTAAAATAACCACAGCTGTTCTGTTGGAGAGCCGGAGCTCTTCTACCACTCTTTGCTGTTTAGACTCAAGTATCAACACTCAGTGGACTTTCACAAAACACCTGCTTCTATTTTAGTCTGAACATTTGCAGGTTTCTGACCCGGTTCAGTCCTGCAGAGTTGAACCACCTGACCCCTGGATTCAGGACTTGGTATCAGAGCTTCTTAAAGACGTTAAAATTTAGACCGTCTCTGCCCCTGAACCAGCAGATGTCTTCAGGTGATTCTCACCTTAATCAACTGTCCAGATCCAGACCAGCGACCTGCAGCCTCTCTAACCTCGACCCCCTTTCACCTTTCCCCAACCTGACCCCCCCCCCCCCCCCCCCTGTAAACAGCAGTTTGGTGGGAAAGTTTGGTCCATCCGTCTCTCTTCCTGTCAGGTAAGATGAGCCAAAGAGGCTGCAGGACGTTGATCGATCTTCTGCTGCACGCCGCTGTCACTCTTCTTCTTCTACTGCTCCACCTGTTCATACTCTAGATTAGGAAAATCTAAAATAACCAGAACATATGATTCAGTCTAATCTGCATTTCTTTAATGCTTTAAGGAGTGAGGCCTGAGCAGTGGGCTGCAGGCTGAGCTGCTGGTATCATCAGTCTGTGTTGTTGCTTCTGACTTTCCTTGACATACTGATTATTTGCATCTCTCTGTCACTTCAGAGTAGATTTAATGACTGAGGGGCTGCGAGCTGAGCTGCAGTTATCACTTTGTTTAATTGATATGCATCATGTTGTGTCATCATATCACTTTTAGCTAGAATGTATTTAGCACTGCTTGTAGAGTAAAGAACAGTATTTCTTTATTTCTCTTGAGTGGCATGACTGAGGGGCCGCAAGCTGAGCTGCTATTGATGCTGATTTTTTCAGTGCATCCACTTGTATTGTAGCACATTGTGCACTGCTTGTATCTAAACGTCAATATATGGCATGACTGAGGGGCTGCGAGCTGAGCTGCATTTATCACCAGTTGACCTTGGTAGTCCAGTCTCATTTTAGCATATTTTATGTTAATCGTATTGTAACATATTGTGTCATACTGTATTTGGCTGCTTGTTTCCTCTATTGCTTTTATATCGTAACTGAGGGGCTGGGAGCCGAGCTGCTGTTATCTTTCTATGTTTAATTAAAGTGTGTTGTATACTCTACCTTTTATGTCTGAAACATTTACCAGAGCAGTTTCATATATAAATGTATGATTCCTGACACATCCATGAAAACAGCATGATTGAGGGGCTGCGAGCTGAGCTGCTGTTATCTTTCTATGTTTAATTATAGTGTATTATATTATTTACTTTTTAGGTCTGAAACATTCATCTGAGCAATTTCATATAAAAATGTATGATTCCATGAAAACAGCCTGTCTTGGGGTCTGCGCGCTGAGCTGCTGTAAACATGCAAAGTCACATTCAGACAGCGGAGAGGTCAGTGCGAAGATTTAACTAAAACCATCAGACTGAGGAGAATGAGAACTGAAGGTGTCTGTCCCTGTGTGTGTGTGTGTGTGTGTGTGTGTGTGTGTGTGTGTGTGTGTGTGTGTGTGTGTGTGTCTGCGCTGCTGTATAAATATCGTCATATTAAATATTAAGCCTCCAGTCTGCAGCTCTAATCGTCTGTTTTTGTTCGTGTTTTGGCGATAAACCCCGGCTGCTCTTCAGGGTACAGAGAGTTTGGCGACACTAATCCTCAGCACCTGGCTGATCTGACACCAACATGACCCCACACACTCCTTCACACACACACACACACACCTGAAGACAGTCAGGAGGAGGACGGGCTGAGACAAGATGTGCCAGGGACAGGAGACTGAACCGGGACAATCTAGACCGGACTGAGTGACGTCAGGTCTGAGTAGAACTTAGAGTCCTGGAGGTCATTACGGTCCTCCTGCTTTTGCTCTCCATACTGACTGTTTTTGCTGACTCCTGATTGGTCAATACGACTTGGACTACAAACAGAATCAAGAGTAGAGCCAGAGGACTGACTGAGAGCTTCAAAAAATCCGAGTTTATCTTTATCAGCTGACAGTGTGGAAACAGACACGCTGCTGTGGGCAAACACTGACACACACACACACAGACTAACCCAAACACAGACAGACAGGTAGGGATTAGCAAACACAAACAATCAGGGTTTGAGTGTTGAAGGTGAAAACTACAGCAAGTCTCTGTTTGTCGTCTGTGTTCATAGAAAGTAAAATCTGCAGAGATGAAAAAAAAAGTCCAAATGTAAAAAAGAGGAAAAAAAGTTATTTAAAAAAGGAACATCTAAATAAGTACATATGTACAACCGAGTATTAGGACCACATTACAAAATAAAATTTAATTGAGAATTACTACGACTTTATTCTGGTAATTTCTTTTTTACAACTTTATTCTCATCAGTAGTGATTTTACTACGACTTAATTCTCGTAATGATTTTTTTACAAAGTTACTTTCTAAGTAATGATTTTTTATGACTTTATTCTGGTCAATAATGATTTTATTACGACTTTATTGTTGTAATGATTTTTTTAAGACTTATTTCTTGTAAATTATATTTTTTTTACGACTTTATTCTCATAATGATTTCAATATGACTTTATTCTCGTCAGGAATGATAGTAATTATTTACGACTTTATTATCCTAAGTAATAATTTTATTACATTTTTATGATTTTTCCTATTGTTATATTTTATGATTTTCCTTTTTTTGTTTTTCTTAATGTGGCCCTAACACTCCGTCATACGTATGAAACTTTACAAACTAAAAACGTCTCAGAATCAGGCAGAATAAAAGAGTTCTTTAAAGTTTGGACTGATGAAAAGATAAATAAGTTAAAAAGCTCTAAAACCCTCGGGACAGTTTTTGTTTTAATAAATCATCTCTGCAGGTTTTCACTCCTCCAGGAAACTCTCCTCGTCTTTTCTTTCGCTCCTCACTGCAAACAAAGACGCACACAAAAACACAAAAACACACACTCAGAGGGCCGAACAAGGTGAGAGAAAGACATTCACACACGGTGACAGAAAGAAAGAAGGAAGGAGGGGGAACTTTTAGCCAGGGGGTCAAAGGTCAGGGGCCCTTAAACCAACACTTTGGCCCTCTAAAGCTCACAGCAATTACCTCTCAGACACGCACACACACTCATCCAGAGGTAGAAAGGACCCGATTCATCCCACAGCACCAATTAATGACGGTGGAAGTGGCTGAAAGAGAGAGAGGCCACGGACACAATCACGCTCGCTCACTGAGGGGCCCTGGACCCCTCGCTCGCTTTCTCACCCGCTCCGTCAGGAAATAAAGACGACATGTCAGAGGAGGACGAGTTTAAGAGTGCAAATTAACTCTCTTCTTCGGGTTCGTCTCCCTCTGCCGGAGCGAGTCGCCGTCTTTTCAGGAGGATAATGAGGCCGTCTGTAACGCCGCCGATCAGCCGCACAATGCAACACATCCACGCCGTGTGACACGCTGTCTCACCTACGCCGCCGTAACCGTCAATAATTGGCTGCTTTGTATGCAGGGACGCAGACAGCTGGATGTTTTAACAGGAGGATGTTTGTTGAACAGAAATCAGCTCTGCAGCTTTTATCAAACATCACGTCAGATTTCTTTATCAGGAGTTTCACAGATTTTTTTATTCTGTGACTGTTTATAAAAATCACTTTAAAATCCTCAGATTGATTTATTTCAAAGTACTTTCAGTTCACCTCATTTTTCTGCTTAAAGGGACAGTATTCCTGAAAAAAGTCACACTAAAAAACACAAAACTTCAAACTGTTTAGAGAGCAGGTCAGATTTACTACAAAAAAAATATCCTCCTTCAGTAAATTCTGCTCAGTCTTTACCGTCTCACTCTTTACCTGCACAGGTGTAAACACACAGGCGTCTCCTTCAGGCCCGTATTCATAGTTGTGCATGTTTGTTTCCATCAAACCTCAGAGCAGGTGAACTTTTTTCACATGGAGCACACAAAGAACTTTAGGGGAACAATGAAAATTAATCAATAATGTTTGTCTCATTGATCGACCTTCATACTATTATTAGAAATCAATTTTAGGTCTTTTAATCACATGACATGGAAGCTATTGAAGGAAAACAGCCTTTTCTGAGAACATCAACCGGTAATTTATTGACGGTCCCTTATTCAACACCGACGTTGACAGTGAGGGTGTCGAGTAGATTTAACCGCGCTGCTGTTGTTATTCCCGGTTATGGAGAGTGAGAAGACACCGGTAGATCCTCAGAGAATGTCCGTCAGATATCCAACCTAAAACTAACTTCACCGCCGTATTTACAGGAAAATATATCCAACCTAAAACTAACTTCACCGCCGTTTTTACAGGAAAATATATCCAACCAAAAACTAACTTCACCGCCATATTTACAGGAGAATATATCCAACCTGAAACTAACTTCACCGCCGTATTTACAGGAAAATATATCCAACCAAAAAGTAACTTCACCGCCGTATTTACAGGAGAATATATATCCAACCTAAAACTAACTTCACCGCCATATTTACAGGAAAATATATCCAACCAAAAACTAACTTCATCGCCATATTTACAGGAAAATATATCCAACCTGAAACTAACTTCACCGCCATATTTACAGGAAAATATATCCAACCTGAAACTAACTTCACCGCCATATTTACAGGAAAATATATCCAACCTGAAACTAACTTCACCGCCGTATTTACAGGAAAATATATCCAACCTAAAACTAACTTCACCGCCGTATTTACAGGAAAATATATCCAACCTGAAACTAACTTCACCGCCGTATTTACAGGAAAATATATCCAACCTGAAACTAACTTCACCGCCGTATTTACAGGAAAATATATCCAACCTGAAACTAACTTCACCGCCGTATTTACAGGAGAATATATCCAACCTAAAACTAACTTCACCGCCGTATTTACAGGAAAATATATCCAACCTGAAACTAACTTCACCGCCGTATTAACAGGAAAATATATCCAACCTGAAACTAACTTCACCGCCATATTTACAGAAAATATATCCAACCTGAAACTAACTTCACCACCGTATTTACAAGAAAATATATCCAACCTGAAACTAACTTCACCGCCATATTTACAGGAGAATATATCCAACCTGAAACTAACTTCACCGCCGTATTGACAGGAAAA
Source organism: Xyrichtys novacula (assembly GCA_962446985.1). Taxonomy (NCBI): domain Eukaryota; kingdom Metazoa; phylum Chordata; class Actinopteri; order Labriformes; family Labridae; genus Xyrichtys; species Xyrichtys novacula. The sequence goes on from OY660878.1 coordinate 29,950,906, forward strand.
TATATCCAACCAAAAACTAACTTCACCGCCATATTTACAGGAAAATATATCCAACCTAAAACTAACTTCACCGCTGTATTTACGGGAAAATATATCCAACCTGAAACTAACTTCACCGCCGTATTTACAGGAAAATATATCCAACCTGAAACTAACTTCACCAACATTGCATAGTAGTGTTGTATGCACCCCACACACAATACTGCCTGCATCTTACTTGTGTGTTTGTGTGTGTGTGTGTGTGTGTGTGTGTGCATGTGTGTGTTTGTTAGTGTGTTATTCAGAACAGCTGATCTTCAATGAGATCAAAACATCAAGGACATCAAAGGGGATTCCGGAATTTTCGCCCTCAATAAGAACTTAGAACAGAAGAAGTTTTTGGTCTCATTGATCTAATGTGTGACATCATAAAGGAAGAGTTCCGTTGGTCACACTCATAGACTGTTTATACTCTGGACAACTTGGTTCCGCCTCCCGCCAGTATACAGAACTGAAGCTAAAACACTCTCTGTAATTCTGCGATTTTTCTCCACTTTCTAAAACCAACATTGCGCAGTAGCGTTGTGCGCATTCAGCGGCAAAGTCGCTGAGAGTCGCTGTGATGACGCTCGGCTCAAACACCGTATCCCCTGGGAGAGCTTACAATCTCTGTCCTCCTATAGGCTGTATCAGGTGTCAATCAAAGAAAAATGAACCGCCTAATAACTTCTAAAAACAGAGCTGTACAGAGAAAAGGTCTGTGGTCCATGTCTTCCTTTTATAGTTGAATTTTAGAGGATTGTCGGTCGTCTCCAGAACCAGCTGGTTTTTGTATATTTTGGCTTCACTTTTGTCCACTGAGAGGAGAAGGAGATTCATCCACCGTGTTTTCTAACGTTCAGAAGAACAGATTTAGTTTCCTCTCATGTGGTCTGCAGTCTTAGGTCTCTGAGTGACCCCCTTCAGGTCCCTCTCAGGTCCACATGTTCAACAGCTGATGGTAACTCTCATTGAAGGAAGCGTCATGGCCGCCGCCGGCGCCCAACACAACGCTGATCTGAATCGACATCACAGTCTGATACTGTAAACAAAGAGGAGTCAGTGTCGGCCGCTGTTATTGGTCGAATCCGTGTGCTGTGACAGCCTGTCAATCAAACCCAGGACAGGAAAGAGGCAGTCCTGATCCCGGAGTGACCTCCGAGAGATGGATGTTTCTTTGAGCGAGGGAAGGAGGAGGAGGAGGAAGTGGCGCTGAACGCTGCTGCGGTTTCCTCTGAGCTCGTGTAGAGACTCTGATTTTAGACGAGTCACTGATTTGATTTATTCGTTTATTTATTGATCAGGATTTAAACTTCAGGAGCTCCTCTGTGAGAGTCTGTAATCACAGGCAGAGAGCGTGTGTGTGTGTGTGTGTGTGTGTGTGTGTGTGTGTGTGTGTGTGCGTGCGTGTGTGTGTGTGTGTGTGTGTGTGTGTCAAACATGTATTCAAACACTCGTCCCCCATGTGTTCACTTCCATGGACATACATCGATGTATATGCATGTTTTAACACCTTCACACACTTAGATATGCACACACACATGTCTGCACAAACTTGGTGTGTTGATCTCATATTTACACACACACACACACACACACACACACACACACACACACACACACACACACTCGGGGGGGCAGGGTGTGTGTCTGTCAGGAGTGTGAATGTATTCATGTGACTTCTGTCTGTGTGTAAGTTCAGATTATCACTCCCCACACACACACACACACACACAGACACACACACACACACACACACTTCACTACGTCAGGTTTAGTAACAGATACAAGACAACACAAAGCTTTTAATTTAGCGGGTTGTCAGCTTCCTGTTTCGGCGTTTGACGCTCTCGCTGGGTCATACTGGTTCTGAATGTTTGACGACTTTGCCCTGACGAGTGACGATCGTGTCACGGCGTTTTAGCGCCGGGGTTAGAGGGAATATGGCGACTTTGTTTCATCATGACGTGGACTCTGATGATCCCCAGACCATCAGGAAGCTGGTTTTTCATGTGGGCGCTCGACTTTTTAAAGAGAGTCCAGGATTCTTCGTTAAAAACACGACAACTGGACTAGCTTGAGATGTTTAGTGTAAGATTCCATAATTCTTTGTTGAAAACAGGACAACTGTTGTCCTGTTTTCATTCAAAGGTTCTCTGGTTGATTTTGTTTCTCAGTATTTCGTTATTTTTCTGCGTCTCTACCTCAGTAGCGGTTTTTTGGAGTTGCTAACAGAAACCGTTTGTGTTTGTTTTCATCGCCCTGTGAACCTGTTGTCGTTGAAAGCCAAGTTTTATCACCTCAGGAGAGTTTTTGAGAACACGACCGTGACCTCCCTCCAGCTGATAGGTCGGTCTTAATATTTACTGACGGACTTTAATCAGCGGGTCTAAACGGCGCTCAGCTGTCTGTCTGTTGGTAATCGCTCTTCTTCTTCTTCTCTGGTTGGTTTCGGTCGTTCTCGACCTCCAGCTGATCCCCGAGTGTTTGGAGTCAAACTTCAGCTCCGTCTGATCTATCGGCCGCTGTGTTTAGGACCCAACCTTCACCGACTCACTCAGCACACACACAATGGATCACACACCGGGGAGGGAGGGAGCTGTGAGCGTGTGTGTGAGCGTGTGTGTGTGTGTGTGTGTTCGCCATATTCCTCGTCTCCATCAGCAGCCAATTGGTCAGCTCATTAGAGGATCATACATCAGACTCGGCCTGACCTCCCTCCTTCTTTCTTCAGAGTTTAGATCCTGAAAAATTCAAAAACTCTCTGAATTAAAGGAACAATCCGTGTTTTTTATCACTTTGGAGACTCACACACAAACTTTAAACTGTCGGAGAGTCTCGGACTTCACTTCAGTAAACTGTTTAGGTCCCAAACTGCAGATTCAACAACATGTCAGTGAACACACGGCTGTAGTTGTTGAGTTGAGTCTCTTTTAAACTCCTTTTTAACAGATTTAAACCTCTTTTAACTGAATATTTCAGTTTTTATCCTCCTCCTGGTTTTAAATGTGATGGATGTGAAACTGTGACTCTCGGTTCGTCTCCTAAACTTCGCTCAGACCCGGTTATGTCACCCTCATGAAGTTATTCAGATGTAAACGTCGTTATTTCAGCTTTTTATTTGGCGCTGAATCATCATCGTCGTCGTCTTCGCTGCAGCAGAGAGACATTTATGTAACTTCATCTGAAGTCTCCTCTTGTCTCACATATGTCTCTTTGTGTGTGTTTGTCATCTGTTCAGGGACACTGTGAGTTTCTTTGTCTTTATTGTCTCTGTAACGACAATTAGTGTCTCTCAAGTCCTTTTTGGACATTTTTAGTGTCTGATTTGTTGATGTTTGTGTCTTAATGTGGACTGTTTGGACTTTTGGACATATTGTGTCTCTGGTTTGTCTCTTACTGGTTTTTCATGATCCCTTTTGGACATTTGTCTGTGTCTCTAATTTGGTAGATTGATAGATATTGTTTTCCTTTTTTTGACATTTTTGTGTCTTTAAATTGTCTTTCGGACACTTGTGTTTGTGTCTCTTTGTGGTTGTGTTTGTGTCTTTGTAGTTGTTTGTTTGTCCTATCAGCCCCTTCATGTATATGCTTTGTTGTTATTGTGTTTTTGTTTGTTTGTTTGTTTTTCTGTCATTGTGGTTGTGTCTTTGTGGTCTTTTTGTGCCTTTGTGTTTTTGTGTCTTTGTGGTTTTGTATCTTTTGTAATACAGCCCTGACATATCTGAATTTTGTTGTTTTTGTACCTTTGTCGTTGTTTTTGTGTTTTGTGTCTTTGTTGTTTTTGTGTCTTTCTGGTTGTGTTTGTGTGTCCCAGCAGCCCTCTGAAGGGTATTTTTTGTTGCTTTGTATGTTTGTGTTTTTGTGTCTTCGTGGTTGTTTTCGTGTCTTTGCAGCCCTCCCAAGGGTATATTTTGTTGTTTTGTGTATTTGTGTTTTTGTATCTTTCTGGTCGTTTTTGTGTATTTGTGTTTTTTGGTTGTGTTTGTTTGTCCTAGCAGCTGTCTCATGTCTGTATATTGTCGTTTCTTGTTGTTTTTGTGTCTTTGTTGTTGTGTATGTAACTTTGTGGTTGTGTTTGTGTCCTAGCCGCCGTCTCATATCTGTTTTTTGTTGTTTTTGTGTGTTATTGTTGAAATATTCAGATCCTTAAATCAAAAACAAAGTGTTTCTTCTCTCTAATCTCAGCGGCTCATTACATCTCTGTTAAACATCGACTATAAACCTCTCTCTCTCTCTCTCTCTCTCTCTCTCTCTCTCTCTCGCTCGCTCACTCGTCTATCTCTCCTCCAGAACACACTCACTTAACTCACCCCCCGCCCCCCCCTCCCTGCTGTTGCTATTGTCCTTACACTCACAAGCCAATTTCAGCAAACCCAGTTAACAGTCTGCCGAGCCGAGCCGAGCCCGGAGACTGACAGCTCTCTGACAAAAGGCACACGGGAGAAAATCCCCCGCCGCTAATATCTGCTGTCAGCCCGGACGCATCTAAAACGCCGCTAATGCGTCGCCCCTCTGCCGCCGCCGTGCCCCCACCAACCACCCCGCTGCAGCCGGCAGAGACAGAAAAGAGAGGCTGATATGAATACTCGCAGCATAACAATGGTGGAAAAAGCAAAAAAATCTGCTCTCTAATGGCGCCGCCAAATAGCGAAACATATTTAGTCTGACAAAAGCGACGGGATGTTCAATCTCCTCAGGTGTCAGAGCGCTCGCACAGGAGGGGAGGTGGGTGCCAGACGGAGACATCTAAAGCCCAGAAGTGCATCCTAAGTAGGCGTCGTGTCGCGGAGAGAGAAGAAATAGAGATACCATGATGGCGATGATGATGATGATGATGATGATGATAGCGCCGCTATTTGGCCTTGATGGGACGCCGATTTCAGCCGCCACACAAACAGTTTGTGTCTCTGCTTTCTCTGTTTTGCTGCGTCGCTCCGAGCGAAGCTTAGAAAACAAAAGAGCTGTTTTATCCCGTTTTATTGTCGCACTTAAACGCCACATTTACAGTCTGAGTCGAAAAGGTTAAAACGTCCCCGAGTAGACCGAACGCCCACGATACGAGGAGGATTAGATTTACCGCCCGAATCCAGACCACGAGAGTCTAAGATCCAGAGAAAAAGTTAAAGATCCAAACTGTCGAGAAAATGAGTCCAGATTTTAGATTTAAGGCCGCAGGACTCGGCAGGTTCCTTTACAGATGAAAGTGGAAGTTTAACCCGGGATTTCCACCGCGACGCCGTTCGCCAATTCCTGCCGGATCTGTTCGTGAGGCGGATTTCATGACGAGGGAGATGTGATTCAGTCAATTGTCCAGGAAAATTTCTGGAGATGTTGCAGAAAAAGTTCGTCTCAACAATTTCTCTGGTTCAGTTTTAAGTGACTCAGTCAGTCGGTTTACACGACACTCGAGAAAACCGAATTATAACCAAGGATTTCCATCGCATCTAGAATGCCTCTGATCTGGAACGGCAGCGAGTTTTGCCGTACGCCAATTCCTACCGGATCCGTTTGTGAGGCGAATTTCCCAAATTGGATTACGAACAACGGGAATCACGAGAACTCACAAGAACCTGCAGATTCACGTTCAATCTCGCGATAACGAGTTGTCTCTCTAAAGACAGACACATAGACATATAAGCAGTAGATCGTGTCCTTCCAGAGGAGGAAATCTACTTCTAGACTTCTAGAATCAGCATCTCCTCATCCATGGTTGCCGGTAAGTTGATGTTAAAAGAGTTTTTATGACTTTTTTCATCAGAATTTTAAGTTCTTCTCTGAAACGTCTTTGCTGCTGCTCTGCCCGCCTCCACTCCAGCTCCTCCTCCTTGAACCCGGTCTGAGGTCTCCTTTGAACGGTCTATAGTACCCAGTACCAGTACCTTCGGTGTATTTTGGTTCAGGTGTTTCCTCGCCTCCGAGCGCCATATACCTCTGTGACATCACTCTGACATCATCAGGGTCATTAACGACCATAACTGAAGCGTTGAGCGTGAACATGCAGGTAGAGTCTAAAGGTACTTTACCTGCATCGTCACAAACAGAGGTAACCATGGCAACTGTCTCCCATCCTGCATCTGCTGTCCATACCTGCAGACCTCCCTGCTCCACGCACACACACACACACACACACACACACACAGACACACACACACACACTCACACAGATACACACAAATATACACACACTGTCTGCTCCCGGTACATCCACCAGCTGGTTTTCTCTCTGCCAAGTCCTGACAGTGTGTGAATCTTTGTGTGTGTGTGTGTGTGTGTGTGTGTGTGTGTGTGTGTGTGTGTGTGTGTGTGTGTGTGTGTGTGTGTGTGTGTGTCAGAGAGCCGGCAGCCTTTTCTTTGTTTAGTTGAAGTGACAGCAACAGCTTCTCCCTGTCTGCTGGTGTAGGACGTCAAACACACACACACATCTACTACACAAACACACACACACACACAGACATAAACTCACACACCGACATTTAAGGAAACACAAAAGAACACACATACACACACAAACACACACAGACCGTAATGTCTGTTTATGTAGGAGCCATGTTTATGTCAGTGTGTACATGCAGTGTGCGTGTGTGTGTGCGTGTATGTGTGTGTATGTGTTTGTGTGTGTGTGTGTGTGTGTGTGTGTGTTTGTGTAGTAGATGTGTGTGTTTGTTTTTGTCCCTAAATGTTTGGACTTCTTCTGTGTCTCTAAGTCATGTCAGTTCATAATATTGTGTTTATGTGTGTGTGTGTGTGTGTGTGTGTGTGTGTGTGTGTGTGTGTGTGTGTGTGTGTGTGTGTGTGTGTTTGCTCTCTTCCTGTTGAACCCCCCCCCCCCCACCGGTTGATTGGCTTGGATTGGCCTGAAGACGGTTGTCACGGCAACCAAGTGCTGCAATGATGGAGTACAGAGAGAGACAAGTTGAACGGCGTCTCCTTCTCTTGGAGGAGGTGTCGAGGTGACGCGTGATTGGTTAGTTTTCTGGTCATTCCTGTGATGTCAGGAGTGTTGACAGTCTAGATCGTGAGCGCAGATCTATAGACATGTGAAACCTAGATCCTGGTGAGATCTTTGGTTCTGAGTCAACCATCAGCCTTGCTTATGAACCGCCGCTCTCTCTGCAGTTTCTCAGTGAAGGGGCGGAGCCTAATGACATCCTGTGACTCATAGGATGTCAGTCAAAAACGGCGGAATATCCCTTTAAGCATGTAGAAGACAAGATAGGCTGTTTTATCCACTAGGGGGCGCCACAAAAAAGAGTTCCCCACAGGAGCTTTAAAATAATGAAGGTCCAACCTGAACGTCTCTGCAGCTTCTTCACCTCCATCAACCTCCAGCAGCTGTCCGTCAACAGATGACCAACACACACACACACACACACACACACACACACACACACACACACACACACACACACACACATAATTCCTTCCACCACATCAGCTCTGTCCTGGTCGCTGTGTGAAAATCTCTCTCTCTCCTTCTGTCTCTGTCTCCCTGTAACAATAGCATGTTGTCTAAACACTCACACACACACACACATACACACACACACACACACACACACACACACAGCATCATTGTGTGTGTTTCCAAGGCATCATGGGAAAAAAATGAGACAAAAAGGAGGGACGAGGGATGAGAGAGAGAACAAGAAAAGACGAGCTCATGGGGGAAAATGGCGGCCTGTGAAAATTCACACACACACACACACTTAAACACACACACACACACTTAAACACACATACACAGAAACAAACACACAAACAACAGTGGCAGATTTAATGCGGCGTTGAGGGTATTGAGGGTGTGGAGGTGTGATTTAGGGGGAGTGGGAAACGCCGCCGCTGCCGCCTCCAGTGAATTGGATCATCAACCACATCCCATGACACACACACACACACACACACACACTCCGAGTTATTAGGTGGAGCAGGTACAGCTGGGACTTGGATTTAAAGACAACACCACCTGGCCTGATGGTAGTCTGACGATGATTAACACACACACACACACACACACACACACACACACACAGTCGCTACACAAAGACACAAAGGCACAGATGCATGTATACACTTTCACTTCACACACACACACACACACACACACACACACACCTGCCTCTTCTTCTTCTTCTTCTGTCTCTCACAGACGGCGTTTATTTGCTGTTTTCCTTGTTTTGATTTCAGATCGATGATGAAGATGATGATGATGATGATGATGATGATGATGATGAGGATGTGAGATCTGGTTGTTGTTTTCTGTCGTCTGCAGAGTCCAAAGTTTTATTTTCCTGTTTGTTTTTTAAAGAAGTGTTGAACCTGAAACAAAGACCCTCTCACACTTCAGTTTGTCAAACGTCCCAAACAAACATTCGAGCAGAAACGATGAAACTTTCAGGACAAAAACAGGATCAAATCAGGTTCACTGTGACAGGACTGATAATAACCATCTTTAAAAAAATAGATATCCATGTTCATCTGAAAACAAACATTTTCAGTTCTTAGTCGTCGCATCATAAAACAGGAGAAATGAAGAAGAAGTAGCTGCCGGTGTTCCCGCTGTAGCAGAGCTTTTAAAAAACAAACATTTATGATCATTTCTTCATGGAAATACAATCAGACGCTAAGACAGAAGAACTACAGCGTCTGTAAAATGATTAATATGGTGATTAATTACTTCAAGGAAATGATGAAGAAATGATCATAAATGTTCTTCCTTGAGCTGCGGCACCCCGCTGTAGTCCGTAATAGACTGGCCTGAGGTCTCACTACAAACAAGCGTCTGCTGGAAGAGAGTAGGTGAGTTGTGTTTAGTCTCTTTGCTAAAGAAATGAGTCAAAGTTAAAAAGATGTTTGGTGTCTAGTACTATGTCTGTGACCCTATATGTACTAACCTCAGTAGATCATGGTGTAGTTCCGTTCAGTAACAGAACCTCATTGGAAAATTAGCTGATTTAACTTTACTGTGCTCTTGTTCTAATATATTAACTCGACAGCACATAAATCCAGACCTGTTAACAAAATCATGATTTTATTGATAATTCGGCTCAATAAAAACACCTTTACCTTTTCATTTTACTACAGTAGTAAAGGAGGAGGAAATCTAATTTTTACCGGATTCATTTGTGAGGCGAATTTCATGGCGGATTACGGACAGCAGGAATCGCGAGAACTCACAAGAACCCGTGGATTCACGTTCAATCGCGTGATAACGAGTTGTCTCTCTAAAGACAGACACATAGACATATAAGCAGTAGATTGTGTCCTTCCAGAGGAGGAAATCTACTTCTAGACTTCTAGCCGGATGTTTTATTTTGTGTCTGTGCCCGACTTCCTTTCCAGCACGGGTTAATCTGTGCTGAATTTATCCGCCATGCTCCGGCGTCCAGAAAAAATAGAACTCTTGTGATCAGCTGAGGAGTCCGGCGATCCTCAGAGGAACGGAAAGAAGTCGGTGTAAATTGACACGTTAACTTGAATGGTTACGATCAGCTACGATCGGAGGATACGACCTTTTAGGAGACGATCAGGATGAAGGTGGAAATTGGGGGTTAAGTCCCTCTTTGGTGGGGGTTAGGAGGTTCAGGTCCTGGTTTGGTGCAGTACTAACTTTCTTTGACCTTGTGTTTGAACCCTGGTTCCATGTCAGCCTTGTTTGGACCAATCCAAACAATCTAGGTTTTAAATCCTAGTTAGTCCAGTTCTCTGTGTTTCTGAGTCCTGGTTTGGTCCAGTCCTGGTCCTGGTCCTGGTCTAAGCTCTCCTGTATTATTCTCTATACTCAGACTCCAGCCGCAGCAGCAGGTTGTCTGTTGTCTCAGACGTATAGAATATAACAGCTGTCGTCTGTTTTGTGTGTCTGTATTTATAGAGCTGTCAGACGTCAGCGGTGCTGGATGTTGTTGGTCCTTAAATCACCTCATACACACACACACACACACACACACACACACACACACGGTTGTTTTCCTGTTTGTTGTCTTTTGTTCGGTTTGATCGTGTTTCAGACGAGGAAATATCTCATCACCTTTTACCTCCACAACAACAAACCCTGAACTCAAACACGGTAACACAACCCGCCGCAGCGCGGTAACACTACACCTGAGTGCTGCACGCCGTCGTCTGGGTTTACTGGAAGCTCTGGTCTGTGAGGAACTTCAGGAATTCACGACCTGGAAGACGGTCTCAGCGAGCAGACGCTGACTCAGCAGAAAACTGACGGTTCAGACCCGAGTTTCCGATTACACAAACATGTCTGCGTGTTTATACAGACACAGTGTCGGATTATACCTGAGTCTGGACAGGTAGGAAGTGTCAGTTCTTTTCCTTATTTCAACAAATCAACAAGTCCTCTGATTGGTGCAGCCATAGACTGTTAGCCCCGCCCCTCAGTGAGATGGTAGGGGAGCGTAGGCACGGATAAGTACGACACTTGGTTGTTTGACAGCGTTCGACATGCATGTGCACAAAATTCTGCAGGTGTTTTGATGCTTTATCGCCCCCTACTGGTCCAGCACGCTCATGTAAACCTTATTTAACTGTTTCTGTGTTTTTATTCGAACTGCGCTATTTTATCGTATTTAAAATAACCACCTCTAAGGTTACGACCACACGTGCAGATGTTCACAGAAACGTTGGTATCTTTACGTCTGAGTTTTGTCTTCCTGTTCACACATAAAAAAAGTTCAAGGTCAAGAATTCTGGTTTTTGATGATGACGTGTTTGGGGGCGGAGACTTTTGGAAACTGTTCGTGAAACGTTCACGTACTTTTATTAATTTCTGCGTTGTGTGTTTGCAGAGATGTTGGGCTGCTATTGTGTTTGGATGTGTTCACACCTGTCTGTCTGTTGAAACAGACGGTGAAACAGGAAGAGCCTTCGTCCACATTTACAGCGTCAGTGTCCCCGCCTCTTCCTCGCCAAACTCATAATCCCGAAACCTTTGAAATGAGCGGGTTATAAAACAGATTAACTCCGAGAGAAACCTGAGCTGTTCAGACTAAAACAGGCTGTAAAGATATTTATTTTGGTTTTTTTGAACTGTTGTGTATGTGGTTTCTGCAGACAGCCTCTAGTGGACACTCCTGGTATTGCAGTTTTAGCATTTACGGATCAGGTTTATTTATACAGGCTGAGGGTTGGCACTTATTCCTAAAACAGATAATCAAAAACGTGTTTAAACATTTTGTCCCAAATCTAAAATTTTACGTATTTATATAATTTTTGTTTTTGCAAAAATTTCTAATACAGTGAATCAAACTAGCTCAGTTTAATGGCGTATGAAGCTAACGTTAAAGCAGGTAAACACGCCGTTTTTGTTGCATAATGTCGTCGACCAAGTGGGTAAGAAGAGGTTTATTTGGGGGAATAAATGAGCCATCTTAAAAAAATCTAAGTAAACAGACATATTTACGGCGTAGAAAGTTGAGCTCTCAGCCACCGCAGTACGAAATGATGCTGATTTGGTTTTAACAGAAATACAGGATATATCTGACTCGCTGTAAACTGGATTTTAAATCGTAAACAAAGTGAAGAATCAAATATTCTGATTTTTCTGGAGGGAAAAATAAAAAGAGAAAAATCCAGAAAAACGAAGAGGGAGGAAGGAGGACGACAACAAAGAGACAAAGAGATAAACAGTGACAGACTGTTAGAGAGTTACTGAGTCCCTGATCTCACACACACACACACACACACACACACACACACAGAGTCAGAAACAGTGATATGATGTTTTATATGAGACACAGACCCAGGGGACAGGAGGAGCTGAGGGGATCTGATGCTGAAGTCTTTGTGTCTGTAAACTCAGAGAGACTGTTGGGAAAACAGAAAACCCAGAGCTTACACCCACACACACACACAAACACACACTTAAACACACAGACTTAAACACACATACACACACAGATTATAAAGTACACAGCCAGGCTCAGTTCAAACTCTAAATTCGGATGCAGTTCTGGTTCTGTTCTGTGCGGGTCCAGCAGAGTCCTCCTCAGTCCGTCACTTCAGGTCTGAGAAAAGACCTCAGAGCTGAGCAAGAACCCAGACTGGGATCCTGTTTTTAAAAGATCTGATTATCAGACGTGTCGATGTAGACCGGAGAGTAGATTCTGTATTTAATATACAGAGTCGATAATCTAGATGACTCTGACAGTGAAGGTTGATTTTATTCAACAGATACGTTTTTACAGTTCAGATGAAAGACATGATACAACAGAACAGTGGGTTACTGTAAATAACAGAACAGAACAGTAAGTTACTGTAAATAACATAAAAGAACAGTAAGTTACCGAAAATGATAAAATAATACAGTAAGTTACTGTAAATAATATACAACAGAACAGTAGGTTACTGTTCATAATAGAACAGTACAGTAAGCAACACTGTAGATCTTTTAAAAATACAGTAAGTTACTGTAAATATTAAAACAGTGCAGTTAGTTACTGTAGATAATATAATAGTACGGTAAGTTACTGTATAAATAATAAAACAGTGCAGTCAGCTACACTTAAGATTATATAACAGTACAGTAAGTTACTGTAAATATTAAAACAGAACAGTAGGTTACTGTTCATAATATAACAGTACAGTAAGTTACTTTAAATAATAAAACAGTACAGTAAGCAACACTGTAGATCTTATAACAATATAGTTAGTTACTGTAAATAATATAAGAGTACACTATGTTACTGTAAATAATATATCAGTTCAACAAGTTACTGTAGATAGTATAACAGTACAATAAGATAATGTAGATAATATAAAAGTACAGTTAGTTACTGTTAATAATATAACAGTAAGTTACTGTAAAATATATATAGGTACAGTAAGTTACTCTGTAGATAATATAATAGTACAGTAAGTTACTGTAAATAATATATAACAGAACAGTAGGTTACTGTTCATAATATAACAGTACAGTAAGTTACTTAAAATAATAGAACAGTACAGTAAGCAACACTGTAGATCTTTTAAAAATACAGTAAGTTACTGTAAATATTAAAACAGTGCAGTTAGTTACTGTAGATAATATAATAGTACGGTAAGTTACTGTATAAATAATAAAACAGTGCAGTCAGCTACACTTAAGATTATATAACAGTACAGTAAGTTACTGTAAATATTAAAACAGAACAGTAGGTTACTGTTCATAATATAACAGTACAGTAAGTTACTTTAAATAATAAAACAGTACAGTAAGCAACACTGTAGATCTTATAACAATATAGTTAGTTACTGTAAATAATATAAGAGTACACTATGTTACTGTAAATAATATATCAGTTCAACAAGTTACTGTAGATAGTATAACAGTACAATAAGATAATGTAGATAATATAAAAGTACAGTTAGTTACTGTTAATAATATAACAGTAAGTTACTGTAAAATATATTTAGGTACAGTAAGTTACTCTGTAGATAATATAAAAGTACAGTTAATTACTGTAAATAATATAACAGTACAGTCATTTACTCTGTAGATATTAAACTACAGTAATTTACTCTAGATCTTATAACAGTACAGTAAGTTAATGTAAATAATATAAAAGTACAGTAAGTTACAGTAGATATCAAACTACAGTAAGTTACTCTGTAGATAATATAATAGTGCAGTAATTTACTGTAGATTATATAACAGTACAGTTAGTTACTTTGTAGATAATTTAACAGAACAGTAACTCACTGTAAATAATATAGCAGAACAGTAATTTACTGTAGATTATATAACAGAACAGTAAGATACTGTTAATAATATAACCTTACATTAAGTTACTCTGTAGATAATATAAAAGTGCAGTAATTTACTGTAGATAATATAACAGTACAGTTATTTACTCTGTAGATAATTTAACAGAACAGTAAGATACTGTTAATAATATAACCTTACAGTTAGTTACTCTGTGATAAATTCCCTGATCATGTTTGTAAGAAGATTTAATTTTATACAAAAGTTCTTCAAACCAGAGCGAGTCTTTTTTCTCCTCTAAAGTTATTAACCGTCTTTATGAATAAAAAACTGACCCCTCCCTCTCTGACGAAGACGCCCTCGACCTTCCACGTGAACTCTTCTTCTTCTTCTTCTTCTTCTTCTTCTTCGGTTGTCTCCACGCCCTGATCCGGCGCGGCTGCCTCCGCCTCAGACTGGTTCTGCTGGGCAGCTCCCAGTCTCAGCTCCACCTTTGCTGGAGAAACAAAGGCGGCTGAAAACAAAACAATAATATTGATTTGAGGAAAGATGTCAGCTGTGAGCGTGATGCTGACAGTGATGCTGCTCTGTTTGTTTCAGTGGAACAAAGCGGCGAGCGGCGGCGGCATCAGATGGCTGATTATCATGGAAAACAAAAGCACACACTCTGCACTCGGTCTCTTTATTAACGTGCTGTTGTCTTGTTGTAATGACACCTAGAAACAAACAGGAGGACGCGTTCTCACACTGTGACAATGACAGACAGCCACACACACACACACACCATTACACTGATATATAACACTGCTCCACGCTGCCAGGAAGAAGCCGTCTCACACTTTGGTCCAGAGTGAGACATCACAACACCGCCGGAGGAAAAGTTCATCTCAGACTCTTCAGAGGACGGACCGACAGGAGGACGTCTGGACGCCCAGAAGAAGAAGAAGAGACAGAGTTCAGAAACGAACGTCTCTGTTTCTGTCGTCTCGAATATTTAATCGATCGTATGTTCAGAGAAAAATTTAATTTTTTCTGTTCATCTGCTTTTCCATCAAATAATCCAGAACTGAACCACAGAGGAGACCAGGAACATGATCCAGGACCTCCAGAGACCTCTTTGGACCTGAAACACTCACACTGTTTTTGGACACCATGGACGCCACATCCTGTGATCTGACCAATCAAGATATGATGTTCCTTTTGGAAACCACGGACGCTGTTTTCTCCCAAGTCATGCAGTCTGACCAATCAGAAGTCTCCATTCATTTTAGCATTTCCTGCTCGTCTGTGGTGAACCCGATCCATCCTGAAAACCCGATTTATACTGCACATGTGCGAAACGTTCGTCACTTCCTCTCTCGTCAGTGAGTCGCTACGATTGCTAACTACCCGATCCGTTCTGCGCAAGAGCAAATTTACTTCACCTTAAAAACTTTATTTAAACTTCCGATCGATTCAGAAACAAGATGGCGACGTGACAGGCTAGCAGAGCTAATGACGAGGTATTCACCAGAGCTCCTGCCCAGCACGATGAGACCTTTTGGGCCACAGAGAGCGCCACCACCTGGTCAAAATGATGGTTCTCTGACTCAAATTATGGACGACGAATTTCAGCGTTTTTATTCAACGATTCACTGAAATTTTCACATTCATTCAAACCTTTTTAAACTACATTACAATTTTACTGTTATGCTGAACCTTTAATCGTAAAACTGGGCGCCATTCGACTTTCCGGCGCTCTGCTTCAGTCGGTGGAAGAACTCCGATCAGGAGAAAAGAAAAGTGTGGCTGTTATAAACTGAAGTGAATTTGCTGAGGCTGAAGTTGTCGAACAAGAGTCGAAGCTGACGCAAAGATGGCGACTAGAGGAAGTGACGCACATTTCGCACATGCGCAGTACAAATCGGGTTTCTGCGACAAACACGTCTCTGTCCCGACGTTTGCACAGATTTCACCTGAGCCTTTATAATTCCATAATCAAACATGATTTTAAAAAGTTGTCCTTTTACTTTCTTCACATTTTAAATAAAGACTTTAAATTATTTGTAAACCTTAAAATCCTGTTTTTTTATGTGTTTGTTTTTCGCAGCATCATCAGTTTCTTCACTTTTTCTGGACTTGGTTTTAAACAGAAATATTTTGACTTTTCTTCACGGTCAGTAAACGCATCACGAGTTTGTGTCACTTCTTAAAAACTCAAACTGATTTTATTGTGGAGTATTTCAGGTGTTTGAAATCTAAAAACACGTCCTCTCTGAATTCTCCTCTGCAGTCAAACAGAAACTCTGAAACCCAAATTTAAATGTGAAAAGACGATTTTAAATTCAGACGATGTTTTTTTTTTCTTTTTCTGACAGCGAGCGAATGTTTCCCGCAGTCGACTCCCCGCTGAGTGTGTGATCGTAAATCACACCGCTCCTCCACCAGGTAAAGACACAACACACTCATGGACTCTGATTACTGAGGTAAATACACAGCCAGTGTGTGTGTGTGTGTGTGTGTGTGTGTGTGTGTGTGTGTGTGTGTGTGTGTGTGTGTGTGTGTGTGTGTGTGTGTGTGTGTGTGTGAAACCTCCAAAGACAATGACAAATCTCGCTGAAGTCTCTCTCGCGGTGGAGTTGTTGATGTGGAGCAGTGGTTTGTGGGTAAACACGCTGATGCTGTTGAAAGTTAAACATGTTGTTAAAGACGGCGAACGCACCGCGGCGGCGGCTGCAGAGATGGTCGAGCAAGAGAGAGAGAGAGAGAGGAGACTGAGAAATCCCACCAGTCAGGCCTCTTACTGAAGATTAGAGTTTAATTAAATACTAATGATGCATTCACTTACTGTGGAAAATCAGGGTTTTTCAGTTCTCTCTTATAAACAAGATTCTTGTTAATTATTATTATTATTATTATTATTATTTTGTTCGTAGGAAATAAGAGTTGAAAACGACACAAAGCAAAGAAATAAAAACTTTAAAATAAAAAATAATAGATAAAAAAATTTAAAATTAAATTAAAAATTAAAATTAAAAATTAAAAATAATAAAAATGTGTCAACATTCACAGACACAAAAATAAAGACAAAAGAACAAACTTAAAATATATTTAATACAGAGTTAAAAATGGGTTCCTCTGATTCATTTGACAAACTGTCAGTGTTTCTGTTGATGTGGTGATTCCCACTCCAGCGGGGGTCAGAGGTCACGTCAGAGCGCCAACTGAAGTTAAAACTGAAGGAAACTCACCTCTTAGTGAATCAGTGTAATCTTTCACAGAAAAGTCAAATAAATCTGATTTTACTGAAACTTTTTACTTTTTTTTTTGAGTTGAAAATCCAACTTCATGTCACACACATTTATTCTTCTTCCTCTCTTTGTTTTTATTTTCTCGTTTGTCCCTCTGGGGCCTCCGTACATCAGAGCTCATTGCTGGTGTAATACACTGACACACGTTTTGACTTTTCACTTCAACTTTATACCGTCCCAAAACGGGCAAATGGGGTCACAGCAGCACAGACATTTAAAACACTGACATACATCATAAAAAGAAAATAAATGAAATAAATTAAATTAAATAAAAAACAGTTCAGGAGGTAAAAAGTATTAAAGATGATTTAGAAGGTAAAAGAAAAGCATCTGTCAGTCATATCAGTATTTTTATAAGATCAAATGCAGAAACAAAGTCTAATGTGCGGTTTGCTCACCAATAAAAGACCCCTAGATGAAACTCGATCTAATAATAATAATGATAATAGTAATAATAATAATAATAATAGTAATAATAATAATAATAATAATGATAATAATAATAATAATAACAGTATACACCATATACTAAACTTTTTGACTGTCTTTAGTTTTTCCTCCTTGTCCACATGTCCGCGGTCTTCTTCAGGTCTCTGAGGGTTCACAGAGTCCCTCAGTCTGAGACGGACCCTCTTTAGTTTAGTCCGCTCTTTCTTCTCTTCTACAGAAACTCTGAAACTGAATTATGTAAATTCACCTGATGTTAAATTCTCAGAGTATTTTCTGACGTTTCTGGAGCTTCCTCGCCCTCCCTCCCACGCTGCCTCCCCCCTCCTCCCCCTGTTTCTCACCCAGATGAGGAGCTGGAGAGGAGGACAGCGGTGGCGGTACGACACGTTCCCTCTCTGAGCAATAAATCTCTCAGCTGTGTAACACGATCCCGGCGGTGTGATACCTGTGCGGACTCAAACACAGACCTGTTGTCTGAGACGAAGATGAAAACAGGAATAATTGGAGCCGGACGAACTGCTGTCAGTGTTTGTGTCGGAGGCTGACGCAGCGCTGAATCACTCAGGAATAAAAGAGAGAAAACACACACAGGGTTTATCTGCTTCACACTTTACAGCGAAGAATCCACCGAGCGGAGAAAAGCCTGAAGTCATTCAGAGAGAGAGAGAGAGAGAGAGAGAGAGAGAGAGAGAGGCGGAGAACTGCAGCAGGTGGAGGAGAAACCACTTCTATAAAGAACTTTAGATTATTGAAAAAGTAGAGCTGTGTATTTATAGACTTTACCTAAAGTTAGAGAAGTTTAATCAGATCCATCTTACTTAGTGTCAGCAGTTAGAGAGGAACATCAACAGAAGATTTCTTTAACTTCTGTCGTTTTAACCTGCAGCATCAGAGCTGCTCAGTGTCTGATTCTGGTTTCTGATGTTTCAGAGCCCAAACCTCCAGTTTATAGAAGTCTAACTTTGTCCCTTAAAAAGACAGAACAATAAGAAAACATGAACTTTTATTGGTCAGGACTCAAACCTTTATATAAAAACTTAAAAAAAAAAAAAAAAAAACAATTAAAATTCAGGATTAAAACTCAGACTTTTACGATCAAAGTCAGAACTCTAAATTCTAAAGTTTAAATCAACATTCTTGTCAGAAACTCTAAGATCAATGAAAGACTTTAGATATTTTGGAATCTTGGAATCTTGTCCCTTTAACGTCTTTTGTATCATATTTGATTCAGACTTTTATGAACTTCTATAAAATCAGTATGATCAACAAATTACTAAAAAACACCTGAATACAGTCGATAAATGATAAAAATATTCTCTTGTAGTTTATCAGTTTCCAAAAACATCTAATTTATCAAACCAGATAAAAAATATATATTTGTTAAATTTTAAGAACATTTTGATTTCTTTGGTTTTCAGTCGTAAATAAAATAAAAATTTCAGCAAAAAAAAAAAAAATTAATTTTCTGGTCATAATTTGTGTTTTCAGGCATTAAAGGGTTAAAGTTCAAATTCTTCAATCAAAATTTATCACTGTGAACAGAAACAGAATTCAGGAATTAGAATCTGAAACTCTGGAGGAAAAGTCGGAATTCTAGAATCCGAGTCCGAGTTACTAAATAAGGAAAGAAATCTGGAATCAGTGTCTGATTTCAGAATTTCTGTTTCTGTTAATGTTCTGAAACTGAAGACGACCATTTTTGGATCAAAGTCAGAATTTTGAAATCAACATAATTATCTTTTTAAAGATAAAAGTCACAGTTCTGGAATTAAAGTCTGTGATCTTAAATTAAGGAAATCTAGACTGAGAGTCAGGATTCCAAAAGTTACCGTCAGAATTTTCCAGTTTAGGTCAGAATTCCAGAAAACAAGATAAAGAAAAACAGGATTCTGGAATCAGACGCTCAGAGTCTCGTGTCAAAAAGCAGAAATATTTAATAAAAGTCAGTTTTTATAAATCTAAGTGAGAATTTCTACAAAATTTTTAATATCAAGAAATTTTAGAGATTAAGTATGAGAAATCTGAGACACCAGATTTAAGTCAAAAATCCAGGACTACTGAGACTTTAGTCTGGACCTTATTTATTTATTTATTCATTTGTTTGTTTGTTTATTTATTTATCTGTGTGTTTATCCTTTATTATTATTTACATGTAGACTCATTAGCTGATAAAAACACGAGTCAAACTTCAGTTTTCTGTCTTTCACTTGGTTAAAACTGTGTGACTTAAAGAAACTTCCGCCTGGTTCTGATTCTTCTTTTTACCCAAAGATGTTTTTTAAAGGATCTCTTTGAAGTTTCCTCTGTTGGACACGGACAGGTGTCTCACAAACTCAGGTTAAAGACTCCTCTGTACCCTCAGGTCTGACAGTTTTCAGTCGACCCACTTTGATCCAGTTCTTTTTCAGGAGTTTAGTTCACGTGTAAACACGGAGAGACTTGTTTGTTGTCGACCCGCTCCGACTCGTGGTCCAGAACAAGCTGCTCTCCGTCACGAACACGACATCAATAATTCAGATTTCTCATGTTTACACGCCGGGGGCCTCGCCGTGAACTCTCTCTGCTCCGACGCCGCGAGAACACGAAGTTTATCCTGTGTGACGAAATCAGTGTGAGCGGCCAGGAGTGTGTGTGTGTGTGTGCGTGTGTGTGTGTGTGTGTGTTATCAAGTGTGTGTGGTGTTTCCAGCCTGCAGTCATCCAACAGAGCTGCTACAAACTAATCTTGATATGTTGAACAAGCAAACCGGAGCAGCCGCCCCCCCTCACCCTCACCCCCCTTACCCCCCCCCCCCCCCCCGCTCTGATAAATAATAAACGACCTTTGAGTGGCTCCAATTGATGAGCCGGCGAGCGCGGGGCCCGATAATGGACTAATTAGTTGTATCTCACATTAACTGATATCGGACACTCGGCTCCTCAATGAGAACTTTCATGTCTGGGATCTGCCCCGGGGGCCCCGGTTTGGGACACCCAAAATGGAGGGGGGGGTAAAAGGGGTAATTTTCTGTTCCGGTGAGACCAGAGGGGGGAGGCGGGGGAGGAGGGGGGAGTATTTGGGAAACAACTACTAACAGGTATTTCTGTGTATCAAAGCTTCTACAATCCCCGACGGAAACAAAACCAGAGGAGGAGAAAAAACACAAACTGACAAAGTGGATCTGTGTGTGTGTGTGTGTGTGTGTGTGTGTGTGTGTGTGTGTGTGTGTGTGTGTGTGTGTGTGTGTGTGTGTGTGTGAGGAGGAACACGGCGGGGCGGTGAAAACAGGTGAGGCTTTGTTTGGCTGAGTTTTCTGAGGTAGATCCATATCAGGAATCCTCTCCCGCTCTGCCTTGCGCTCTCTCCGAGGCGGATCGGTTTACGGCGTGGAGACTTACTGTCGCCTCTCCGTCGGCTGACAGACAGGCAGGAAGGAAGGAAGGAAGGAAGGAAGAAGGAGAAGAAGAAGAAGAAGGAGAAGAAGAGGATATTAGTCATAAAACACAACAACATGAGTCTTGAATAAAAGAGACTCCAGATCAGATCAGATGAAGTTTTATGATCCCTGAGGGGAAACCGGGACGCCGCAGATCCAGCAGAGAACTGGATCCTGATAAAACCTGAGAGCGAGCGAGCGGGCGGGCGAGCGGGCGAGCGAGCACGGAGATAAACCTCCATGTGGAAACAATCATCAACAAAAGAACAAGAGCGACAAAAGAGCGAATCAAAGTATTTACAGGATCTCCAGATAAAGTGACCCTGAGATCAAACCTGAGGCGGGAGTCCAGGCGCCGTTTTCTCTACCTCCATTTATCATGAGTGAACAAGATCAGTATCCTGCGAGCGCCAGTCACAACACCAAACAAGACGTGTATTTATTTTCCCTAAAGGGATATTAATTTATCTGGACGCTCCTGAAAACTTCAACAGAGTAAATCCAGTCAGCTGAGAGGAAGGACGTCTGCTGCTGCCGTTATTATTAGACCCTCAGGATGATGAGTCTGTATCCTAGCAACAGCATCATGGAGATCACATGTAAACAAGATAAGAACGTTGGAGGATTAATGGAGCGTTCGAGGTTCATCAGAAGTCAGAGGTCGGAGCTGAAAATGACGTCACACCCGAGTCGGAAAAAAGCAAAAACAAGATGGCGACATCTACGAACATTACTTTAGCGCTCGCCTTGCTGTCCTTCTGCGACATGCGGTCCCCCATGCCGAACAAATCTTCACTCTCCGAAACGTCATAGAACAGTGCCTAGATCACCCCTCATGATTAATTACATCGATTTCAAGAAAACTATCGACAGCGTCCTCCAAGAATCACTGTGGTATCATCCAACTATACGGTAAACCGCCAAGTACGTCAACATCTTCAGGGCTCTACATCACAACTCCACTTACCGAGTAAAAACCACCAACGACACAACCGCTGACTTTGACATGGTGACCATAAGACAGGGTTTCATCCAAACCACGGCGTCAAGAGGGGAGGGGGGAGACTGGCAGATCTAGACTTTGCAGACGATTTGGCGCTCATTAGCCACGCCCACGCTGCTCTCCAAGCATTGACAAACAACCTGCATGAGCAAAAGTCGGTCTACGTATGAGCCAATGAAAGACCAAGGCCACGACTGTCACACGACACCAACACCTTCAACCACTCACCATCGGTGAACAGGACATAGGAGAACGTCGAGAACTTCACAAACCTCAGAAGCAACATCTCAAATACTGGAGACATGGAGAAAGACGTACAGACCAGAACTGGCAAAGAACATCTGGTCGTTGAAATCCATCCCCACGGCAACAAAGCCACGCCTCTATATGTCAGTGGTCATCCCTACAGCGACCTACGCCTGTGAGACGTGGACGAAGACAGCCAGCATCACCAACAAGTTGGATGTCCTCCATCGACGGTGCCTCAGATCCATCCTGAAGATCTCATGGAGAGACAACATCACCGATGAAGAGGTGATGAGGAGGACAGGTGAAGCACCTTCGTCTGACATCGTCTCTGACAGGAGGAAGAGAAAGACCGAACATGGACTCTGACCGCCAAGAGAGAGAGAGACAGGCAGGTGTGGCGATAGAGGGAGGACAAAGAAGACAAGGAGACAAACAGCCGAGGAAGACCTGAGGAGACGGGAGTCAGCTGGCGTGGAGCAAGAAGGGACGCTAAGGACCGGAGCGAACGGAGGGGACTCGTCGCCTGATGGTCCAATAGGAACAGGAGGAACTAAGTCTGAGTCAGTAAGTCTGCGACATGAAAACACGGTTAGAAAATTCCTTCCTCAGAGAACAGCAGGAACGCACAAAAGATGTTATCTTGAAATCTGTTGTGCACAAGATATTTATCCTGTTCAGACGACTCGTGAAGGATGATATCCTGCTCACATGAAAAATATCATCTCATGTTCACAAGATTAGTATGTTGTGCACAAATGAATGATCCTGTGAGCACGATATCAGTGTTCATGAGTCGTACCAACAGGATAAAAATCTTGTGCACAAAATTTTTCAATATTTATATTTGAAAGTTTCTTTATCTTGTGTGCATCACATCATTATCCTGTCAGCACTCTGCTCATCAAAGACAGATGTATGTCATGCGCAACAATCTGCACGACAATTCTCTCATGCATACAGGATCTTATCTTGTTCGTCATCTTGCTTACACAATATTATCCTGTTTGCACCAGATACTGACTCTGTGGAAGACGGTTATCATGTTTGAACCAGAGGAACTCACAGGACTGTTATCTTGTGCGCTGAAGTTTTGATCTTGTTCGCTCAGGATAACTGTATCACAGTATCTTGACTGTATCTCAGCCGCCGCACTGATGTCAGAGGAGGAAGTGACTCATGTCGGCGAGTTTCTGTTTCTATCGGCGCTTCAGATGTTTGTCAGCGGAGGAAAAGAGAAGCAGCTTCAGCCGCCGTTTACCAATATGACCTCAAAGAGCAGAGGATGATGGGTAATCCTGTGAGGCAGATGATAAACAAACACGATCGATACGTCTGAGTCAGCAGAAATGTTTTTACTGTCATCCGTGAAGTTCAGTCACATGACGTCCGTGTCAGCAGCGGCGAAGAGGCTGAAACGTGTCTGAACAGAGACGTCATTAGTTAACACACGTGTCAAACACACACACACACTCACACACACACACACACACACACACCTGCAGCCCAGGTTACAGAGCGTTTGTGTGTTTCTGTGTTAATTAATCAGAAATAAAGTGACTAATTATCCAAACGTGTTCTTCTTCTTCTTCCTCTCACCAACGTTCAGACTAAACCCTCGCCCTCCGCCGCTCGTCTCCCTCTGTCAGTGTCAGGGTGGATTATGGGAAAGATTCGAGGCGTCATGTCAGGGATTATCTCCAAACACTTTAGTCAATAACAGGAGAGTTCAGGTGAGCAGGGACGAGGATCAGAGCTGCAAATTAAATCAGATTAAAAATGAAAAATCAACATGGATAGAAACTCATTTAAGAGGATAAAGTTATAAATTACAGATTTTATCGTTTACTCAAATGGATAAAGTTTTAAATTAAAGAAGGAAAACAAAAAACAAGGATAGAGTCTTAAGACTTTGATATGTGTAAATAATTTGGTGCTGTAAATTTATTATTTTAAGTCTTATATTTTCTTTGCTCAATTAACTTTTTTTGTAAAAGAAAAAAGTATTTAAATTTATTTTATTTTTGTTTTATTTCATTTATATTATAATTAAATATTAAATATTAAATAAATATTTATTTATCTAAATTTGTCTTATTAATTTGTTTGGTCTTAATTAATTTAATTTTTTATTTATTTTTAAATTTTGTTTTATTTATTTGTTTTGTCTTAATTTTTTATTTATTTATTTATTTTTAAATTTTGTTTTATTTATTTATTTTGTCTTTATTAATTTAATTTTTAATTTTTAAATTCATGTACCCTAAACCCCAACCTTTGGTTTAACCCGGACACTGTCATTGAGGCGGAGCTTCAGTGGACTTGTACAGAAACACACAGATGTCAATCATCTAAATTACCCTAAAGTTAAAGAAGCGTTCCTGTATCTTTAACTTCATTAACACACTTAATTAAATCCCTCAGAGGTTCAGGTCTGAGGTTTTGACGTTGGCCCTCTTTGGTCCTGAACTCCTGTGGATCTGAAACTCAGTCTGAGATAAACACCGTAAAGGTTTTCCTACTTCAGTCTAATCGCTCTCGTTCCTTCCTCTGAAAACTCGCCGTCTGACAGCCCGTCATCTTGTCCGCCTGTTTCTCGGCTGCTGTACGTACTTGTCAGGACATCTTCCAGCTGCTAAAACCAGCATGTCCTCCAGCTCTGGCACTGGTCCCAGTATGTCAGAGCGGGGCCGGATGAAGAGAGCCGCTCCAGGCGCAGTGACACTGATACCGACAGCTGCCTCCCCTTTCAGCTCGCTGCTCCGAGCTCAAACCTGCAAAACCACCTTCCTGTAGATCGTCTGAAATTCACTTCAACTCCTCACATCCTCTCAGCGCACGCTTCAGGACGACAGCTCAACGTGGACGAGAGGATCTGCTGAAAAAATAAGTTTGAGACTTGGACTCATTTTAAGATTCACGGTCGATCTTTCTTCAGTACCTTTGCCTCGATAACATCAGGCGCTCAGAATCGTTCCCTCTCATGACTTTAATCTTACACTCCTGGTCGCCACTTTGACCGTCATTTTCCCAGTTGGGCGTCTCAGGCTTATTTTCCTCCATTTTTATTTAGATCAGAGCGCCGTACGCCATCGAGAAGTGAGCGACCCCCTCCTGACCTCTGAGCGTGTCGCTGTTTTGACCGAGAACACTCTGAGTATAAACCTTCTCATGCCGCCGTTTGGACCTCCTCAGGTGATCGTCGACGTATCGATCACCTGTCAGAACGATAGATTATTCTAGAAGTGAGTTTTCCTAAAATCAGGCTCAGAAAGGCCTGAAGGTCATGGTGCTCAGGGGCGGATTCAGGGTTTATCAGGGGGTGCCCTAGCCCCAGGGGTGGGTGCCTTTATATTAGATGACACCCACAAAATCCTAAACTATTATCACAGTCATTATCACCTGCGCTCGTCTTCGTCCTTTACTCCAGTGGTTCTCAACTGGTGGGTCCCGACCAAAACAGCACCCCCTGGTGACGGGCTGCACTATAGGTCATAAACCCCGCCTCCTTATGGAGCTGTGGACAAACTTTATAAATTGATACAGCCTGTGGGCGTACAGGGATAGCGTAGCTCACCGGGGGATTCGCTGTTTGAGCAGAGCGTCATCACAGCGACTCTCAGCGACTGGTTTTGTTGGTTTAAGGAAGTGAAGAAAAACCGCAAAATTACGAAGAACTTTTCGGCTTTAGATCCGTAAACTGGCGGAGGGCGGAACCGAGTTGTCCAGAGTAAATACAGTCTGTGGTCCCGACCCAAAAGTGAGTCGTGGACACGGTCTGGATGGGTCAGGAACAGCTGGTCAAAAATGTAAATATTTAACACGCATTTGATGTTTGACGTCTTTTATTTTGAAAAATAGCTTATTTTGAAAGGCACGTGTTATGTCGTGGTCCTCCGCGGTTTCTTAGTCTACGTTCAGACTGCAGGTTCTGATGTTTTAACATCTGTGACTCATATCTGATTTTACTAAGAAGAAAACTGAGGTGTTTTTTCCGACTCTTTATTTCCGACATATTTTAAAAACCATCGTCTCTGTTTTTACAGATCTTTAACTCGCCGCTGCAGCGACCCCTCAGCGCTCCCTCATGGTTTGATTACAAGGACAAAGAGGAAAAGCAGCTATCCCAGGGTCCCATCTTCTGTGTTAAGTGCAGGTCGAGCGAGGTTCATCAGCAGCTGATCATCTTACAGAGAGAGAGAGAAAGAGAGAGAGAGGCCCCCGGTGGAGCTCGGGCGACCACAGACTTGCCCACATGTTAAAAAGGAGGAGGCCCTTTAAAAGCTGATATAACTGAGTCTGTTAGCATCGCTACCATCGCCACGACGACTCTGAGAAAAACACCCAATGACCACAGAGTTGGACGCCGCAGTTTAGTTTTATTTTTCAGCTTTTATCCGCCGCAGCTTTCATAACCAGCAGCAGTGTTTCATCTGAGTGACTGCAGAGTAAAAATAATCAAATAAATCACCTGTCTCCTCCAGAGTGATTTTAAAACAGCTGATTTTTTTCCCCTTAAATCGTCGGGCGCTCATGTGAACATGTTGGCGTGTTTTATCCGCAGGTTTTGAAACGCAGATCCAGCCTGAATAGAGCTCGTATGAATTAATGGACGGCGTTCGTGGCTCTGCTGTCTGCACACGGACGATGGCGGAGTCGATTTTGACAGGCAATTAGGAACAAGACCAGCAGAAATATTTCTCAAACAAAAGCTCCTGATAGCTTAATGGTTGGTAAATCCAGGACTCCTGCAGGCCGGGGCCAGGTGGGCGGTTCGGGGAGGAAACAGGCCCGTCTGCGGGCAGAAACACACAGAAACACGGTGATGAAGGTGATTTTTACCTGAATGTGACTTTTATTTATGTGTCAGAGGAGTTTCAAAGCGTCGTATGAGGACTTTTAACCCCAAATTTACTGATTTTAAAGCACATTAAACTAATATTAGAGCGTAGAGTTCTCCTCAAGATTGTAGCCGACCAACTGATCAGATATCTTGATAGAAACCAGCTTCTTCAGCCTCAACAGTTTGGTACTGGGACCAGTTATTCAACAGAAACAGCATCATACGATCTTACAGGAATAATTAGATGAAGGTACCGTTGTTAGAGCGTCAGTTTTGGTCCTGAAAAGACCTGTGATCGTGTAACCTGTGACTAACTTCTAAACAAGTTCAAAAACCCAATTTAATAAAAAAACAGTACTGTGTTAGAATTTAAAGTTTCATATTGATACTGTTATCTTGGTGAACCACAAGGCTCCATTCCAGGACCACTCATGTTCCCCCTTTAACTCAATGAGCTGTTAGACATCTGTAGAGACGTCTGCTGATGATACAGTGACGGTCAAACTCCTCATAAATGGATAAAGAGTCTCTGAAGAAGTTTTAGCAGGTGACTCAGTCGTAAAAAACGTTTCTTAACCTCAAACTGTAAAAAAAAAAATGGTTTTAGTGAGTCCATGCAGAAGACAAAACAAAAAACAAAATAACAATTTTCGGATTGATATTGATGATAAAAAAACGAACAAGACCTCTACTTTTTTTCTAACAATTCAGAGATCAAAGGATTCATTCTGACTTACGTCTCAGAATTCCAATTGAAGTCAAGATTCCAACTTTTATCGTAAAATTCCAATTAAGTCAAGATTCTGACAAAAGTCAATATTCTCACTTTGATCTTAGAATTCCAATCAAAGGCAAGAATCCGACATTTAACTCAGAATTCTAATTGAAGTCAAGATCCTGACCTTGATTTCAGAATTGCAAACAAAGTATTCATTCCAAATTTAATCTCAGATTTCTAATTAAAGTCAAGATTCCGACTTTGATCCAAGAAGTCTGATTTATTTTGAGATTTAGGATTTTGTCTCATGACTTCACTCTGACTAAATTCCCATAAGAATATTATTTACTGCGGTTTGGATCATGTTTTTGAGTTTTTTTTACACACATTTAAATTTTCAGGAGTCTTGACCTTGACCGGTATCTTGCGCTACAAAACAGTAAAGCTAAAAGAAATGAGGCAGAACCTAAAATCCGGGTGACATTTTCATTTTGTGTTCACACGTGCAGCCCACCTCCAAAAATTGTTGGACTTTTCAGTTTCTGTGTAATATTTTCTGAACTAATTAAGACTGACCTTCGTTACAGAAACACTGATAACTACAGCAGAACGCTGATTCACCAATTTTTTGTAGAAATTACACGTGTCAGAGTGTCTACTGTCTGAGAAAGATGTGGCACAGTTTTTGGAAACTTTAGCACGTGTGTAAATACAGAAGTAAAAGGCTGATCATGAACCAGGTGGATAAGATAAACCGACAGAAGCAGCTGAACAGAAATCCTGGAGGAAAGAAAATCCGAGCGGTGGCATTAGGAGGTTCACAGTTTCATTTGTCAGCACTCAGCACACACAGTGATGATCCCAAATTGTTCCAAACCATAAAAATCAGACAGTCTGTGATCTGAGGAGACAAAGAGGACAGACAGTTTCAGAAATCATTGTTCCCGGTGTTTAGTATGATCACACACAAAAAGACTTGAGCTGTTAAGATCCACCATGAAGACTCGATCCTCTTAGAGATAAAAATGTAAATGTAAAGTTTGAAAAAGAGTCAAAGATTTCAGAGCATTTTCTTCAAGTTCAAAAAAAGGTCTCATGAACCAATCCCCATTCAAAAAACAAGCATTTTGAAACTAATTTTGAGGAGAAATCTGACAGAGCATGATTCAGACTTTTTAAACATCTGCATCAGATCAGCTCTTAGTAAATTTCAGGAGTGGAGAGGTTGCAGAATTAATGACATCAGGATAGAAAAAGCCTGAATTCCTTATTTTCACTTTATTTTCGTGTCTGTCTGCAGTCAACGCTTAAAACAGTCGTATTTTAAATGAAGTTTGGTGGGAGGATTTTTTAACACGCCGTCCAGATGTGAGGAGATACACAGCATTAAACGATGAAAAGTGACTTTAGTTTTTAATTTGCATGTTATACTAACAAAGTAGAGCCTCTGTGTGAATCACTTTTACACTGAAACTACGACTTCATAAGATTCATGAACACGTGTCGTTGGGAACCCATTAGTCACCAGTGAATTACAGGGAAATGAGTCTCTTTGTTGAGTCATCTCGGGAACTGTGAGCCTCTGTGTATGTTAGGATTTACAGTGAAACTGAGACTCGCTGACCTTGCTGCAGCGAGAACAGAGAAGTTGGCGGTTGCCCTCAGAGGCGTATACTCTCAGCAGAACGGTCCCACGGCGAGGAGCAGGCTGTTTGTTTTTCAGTCTGTACATTTTGTTTGAAGCCGGTTTCCCCGAGCCAACATTCGCTGGCACCTCGCTCACTCGCCGAGCACTAGTTAGCTTATATCTTAGCCTGTGCTTACTCCTTGCTTCTTTCCAAATATGGTCACTTCTGGCGCCAAAACCAAGATGGCGGCGGCCCAAATGACAAATCTGAGGCATCAAAGCTGCGGTCCATAAACAAACAGGTGACGTCACAGCCACCCACAGACCCACGGAGACCACGTCCACTCCTGATGAACAGTCTATGATCTGTTGGAGTGAAAACAGCCTCTCTGTTGTCATAAATCAGGACTCCTCGGTGTGTATCAGCGCTGTGTGCAGAGAAACCTGGAGTCTGGGCATCAGAGAGGACCGTGTGTGTGTGTGTGTGTGTGTGTGTGTGTGTGTGTGTGTGTGTGTGTCCCTCAGTGAAGATCCAGCAGCAGCCTGATCGGCACTCTGAGACGCCTCATGCCAAACAGATCAATGACGCTTCCTGTCTGGCCAGGCGGACGCTCCTTCTGGAGAACCGAGTCTTCCATCACAACATATTGAGGGCAACAAACCACCACCCATCATCCCCCCTCCCTCCTTCCCCAGTCCTCCTCCCCCGTCCTCCCCCACAGAGAGGCGGAAAAAAAGGGAAAGTGGTCTGCAGACAAAGGCTGGCAGGGAAAACGCGGCTGCTCGTCAGAAGATTTCGGCGGAGAATGGAGAAGTTCAGACGCAGCAACTGTCACCAGAACGTCCCGACAGAACCAGCTCGTCCAGAAAATCAGGACAAGTTTCTCAGAGCGAATGTTCCACAGGGATAAAATCAGACAAATTCAAGTTTCACAGATGCTCTCCCACCTTAGTTACATCAGCATCAGGATCGCTGCTGTCCACATCTGCAGACTCACACAAACATTTCACATTAAAGGTGATTTTTCTTTTTCATTAAATTCATTTTTTCACAATTTTTTCAAAGTATAAAAACTTTAAAAACATGTTGTTGTTGTTTTTTCTCTCTTTACAGATTCAGATAATCGTGTCACCTGATCCGTGATCCTGGACGTCTTGGATGGAAAAGTTAAAGACAAGAAATTAACGTTACAAAATTAGACATGAAAAAAAAACAACTTTAGTCTATACGTCAATATATTTACATTCAAAATGCAGTAAAATCGATCAATACAGCTTCATCTATTTCTTTATTTAACCTTTAAAGTACCAGGAATATTCACACCGGGATATTAAATCTCTTCTGTGAGAGAATCCAGGCCGAAAAGTTTTACACAAACAACAAGCAGCAAAAAATAACTACGGTGGCCCTAAAGGTCAAACCTTACATAGCTGCAAAAATTTGTACAAGTGTCAAAAACAATTCATAAAACGGAAAAAAAAACAATTAGCGATAATCAAGAATATATCATGAAATACAAACAAATATTTTATAAAATGCAAATGTTTAAAAAAAATGCAAAAATATTTCAGAGAAAGCAAAAAATCCCTGAAATCAACAACTTTCATTAAACATGTCCTGATATATAAATGTGTCAAAAAAACATTTGAGTTTAAACAGCATTTCACTGAAGTTTTAACATGTGCAAAATTATGTAACTTTTTTCTTAATGTTTTCTTTTTCTGACATTTTTGTTTCTTAGACTGTGAGATTAAAGTCAAAACTCAAAGATTACAGTCACATTTTTAGGTTAACAGTCAGGATAATGAAGTTACAGTGTCAGATTTTTGGGGACTTTAGTCAGAAATCTCAGAAATTTGACTTTGATCTAAAAATTGTAACTTTAATCTTGAAAAATTTGACTGTTGTCTGAGATTACAGTCAGAATTGTAAGATTAAAGACTGATATCTGGTGTTAAAATTCAAAGCTTTAAATCTGTATTCTTAGACTGAAACAAGAATTTTATGATGAAATATATATATATATATATATATATATATATATATATATATATATATATATATGTATATAAATATATATATATATTTGAAGTTTGATCCCTCACTAAGAAAAATATTTTACAAAATTAAAAAAGATAAATGAATAAATAGAAAAAAAAAGTGTTTTTTGTGAAATATTTTTGTGTTATATCAAGAGGGAGGAGTTTATGATTGGTGTTTGTAGAGATGTTACCTGTGCGTTTCCTGACCCAGGTCCGACTTTAGTCCTGGATGGAGGGTGGCTCTGTTCCTGTGGTTTGGTTTTGAGGTTCGAGTTGAAGACCAAGCAGGTGAGAATCAAAAGAATGTTTTATTTCTATCTCAGTCAGAATGAACTGTTCTGTCTCTGTTTGTGACCATTAACCTGTGTGAGTTCATGTGATACCGTCAGAGACAGAAAGCTGCTCTGACTGTGACCTGACCAATGTAAAGAATAATGACTGTGTTAATGTGAGCGTTTTAACATACATGTTCTGCACATTATGAACGGCTCCATTTATAAAGCTTTCACTCTGTAACAATTATTCTCCATTACTGTAAAGCAAACCCAACATGAAAAGAGTAAAAATAAAGGAATCGGTGTCATTATCTTTCATGACTTCCAGCACCTGCAAAGAAATACAGCAGAGACTGAAATAAAGTGAAACTACCACCCCGCGGGGCACCAACGGGCCGAGCCGTTTCACGCCGCCACCTCTGTGGACTGCCTCCCCAGCAGACGACTGCCCTGATGCACTGCCTGTCATCCCGCATGCATTGCTCTCCATGGAGGCCAGGGCAGTTGTGATGGCTGGTGCTTGTGATCGAAGTATGATTAAAATATAAAATATAATATAGAATAGTTTGATAAAGATGTCATAGTAAAGGATGATAAAAAAAATATAGTATGGAACAAAAAATGTATACTATATTATGTTCATCATTGTTAAGTATGAAAAAATATCAAAATATAGGATGTTGAATATCATAGTGTAGTATGTTAAAATTTCATACTAATGTATTATAAGAATGTCATAGTAAAGTATGTTAAAAAATCATAGTTAAATATGATAAAAATATCATAGCGTAGTACATTCAAATGTCATATAGTGTAATAAAAATAATGTAAAATAAATATTTCAGAGTAATGGTGGATAGAAATGCCATAATAAAGTATGATAAAAAATGTCATAGTAAAGTAGATTAAAAATGTCATAGTATAGTATGATAAAAATGTCATAGTATAGTATGATAAAATGTCATAGTATAGTATGTTAGAAATTTCATTATTTCAGTTTGAAAGAAATTGTCCTAGTATAATATGGTAAAAATGTCATAGTATTGTATGATAAAAATGTCATAGTATAGTATGTTAAAATTTCATATATCAGTTTTAAAAAAATGTCATAGTATAGCATGATAAAAAGTCATAGTATAGTACGATAAAAAATTCATATTTCAGTTTGAAAGAAAATGTCATGGTATAGTATGATAAAAAGTCATAGTATAGTATGTTAAAAATTTCATATTTCAGCTTGAACAAAAATGTTATAGTATAGTATAATAAAGAAAAAATCATTGTATAGTATGTTAAAAAAGTCATAGTATAGTATGATAAAAAGTCATAGTATAGTACGATAAAAATTCCATATTTCAGTTTGAAAGAAAACCTCATAGTATAGTATGATAGAAATGTCATAGTATAGTATGATAAGAATCTCATAGTATAGTATGTTAGAAATTTCATTATTTCAGTTTGAAAGAAAATGTCATAGTATAATATGATAAAAATGTCACAGTATAGTATGATAAAAATGTCATAGTATGTTAAAAATTTCATATTTCAGTTTTTTAAAAATGTCATAGTATAGTGTGATAAAAAGTCAAAGTATAGTACGATAGAAATTTCATATTTCAGTTTGAAAGAAAATGTCATAGTATAGTATGATAAAAATGTCATAGTATAGTATGTTAAAAAAAATCATTGCATAGTATGTTAAAAATAAGTATGTTAAAAATTTCATAGTATAGTATGTTAAAGATTTCATATTTCAGTATAAAAATTTTTATATTATAGTACGGTAAAAATGTTATAGTATAGTATGATAAAATGTCATAGTATAGTATGTTAGAAATTTCATTATTTAAGTTTGAAAGAAAATGTTATTGTATAATATGATAAAAATGTCAAAGTATTATATGATTAAAATGTCATAGTATAGTATGTTAAAAATTTCATATTTCAGTTTTTAAAAAATGTCATAGTATAGTATGATAAAAATGTCATAGTTTAGTATGTTAAAAATTTCATATTTAAGTTTTTTTTTTTAAATCATAGTATAGTATGATAAAAATGTCATAGTATAGTATGATAAAAAGTCATAGTATAGTAGGATAAAAATTTCATATTTCAGTTTGAAAGAAAATGTCATAGTATAGTATGATAATAATCTCATAGTATAGTATGATAAAAATCTCATAGTATAGTATGTTAGAAATTTCAGTATTTCAGTTTGAAAGAAAATGTCAGTATAATATGATAAAAATGTCACAGTATAGTATGATAAAAATGTCATAGTATAGTATGTTAAAAATTTCATATTTCAGTTTTAAAAAATTTCATAGTATAGTATGATAAAAAGTCATAGTATAGTACGATAAAAATGTCATATTTCAGTTTGAAAGAAAATGTCATAGTATAGTATGATAAAAATCTCATAGTATAGTATGTTAGAAATTTCATATTTCAGTTTTTAAAAAATGTCATAGTATAGTATGATAAAAAGTCATAGTATAGTACAATAAAAATTTCAGATTGAAAGAAAATGTCATAGTATAGTATGATAAAAATGTCATAGTATAGTATGGTAAAAATGTCGTATTATAGTATATTAAAAATTTCATT
The DNA here is from genome assembly GCA_962446985.1 of Xyrichtys novacula. Classification (NCBI taxonomy): domain Eukaryota; kingdom Metazoa; phylum Chordata; class Actinopteri; order Labriformes; family Labridae; genus Xyrichtys; species Xyrichtys novacula. Next base: position 29,985,134 of record OY660878.1, read on the forward strand.
ATATCAGCTTGAACAAAAATGTTATAGTATAGTATGATAAAAAAAAATCAATGTATAGTATGTTTAAAATGTCATGGCATAGTATGTTAAAGATTTCATAGTATAGTATGTTAAAGATTTCATATTTTAGTATAAAAAATTTTATAGTATAGTACGGTAAAAAATGTCATAGTATAGTATGTAAAAATTTCATATTTCAGTATAAAAAATGTTATAGTATAGTATGGTAAAAATTTCATTGTATAGTATGATAAAAATGTCATAGTATAGTATGTTAAAAATTTCATGTTTTAATTTGTTTTAAACATGTCATAGTATAGTATGATAAAAATGTCATAGTTTAGTATGTTAAAAATTTCATATTTAAGTTTTTTTTTAAATCATAGTATAGTATGATAAAAATGTCATAGTATAAGTATGATAAAAAGTCATAGTATAGTAGGATAAAAATTTCATATTTCAGTTTGAAAGAAAATGTCATAGTATAGTATGATAAAAATCTCATAGTATAGTATGATAAAAATCTCATAGTATAGTATGTTAGAAATTTCATTATTTCAGTTTGAAAGAAAATGACATAGTATAATATGATAAAAATGTCACAGTATAGTATGATAAAAATGTCATAGTATAGTATGTTAAAAATTTCATATTTCAGTTTTTGTAAAATGTCATAGTATAGTATGATAAAAAGTCATAGTATAGTACGATAAAAATTTCATATTTCAGTTTGAAAGAAAATGTCATAGTATAGTATGATAAAAATCTCATAGTATAGTATGATAAAAATCTAATAGTATAGTATGTTAGAAATTTCATTATTTCAGTTTGAAAGAAAATGTCATAGTATAATATGATAAAAATGTCACAGTATAGTATGATAAAAATGTCATAGTATAGTATGTTAAAAGTTTCATATTTCAGTTTTTAAAAAATGTCATAGTATAGTATGATAAAAAGTCATAGTATAGTACGATAAAAATTTCATATTTCAGTTTGAAAGAAAATGTCATAGTATAGTATGATCAAAATCTCAAAGTATAGTAGGATAAAAATTTCATATTTCAGTTTTTAAAAAATGTCATAGTATAGTATGATAAAAAGTCATAGTATAGTACGATAAAAATTTCATATTTCAGACTGAAAGAAAATGTCATAGTATAGTATGATAAAAATGTCATAGTATAGTACTGTAAAAATGTCGTAGTATAGTATATTAAAAATTTCATTATTTCAGCTTGAACAAAAATGTTTTAGTATAGTATGATAAAAAATATCAATGTATAGTATGTTTAAAATGTCATGGCATAGTATGTTAAAGATTTCATAGTATAGTATGTTAAAGATTTCATATTTCAGTATAAAAAATTTTATAGTATAGTACGGTAAAAAATGCCATAGTATAGTATGTTAAAAATTTCATATTTCAGTATAAAAAATGTTATAGTATAGTATGGTAAAAATTTCATTGTATAGTATGATAAAAAAAAATGTCATAGTATAGTATGTTAAAAATTTCATGTTTTAATTTTTTTTTTAACATGTCATAGTATAGTATGATAAAAATGTCATAGTTTAGTATGTTAAAAATTTCATATTTAAGTTTTTTTTAAAAATCATAGAATAGTATGATAAAAATGTCATAGTATAGTATGATAAAAAGTCATAGTATAGTAGGATAAAAATTTCATATTTCAGTTTGAAAGAAAATGTCATAGTATAGTATGATAAAAATCTCATAGTATAGTATGTTAAAAATTTCATATTTCAGTTTTTAAAAAATGTCATAGTATAGTATGATAAAAAGTCATAGTATAGTACGATAAAAATTTCATATTTCAGTTTGAAAGAAAATGTCATAGTATAGTATGATAAAAATGTCATAGTATAGTATGTTAAAAATTTCATATTTCAGTTTTTAAAAAATGTCATAGTATAGTATGATAAAAAGTCATAGTATAGTACGATAAAAAATTCATATTTCAGATTGAAAGAAAATGTCATAGTATAGTATGATAAAAATGTCATAGTATAGTATGGTAAAAATGTCATAGTATAGTATGTTAAAAATTTCATATTTCAGTCTTTAAAAACTGTCATAGTATAGTATGATAAAAATGTCATAGTATAGTATGATAAAAATCTCATAGTATAGTATGTTAAAAATTTCATATTTCAGTTTTTAAAAAATGTCATAGTATAGTATGATAAAAAGTCATAGTATAGTACGATAAAAATTTCATATTTCAGATTGAAAGAAAATGTCATAGTATAGTATGATAAAAATGTCATAGTATAGTATGGTAAAAATGTCATAGTATAGTATGTTAAAAATTTCATATTTCAGTTTTTAAAAACTGTCATAGTATAGTATGATAAAAATGTCATAGTATAGTATGATCAAAATGTCAGTATACTATGTTAAAAATTTCATATTCCAGTTTTTCAAAAATGCCATAATATAGTATGATAAAAAGTCATAGTATAGTACGATAAAAATTTTATATTTCAGATTGAAAGAAAATGTCATAGTATAGTATGATAAAAATGTCATAGTATAGTATGGTAAAAATGTCGTAGTATAGTATGATAAAAAAGTCATAGTATAGTACGATAAAAATTTCATATTTCAGTTTGAAAGAAAATGTCAAAGTATAGTATGATAAAAATGTCATAGTATAGTATGTTAAATATTTCATATTTCAGTTTTTGTAAAATGTCATAGTATAGAATGATAAAAAGTCATAGTATAGTACGATAAAAATTTCATATTTCAGATTGAAAGAAAATGTCATAGTATAGTATAAAAAAATGTCATAGTATAGTATGATAAATATTTCATAGTATAGTATGTGTAAGATATCATCATATTTCAGTATAAAAAATTTTATAGTATAGTATGGTAAAAATTTCATATTTCCGTTTTTTAAAAATGTCATAGTATAGTATGATAAAAATGTCATAGTTAAGTATGATAAAGGTCATAGTATAGTATGTTAAAAATTTCATATTTCAGTTTTTAAAAAAAATGTCATAGTATAGTATGATAAAAATGTCATAGTATAGTATGTTAAAAATTTCATATTTCAGTTTTTAAAAAAAATGTCATAGTATAGTATGATAAAAATGTCATAGTATAGTATGATAAAAAATCTCATAGTATAGAATGTTTAAAATTATACGTTTCAATATGAAAAATGGCATAGTATAGTATGCTTAAGAAGTCAGAGTAAAGTATGATAAATAAATCCATAGTATAGTATGATAAAAATGTCATAGTATAGCATGATAAAAAATGTGATTGATGAGTATGTTAAAAATTATATGTTTCCATATGAAAAAAGTCATAGTATAGTCTGATAGAAATGTCAAAGTATAGTATGTAAAAAAAATCATATTTCAGTTTAAAAAACATTTTATAGTATAGTATGATAAAAATGTCATAGTATAGTATGTTAAAAATTTCATAGTATAGTATGTTAAAAATTCCATATTTCAGTTTGAACAAAAATGTCATAGTATAGTATGTTAAAAATTGTGTTTTGATATGAACATAATGTCATAGTATAGTATGATAAAAATGTCATAGTTTAGCTTGTAAAAAATTGCATATTTCAGTTAGAAAAGAAAAAGGTCCTAGTATACCAGTTTAAAAATGCCATAGTGTAGTATGTTAAAAAAATATTTATATTCTAGTTTTTAAAAAGTCATAGTATAGTATGATGTTACAGCTGTGGGTGTGGGTGTGTCCTGGTTCTTCTGCTGTGTGTCTCTCTCTGGTAGGTTCCTCCCCAGGTGTCTCAGGTCAACCTGCTTGGTGTGATGAGTGGGGGCAGATATAAGAAGGCACAGTTGAGCTGACTCTCTCTCTCTCAGCCCTCGTGATCGTCACTCGTGCTGCAGACCTCATGATTTGTTGACTGTGTGTCAATCTTGTACATTTTGGTTCTCTTGAAGTCCAGGTTTTCCGGTGGCAGGAGCCTGTGGTGTTTTTTTTTTTTTGTTTGTTTGCTTGAATAGTTGGCAGTGGATATTGGTTTTTTAATAACTTATTAGTTATTATTAGTTGTTTGAGCTTTTAGAATTATTTTTGACTGTAAATAAACTACTCGCTTATTCTGATTTCCTGTTTCCTACACTTCATTTCGTCTCCCCTGCCTGGTTTAATTTATTGTTACTCCCCATCCTTCCCCTAACCATTCTTCAGGGTCGTAACATATGATAAAAATGTCATGGTATAGTATGAAAGAAATGTCATAGTAAAGTATGTTAAAAAATTCATATTTAAAATTTTCATATATAAGTTATTTAAGTTTTTCACATATTTTTTCTTGAATATTGTGAATTAATTTTAGAAAGTGAAGTGTCCATACAGCCCTAAAGCAGTTCAGTGGTTAAATTTGAATCTTTTTCCTCATAAAAATAAAAAAAATGTGTAAAATTCTTGTGTGTCTTTATTTGTGTGTGTGTGCGTTGTTTAATGTAGCGTGTACTCGGCCATGTTGGTCACAGGACACACACTGAGCCCTGCTTATCTAAAAATACACACTTCAACACACCAGGCCCTGTTTAGACGAACAGTCTGCAAACACAAGCACAACACAGAGACACAGATACAGGCTCCACACACACACACACATATACACACACACACACAGATTCATTCACCTCATTATATTTGCTGTTGGTTTGTGTGTCACATCGAGCGGCTGATCCTCCATCTGACTTTGAATGTTGGAAAACTCGGCGAGGGTTTAGAGCTAATCTGGTGCTGATTCTGGGTCAGATTATAAACTCCACAAAAATACGACAGATTAGAGTTTTTGGTTTTTTCCATCATGGAAACACTCTGTACTTCTATATTTGATGTTGTTTTAAAGCCTGAAAATCTGTTATTTTAAACTTCTATATCCACAAATATGACATGGTAACTCACTAATATATATTTTTTTGTTTTTCTTCGACACTGAAAAAGGTCTCGGAGATAAAGACTCGTAAAAACAGATCTTTGCCAAAGCTAAACTAGCAGGACTAAAGAGCTAATACTTCCATTTGGTTAATCAAGTATTTTCTCACTGTTTGCTAATTGTTCAGATTAGCAGCCAAAGAATTCGGTTCATCTACTTTAAGCGGCTTAAACAGTTAGATTAAACCTCCACAGGTTGGCAGATTATCAGTTTGGTTACACTTTTAAAAATATCCCGGATTAACGGCTAAAAGTTTGGTGCTATCGTCGAGGCTCAGCAGCTGACGGAGTGTAACAGGAAGTTTGGTAAAACGTTAGCCAACAGCTCCGATTAGCAGACAGTTCGGTTCTCTTCGGGGTCGTTTCGGGTTAAGCAGCTGAACTTTGAGTAAGTTAGCGGCAAATTCGCTGAGCTAATTGTGTGCTAGCTGGAGTCTTAAGAGTTTGCCTAACACGTTAGCGCAGATAATCTGAAAATACCTTTGGTTCTGTTTGTTTCAGTACTTCAAATTGTGGTATCTGAGCAGCTCAACTTAATTCCTGTAAAATAACGTCTTTATCGTTGATAGTTGGAGTGATGTACGGAAGAGCACAAAAACGCTGAAGCTTCTACACGGGGCTCATATTTCTCCTTCCCAACGCCATAAATTGAACCCTCATCTCACTAAATCTCACTCAGGCTTTATTGAACACCTCTGAATGTCTCGAGTTATCCCATCTAATCATTTAATGTACAAAACCAACTCCAGTGAAGTTTGGAAACTGTGATAAACGTAAATAAAAACAGAATACAATGATTTGTAAATCCTTTTCAATCTATATTCAATTGAATACACTACAAAGACAAGATATTTAATGTTCAAACTCATAAACTTTATTTTTTATTTTTTGCAAATAATTATTAACTCAGAATCTGATGGCTTCAACACGTGACAAAGAAGCTGGAAAAGGTGCGAAAAATCCTGATAAATTTGAGGAATGCTCATCAAACACCTGTTTGGACCGTCCCACAGGTGAGCAGGTTAATAGGGAACAGGTGGGTGTCATGATTGGGTATAAAAGCAGCTTCCCCAAAAACTCTCAGTCATTCACAAGCAAGGATGGGGCAAGGTTCACCACTTTGTGAACAACTGCGTGAGCAAATAGTCAAACAGTTGAAGAACAACGTTTCTCAAAGTACAATTACAAAGGATTTATGGATTTCAACATCTACGGTCCAAAATATCATCAAAAGGTTCAGAGAATCTGGAGAAATCACTGAACATAAGCGGCACGGCAGGAAACTTACATCGAACGCCCGTGACCTTCGATCCCTCAGGCGGCGCTGTATCAAAAAACGACATCAGTGTGTTTAAAGTATATCAGCACATGGGCTCAGGAACACTTCAGAAAACCACCGTCAGTAAATTCAGTTCGTCTCTACGTCTGTAAGTTAAAACTCTAAAGACATTTATCAACAACATCCAGAAACGCCGCCGCCTGTGGTCTGATGAGTCCACATTTCTGAGATGGACTGATGCAAAGTGTAAAAGTGTTCTGAGGTCTGACGAGTCAAAGAACCATCCGGACTGTTATCGACGCGGAGTTCAAAAGCGTCTGTGATGGTATGGGGGTGCATTAGTGCCCGAGGCGTGGGTAACTTACACATCTGTGAAGGCAACATTCATGCTGAAGGTACATACAGGTTTGGGAGCAACAGATGCTGCCATCCAAACAAACGTCTTTTTCACGGACGCCGTTCCTGCTTATTTCAGCGAGACAACGCCACATTCTGCACGTGTTACAACAGCGTGGCTTCGTAGTCAAAGAGTGCGGGTACTGGACTGACCTGCCTGCAGTCCAGACCTGTCTCCACTGAAAATGTGTGGAGCATTATGAAGAGTAAAACACGACAACGGAGACCCCGGACTGTTGAAGAACTGAAGCTGAACATCACAAACGTTCACTGAGTTTGTTAAAAGGTGATGGAACACAGAGGTAAACATGAACCTGTCCAACTACTGTGGAGCGAGTTGAAATTCTGAGTGAATTATTATTTGAGTTTGAACATTAAATATCTTTATAGTTTATTCAATTGAATAAAGGTCGAAAAGGATTTACAGATCATTATATTCTGTTTTTATTTACGTTTATCACAGTTTCCAACTTCAGTGGAGTTGGTTTTATTAATGAAGTGAATGAAGTCAAGTTCCTCGACATTATCTTGGACAAAAACTTGAAGTTTGATCGTCAGGTTTAAGTACATCTGCAACAAGGTTCGACCAAATCTAAACTGCTGTCACATAAAGTCGTTATCTTACGACTTTATTCTTGTTACAAAATAATTTATACGTCTAACACTTCGCCTAATTAGCCAACTTTGGTTCAGGTCAGTTTGAACGACCAAGAGGAGAGCTGGAAATCCTCGGGTCAAAGGTCAAGTTTAAGTCCGTTTAAAAAAACAAACACTGTTCAGATGTTGTGTGAACTCACTCTGCTGCAGATCTTCAGGACCAGATCAAGTTTCCACACATCAGAGGAGGAGGAGCTTCACAGCTTCAAAAACAGAAAACTGATTTAAAAAGAAAAAGACAAAAATTCAGATTTAAAGCAGCTCCAGAAATACATTTAAGATGTTTGTTTTATGAAGATTAATTTTACTCACAGCGATGACGCTCCCAGTCGACCCTCAGGTGGAGTTAGCTCTTCGTTACGTTGACAGGAACCCAGTCAGAAGTTTAAAAACATCTTAACCTTTAGTTTTAAAAACCGTCTCATGTGTTTTAAAGAGTTTGAAACTTTCAGTGTTTTAACTTCTAAAAGTGTTTTTTTTTCTGAGTCTCTCTGACCGCTCTCTGATCAGACATATGATCGCTGTTAGCAGATAAAGAGAAGCGCTCGCCGCTGATTCGTCCCCGCCGACGCTCCATTGACGGCGAGCAGCCGAGCACGCACGGATCAGCGGGCTTTTTAAAACAACAAAACCAAAGATCACACCGGGTTTAAGAAAATATTATTACGGGCGGTAATTGGCAGGACTGAACGGGGGCGAGAGGCGGGGTCAGAACGGGCGGGGGGGGGGAGCGGGGGGGAGGCGAAGACAAGTAAGGAAGTGAGGAAGGAGGAAGGACGGGGGGGCAAATTGAAACGACACCACTTTGCACTTTGACAATCGGATTTGGTGAGTTTGTTTAACCCGACAGGCCCTCACCGAGCCGCCTGCTTTTACACACTCATTAAAACGATTATTCACGACCCGTCGACCGTTTTCTTGCTCGTTCACATGAACCCCCCCCCCCCGACCACCAGCCACCCCTCCTAAAACTAACATTCACACACACACACACACACACACACACTCTCCACATTATGCTGCGACTTCACACTGACCAGCAGTGGAAGGAAAACTCTTCCTGTGGAAAACGTCCTGCAGTCACACCTGACCTCAGAGACGACGTAAAACTTCATTAAAGTCGTTTAAACTCAAGTTTTCTTCTTTATTTCTGTGTCTGCAGCTCAATAGTTTCAAGAGTTTCACGTTTTCTTCTGTATTCGAGTAAAAAAGTGAATTCAGATGAGATATAAATACATAAACGCAGTACAAGTACTTCACTGTCTCTACAGTACTTCTGTATTTCTAATGTTACAAACAGCAGGTGGAGTTCAAACAAACAAGCTGTCAACCATCTTTAAAGACTGTGCTGTGATGCATTCTGGGAGTTGTAGTGTCCAGCTCTTTTTTTCAAACAGGAAGTGGGCGGCCGTCTTTTCAAAAGTTTGAAACTGGTGTCGTGATTGAAAAACGTGAAACTATCAACAGGATCGAGACGAGGATCAGGACCAGAAATAACAGGACGAAACGCTTTCAGTGGGATATTTTTATTTGTCGATAGGGGAAGGACCCGCCTCCTTCGCCTCTGATTGGCTTGAAAAGCTGGAAACGTCGTCACACGCTCAAGCCAAACACGGGCTGTCGGCTCTGAACATCGAACAGGAAATTATCGCAATTCTGACTCTCCTAACCCGACAGACGATGGTGTTTCACAGTCATAAGGAATAACCAATCAGAGCTCAGCACTTATAGCCAATCAGAAGCGAAAGAGGGCGGGACCTTCCCTTATGATCCTACAAAAAAAATTTGCTTTCAGTCGTGTTTTCATGCCTGCCTAAATCTGATTGGTTACAGGTCTGTCCAGTCACTTCCTGACACACCCACTGAGGTGAACTGTTGAAAAAAGTCGTAAAAGGCCGTATTAAGAAAGTCGTACATTAATAAATATATATATACCGTCAGAGGTTAGCCTGTTTGTTATTTTGACTGTTATGCTAATTTCAACAATAAAAATTATGAGGATAAATCAGATTTATGGCCTGATAAAACTCCTTACTGGAGCTTTAAGTGAGAATCACAGTATTTCAGTCTCTCTTTAGCACCCCCTGTGGTGATGAGCGGTAACTGCAGGTGTGTTTTATGCCTTTTTTTAGCTTTTGTCACTTACGATCACTGATTCAGCATAAATAAGAAAACAGATTAAATTTAATTATAATTTATATAATTAAATAATTTAATCCTTCAGATTTTTATAGTTTTGATCCGTTTCATCGAAAGTCTTCAGATTCTCCTCAAACTAAGACTGAAGTTCATGTCTGGACCGGTTCATGGATTTCTACTGTCCAGACTTGAGCGTCATGTGACCCCCCCGGCGGTCAGGACTCAGTCTGGGTCTGAGGTCCAGTGCCTTGCTCATGAACACTTTGAACAGACAGTTTATATAAACGTCATTTTCTGAATGAACGTTAACTGACCACACTGAAGTCTGAGCTCCTGCTGCTCCGTCTGTGTGTGTGTGTGTGTGTGTGTGTGTGTGTGTGTGCGTGCGCAGCGGTCAAACTGCTGCAGGAACCCCGGACCTCATCTGGACCAATCAAATCCAGATTAGCTGTTTAAAGCAGAAAGAAAACCCGAACAGCCGACATTCCCCATTTTAATCGTGGTTGATCGACAGCCAGCCCGACGAGGCTGAAGAAAATAATGGAGACTTTACACACACACACACACACACACACACACACACACACACACACACACACAGAAAGAGAAAGGGAGAGTCGATGTACACTAATCCTAATTATTTTCGGTATTTATATCCCGCTCTTTGGCCTTAAATCAGACTTTTTTCCACTCTGAGGTCACATGTCTGCAGCAGGTTTGACTGACCGCTATACCACTGCTTTTAACGCCACGAAAAACTGCTGCTAACATAAACCGACAAACTCTATAACTACTGCTCAAAGAACTCTAAAAAAACTGCTTCAACACTGACAGAAAAACTTTGATTGTGGTTTGATAAAACTCTTTAAACTCCTCCGTCTCTGATCTTACATATTTACCCCTGAATCCGGATTATATTCACCTGGAAACGTCGAACCAAACCAGGAGGGTTTTGACTTCATCAGAGGAGGAGACCTTTGACCTCGAGCTCAAATTCACAAATCAAACTGTTTCGGTCATTTTGGCTTCACTTTAAACTCCAGCTCTGAATCATTAACGTCATTCTGCACAAACACACAGTCATGCATTCATTCTTCTTCACGTATATATTTGACAGTTTTCACAAACGCATCTCAGTCAGAAACATTTCTCATTATTTTTACAGATTCTTCTTTGACATTAAACCTGCAGGACTTCAGGAAGAAGATGAAGATCAGTTTGTTTGCAGCTTTATTCGTCAGCTCTTCTCGTCTTTAATTTCGTCTCCGTTTACAGATCAGGTGTCGCAGGATTCTGAGCTCTGCAGGATCTGGTTCATCAACACAAAAACATTTCTGATTACTGTTCAGAAGTTCATACACATATGTGACTGATTCATGGAAAAATGATCCATAATGTTGAAACACATGCAGGTAGAGATCATGTGACCCGACTGAACGAAGTAAACGAAGTCAGTGTCACACAAACTGACACTCTCACCTGAGTGTCTCTTTGTTCTCAGGCCTCAAATATTTGACTTCTTCATCTGATCAATAACTCAAAGTGAAATAAAGCAGCAGCTCGTCTGTGACGGTCTCCTGATCTGGTTTTTGGTGATCCGCCTGAAAAAAGTGCAGAGTCAGGAGTCTGAAGAACCTCGGGGACGTTTGTGGAGCTGTGAGTGACGCTGAGTTTTTACAGGATTCCTTTAGAGACGTGAGATCGTGTGGATGACGGTCAGATCTCAGCCTGCAGGTGTAGAAGTGTGAGAGCAGGTGTGTTTAACTTTAACTGCAGATCAAAACAAACAGACAGAAAAGAAAAGGTTGTATTAACCCGGTGCTCTCTGCAGCTTCATGGACTAAAATATTCTCTTGTGTTTATTTGATTTGATCTATTTTCTTCCCGTCAGACGTGGACATTAAAGTGATCTCTGTAAAATCAGGAGACATGACAGAAATCCCTCTGATATGTACGTTAACAGCTAAACTGTGAACTCGCAATGCATTTATTTTCAAGTATGGAGCCTGAATATCGACGCTGAACGCAGCTGCACATTCAACTGAAGCTTGTTTGAAATCGGCCTTTAACTGCAAACAAAACTCAGAATATATATGTATTTTTATAAACAATAGATACAATATTTTAATGAAAGTGCATAAAATCTAAAATAAGTGTACCAGGGAAAATAAGAAAACCTTTGAAACAAACATGATCGTTTATCTTGTTAAAAGTGAAGAAAATGAGGCTGAAATGAAGATTTGGAGTAAGTGAGGGAGGTTTTACATAAATTAATGTTTTAATTATTTTTTCAGCTCCTTAAAATTTTTATTTTGGGATCAGATTTATTTTAATCCTGTAATTTTTTTTCATACCGGAAGTGATTGGATCTGTAATTCTCAGACTTTATGTCGATTATTATTATTATTATTATTATTATTATTATTATTATTATTATGGTGACGTAGACGGTGATGTCCTCGCGCTCACCTGCACACACCTGTGTGTGTGTTTAAGGTGAGTTAAAGCTGAGGGTTCAAACCCACCTATGTGTCTGTGGGTATTTTCGCCCTTTTTTTCTGACTGTCAGGCTTTATCAGGCAACAGGTGAGGTGCACCTGCAGGTAAAAACTGAGGGCTGGAAAAGCTATGTCTGAAGTTTGTCTGAAATCAAACACTTTTAAACGATTTTCTTTATATTTCAGATCGAAAACTACAGATTTATTCTTCTTTTATTTATTTCTTTCAAAATCAATTGTCTCTTTTTTCTGTGGGAGTAAATGAAAATCTGTTTTTATCCGTTTTTATGTGTTTTTTTACTCTTTTGTAATATTGACATCGTTTAAAGAGAGGGAGACCTCGGCCTGTTTAGGAGGAAGAGGATAAAATCAGTTTCTGTGAGGATTCAGGCAGAAAAATGAGCCAAACCTCAGAGTTTACAGTGAAAGTGTTAAATGACAGAGACTCGAAATAGAAAAGGATTGAATTCTCTCCGGTGATCTGAGCTCAGGGCTGAGGGCTGCTGCTGCTGCAGAGTCTCCGGGGGAAACGGAGCCTTCCTTCCCGAGAAACCCCCCCGGGACCCGGACAGACCCGGACAGAAACGACCAGAAAGGATCGGAGAGGATCAGAGAGGAGTCATTTTCATCCGAGCGGTTTTCTGACGGAAGAAAAAGGTCCGAGAAGACAAAAAAAAAGAGAGAAAGTGAAGGAGGGAAGAGTCTGCGCCGCCGCTGCTGCTGAGGCCTGTTTTACTCTGTCTGCTTCTCCACGATCATTTTTAACGAATTTATCTTTATTTTTTTAACCTCATTTCAAATAAATAAATAAGTAAATCAGTAAAAATAAATAAAATAAAATAAGGAGCAGAGTCAGAGGAGTTCACCGTTTATCTGAGGAGGTAAATTTAAAAAATAACGGCTGCGCTGGGCGGGAAGCACGTGCTCTACGCTCACGTCACGCACCTCCTTTGAAGTCGCAGGTGTGTCACTGTGTGTGTGGTGACGTGATGTTTCGGTCATAGAGGTGGGCTCAGGAAAAAAATCAAAACAACCGGGAACGTAACAACAGCGTGTGTGTGTGTGTGTGTGTGTGTGTGTGTGTGTGTGTGTGTGTGTGTGTGTGTGTGTGCGCGCGCGCTGATCATTTTACATCCGGATTATTTACTAAAACTGTTTGTCCTTCAAAATAAAAGCTCGTCACGTCAAATCTGCGTTTCTGCTGACCCTGTATTTTTTATATTTATTTTAAAAAATGATTTTTAGTCTTTAATTTTAAGTCTAATTTTATTATCTTAACCGTATTTTTCTGTATTTTTATTGATGACGTTTTTCTTTAAATTAAATTAGACAAAAAATATCCGTCATATTTTAAAACACAGGGTGAGATTTTTACTAAAACAGCAAACAGAGAGTAAGTAAACCTGACGTTTATGTTTTAAACAAAACTGAAAAAATCTTTGGACGTTAACAATTAAAAGAAATAATAAGGAGATAAAAATTAATCAGCATTTTTTAGATCGTGACTCAGCTCGTTTCTCCGTGTAAAGTAAATATCATGACTCAGATGTTGCTGCTTCATGTGTACGGATAAAAATTGAGATTTTTAATTTTACATTTAATATTTCCGTGCTGCAGTTTAACAGTTTTGTATTTATATTTTTACAGTCTAATTAAAACCCGTATAGTTTTAGGACTGCCCTTCAAATTAAAAGCGTTTCTGATTTATTCAAGTTTTTATCGTCCAAACAGAGAGTTTGATCTGAATATGTTCAAATTAAAGTCAAAATAATTGATTTGTTGTGATATTCTGGTTTGGACATTTTAAAAATCAGAGGATGAAAATAAAAAAGGTGTAAATACCAGTTTCTAACAGACTCATTTTTACTGTTTTATTTTGGAGCAAAAACAGGCAGTAACCGTTTAATCCTCTTACAGTGTTGTGATCCCTGTGATGTGAATACTGCATTTAATGTATTCGTTTTCATATTTTAAGTGATTTTCTGCAGAAGAATAATACAGTTAAAATAAATAAATCTCCAGACTCAGGAGAAATAAAAAAAGGACTTTTAAAATCTGCAAAAAAAAACGTGTGTCCGTTTAGATGTGATTAAAAATATAAAATTATAAAAAGGGGAGTTTTTCTGTCTTATCTGACGTTAAACATAATAAATATAATGTGATTTAATTTCATACAGACTGTAGATACAGACAGAAATGATCATCTGTACAGACTCTCATGTATTTCATTTTTTAATCTTCTCACAGGCGTCTCTTCAGACTATGTGAAGCTGAATTTTCTTTTTTTTATCATCTTATTATAGAAAAAAAAAAAAGAAAACCTTGAAGCGTTGAGTCCTGATGATCTAAACCAATCAGAGGAAGGCGTCAGCGCTCAGATCGCTCAGACTCTTCCTCACATTTCCTCTCCGTCTGAATCATTATCTTCTGCTTTGGTCCAGGAAGTAGTCTGATCCACCGCTCTGGACCAAAGCAGAACCACACAGGCGTGACCGGGTTCAGTCAGCCGACCTTTAACCCCGAGGATTTAACCCTCCACGCCCTCAAACAGCCAATCACAGCAGCCGCCTGGAGCTCCACATCTGAACCAGTCTGACCCGCACAGAGGGATTAACAGACCAGTAAACAGCCAGTAAAACAGACAGAGAATAAGCCGGTGCACAGCCAGGAAACCAGCAATTAAACCGACCAGATAACCAGTGACGAAACCAGCCAGGAAACCAACCAATCAGACGCTTAGAAAATAACCTCCTTTAATCTGAATTATTTTGATTTTAAACCCGACGCCTTTCTGACCAAATTCAGCTCATTTAGAGTCAATTCTCCAGTTTAGAGAAGCTCAAAGTTTCCTCTTTGTTTTTACTAAAAAACAGAAAATAAGTCAGTCTGATCGAGACAAAAATTAAGACAGAAAAAAGAGTTCATTTTCATTTAAATAAAACAACAATTTCTCCTTAAAACCGACTTCAAAATGTTTATCTGTGAACAAAGTGAAGCTGCTTCAGGTCTGAAAAATACCAACAAGTTTAAAAAAAACTGTAAAATTACTGCGGAAATCATGTGAAAGTCTCAAAATTAAATATTAATGTATTTTAAAAAGCCTTTTAAACACCAACATCTAAACTCTCTCTATCTTTGCCTCTGATAAAATACGATAAAAATTATTATTATTATAAACTTGACTGTCCGACTCGACCACAGGATCATCAGACAACTAATAATTACAACCGATGTTTACGTCTGGAGTTCAGTGGCGGCCTCCAGTGGCCAGAGTAGGTACACCAGGATTTAAAGGGGCGGTCATAAAAAGTAAGATTTTAAAAATTGAAGGAAATTCTACACAGGGAGGAAACTGAGAAGATCGTAGAAATCACGACTTCTAGACGAGAATTTGATGTTAGCGAGTTTAAATGAAATTAACGGAAACATTTATGAAATTGACAGTTATTAGCTAGGTGTCACATCCCAAACGTCAAGGAGCAAATCTCATGTTTTTATGATCAATTAATCAGCCTCGATCCTTGATACTGAATTTAAACTCTGCCGATAAATATCACGACCACTAGAGGTCGACACGTAACAATAACAAAGGTGCTTCGTAGTTTCATAACTATTTCATCTGTTTTTAATGTTTTGTTTTAATGATCTTAAATCTACATATTACATATTTTAACCCCAAATAAAAAAATATTTTGGACAAATTTAAACTGATTAAACTCTGACATACAACAAAAATGACCTCTAATTCACATTTTACTAAAACCGACCAATCACGGTGCTTCTATCCAAAGACGTGTCAGAGAGCCTCTAAACACACATTTAAAAACAGAAATCAAAACCAGAGCAGCAGGTCGAGATATCCCACAATTGTTGTCTGAAAACACTAAATCCTACATTTCCCAGAATGCATCTTTCTGAGGACGCTTGTTGAATGAGTTAAAAAAAAAAAGAACAACAACTTTGCACGTCAAATAGACGGATTTTTCCTTTAAAGTTACAGCCAGCAGCTTTAATCTGATTTTAAATGAGTCACAAAAGAACGACCAGCAAACAAGTCAGTAAACATGTCAATAAATAAGTCAGTAAATAAGTCAGTAAACGGGTCAAAAAACAGTCAGTAAATAATTAGAGATCAGTCAGTAAACTCCCAAACTGAGTCTCATAATCAGCTTTGATCTAAAGAGCTTCAAAGAGAAAAAATTAATCTGAAAACTTTCGAAATTGTTTCTTAATCCAAGAAAATCTTTTTTTGTTTCATGTCAGAGAAATCTTGAATTAGTGTTAATTACTGTAATTACTGTAATATTTTCCACAGGAACATAAAAAAATATTTTCCCTTTCAGCCACATTTTACTTCTTTACACCTTTATTATGATCTGTTTGAGCTCATGTGAAATTTCTCTTGAGTAAATTTTCCTGTTTTATTTTGTGTTTAAACAGATTTATTTAAACTTGATTATTTATTTATATATATTATTATTTATTTACATTTTTATTCAAATCTGTTTCACATTGAAGTCTGTCAGTGAGATTTGACCTCTAAGATGTTTATTTACCGCTGAATGTCCTTAAATATCTTTATTATTTACTATTATTATTATTATTATTATTATTATTATTTAAAACACAGCAGACACACACGGATGACGTCACACTGCACCGCGGTCATGTGACCGACCCAAACAGCCTCAGAATCACTGTCAGTCTGCGAAATCCTGAAGGGACTTTAAAATTAAACCTGCGACAGATGCATGTTTTTTTTCCAAATTTACAATTTTTATTATCTAAAATTGTTTTGAATCCATTTATTTTTTTATGTCACTTTGAAAAAGTTTTTAAAAACTGTAAATATTCACGATCATTTGGATTGATCATGTAGCTTAAAGAAAACTTGGACTTTGATTTAAATTTTTATTTAAATTAACTCTTTAAAGTCGGTTTAATGTTAAAATTGTCACATTTTTGATCTCCTGAATCTTCAACATGAGGCAGAAAAATCTCTCAGACTAGATTAAAAACATCACTGAGACATTAAACAGTAAACTAAAACTGCAAAAATCTTCATCAGGATACTTTTAAATTATCTTTTAACACCTTAAAACAAAAAAAGACTAAATATTATCACATTATATTTAATTCATTTTCTGCTGTTTAATCAGTGAAACGCCTGAAGAGATTTACTGCTCTGATTTCCTCCTGCGGTTTAAACTCTTTTACTCGACGTCTTTTAACTTTATTAAAGTTTTTAAACTTTGTTCACTTTATTTTTTCTCGGTATAAAAACGACGTGAACATGAAGTCGAAGGTTGAGAGCGTATTTTGATGTTGATGGGCGAGTTTTGGATGTGGGTGGAGGGTAAATAAAGTGAGTTTTAAGTAAAAGATCTGAGTACTTAAAGAAAGAGAGAAGGAAAGGCTATCTCCTCTTCCTCCCCCCTCCTCCCCCTCGTCCTTCTGTTGCTTCTTTTGTCTTTTGACTGCTGGTCACCCCATTTAACATGGGCCTGATAGCATCAGCCTGACACAGATTGGGTTCCCCGGCAGCTCCATTGTTGGGGGGTGAGGAGGGGTTGATGGGGGTGGGGGTTCTTGCGTTACAGTCGGACTCGTTTAACTCACGGCCCTCTTTTAGGAAACGAACAAATTGCTGCTGAAAGTCGGTCTTTGTTGTCCCTGCGGCCGATCTCAGAGCAGTTTGGAGCGCCGATCTGAGGTCAGCTGATCGGAAGCTCACGCTGATCGGATCTGTGCATCGTTTACTTTAGTCTGACATCTTTAAATCTCAGTTTATTTTCTGTTTTAAAGAGTTCTGTTTCCTCTAAAGGTCCATGACGTGAATTTACAATGATTTTAACTCTGAACTTAACGACAAAACCTGGTCTAAGGACACGACTTCAGGTCTGACTGTTTCTGACACTTTGGATCCAAAATAAAACTGAGTCCATCATTTCTACAGTCATTTATATTTATTCTCACGGCTAAGTGGAGACCTCTAGTGGCTGCAGTGATTACGACAGGAGTAGACAAGGTAGTGTTGTAGCGCAGAGAAACTATTTTAAAACAATTTAACTCATTTTATCTTCTGCATAAATTAACTTACAATAAAAATGATTTAACAAGTTTCACATTTTAGCCTCTGTTTGCAAAAATTCATCGTTCACAGTTTTTTATTGATAGTTTGGTGGAGACCTCTAGTGGCTGGAATTATTACTACAACAGGAGTGAGTTTGGTGTCGTAGCGTCTACAGCGAAAAGTCGAATTTTCAGAAATCTTAGCGTAAAGTCTTCGATCAGCTGGTTTACTGGAGCTCAAGGTTTTAAATTTTATTTTTGCTTTACTGTGAGACTTTAAAAAACTATTTTAAATCATTTTAATTATTTTATCTTCTGCATAAATAAACTCACAATAAAACGAAACAAAACTAACGTAACAAGTTTCACATTTTAGTCTCTGTTCGCAAAAAAATCGGCATCAACGTTCGCAGTTTTTTATGGATAGTTTGGTGGAGACCTCTAGTGGCCGGAATTATTATTACAACAGGAGTGAGTTTGGTGTCGTAGCGTCTGCAGCGAAAAGTCGAATTTTCAGAAATCTTAGCGTAAAGTCTTCGATCAGCCGGTTTACTGGAGCTCATGGATGTTTTTGATTCAGTGATCCAGATTTCAGTTTAAACCAGTTTGGACTTTTTTTTTTTTTTGAGTCGTTTCGACTGTCGGATGATTTTATTTTTGATTTTACAGAAAAAGGTCAGAAGATGAAGTTTGTTTTTGGAGCTGGTCTGAGTCCACAGACACAATCACACTCTCAGTGTTTACACTGAACTATTTTTAACAACGAGTCTCAACAAGCTGCCAAAAAAAACAAAACAAGGTTTCAGTGTTTTGTCCTGATAAAACTGGAGTTTGATTTTCAAACATACGGACGTCAGTTCAGTTTCCAAGACAGATTCACGAGAATCTCAGAGAGAGTTTAGACTTTTTGAATCTTATTATCTTAAATATTTTAGACCGAGTGTGTTTGAGTTTTTCTGGACCCTGAAGAGACTTAAAGTCAAAGTTTTAAAGCAGACTGAGGAACTCAAAAGATTTTAAAGTCTTTAAATTTAAAGAAAGATTTTGGAGCTTCATGAGAAAATAAAAAACATTTCAGCTGATTTTAGTTTTTATTCTCCTCACCAAAAATATGAACGGGTCAGTTTTGACCTCGCAGAGTTTCTGCTCTTTAGGCCGGTCTGGATTCCTGGATCAGGTTTGGAAGTCCTTGAAAACCCTGACCTGGAACCCTGGAGCAGACAGGTTTGGTTTTGGAAGTTTGTCTGGTCCGATAAATCCTCTAATGTGGTTAAAAAACCTCACAAACAGAAACACTGAGAGGATCAGAGGACCCTGAACGCCTCACAGAGACTCACAGCCACCGAACCCGAACCTGAACCTGCAACCGTTTCCTCTACAGCAGAGCCCCAGAGCATGATGGGAAACCGAGCCTCACACACACAGACACACAAAAAGCGTCTCAGACCCGAAATCACCGATGAGGGTCGACCATTTCTGCAGATTTAAGAAAATAAAAGACAAGGCGCCGCCAACGCCGCCGCTGCGTCACAAAAACACAAATATTATCAACAGCAGATTTCTACAGTCTGACAAAAACACGCTGCCTTCACTGTCTGCTCAGAATAAACACAACTGTCCAACGATAGAGGCAGAAAAAACACGCTCAGTAAACGCAGCAGCGTTGACCTTTGACCTCAAACAGCAGCAGACGAACTCAACAACAGAAAACAAAAAAACTACAAACATGTCCCTCAGACAGTGAACGCATCACAGACGGTAAACTCAGACGGTCTGACCTTTGACCTCCGGCAGATCAGTCTGAAGGTAAAAATGAAAAATTTCCAAATTTCAATAAATTAATAAATTCACATTAAACAGATAAAAAATAAAAGTTTCTGTTTTTAATTTGAGCTTTTTTATAAAATGATTTTTTATAATTCTAAATATTTCAGTGAACAGACGTCACACAGGCGACAGTGAACGCACCACAGACAGTAAAGTGTTTATAAGGAGCAGCAGGAATATTTCTGATGTTGAGTTCAGGGTCCACTAAAATAAAACAGTTTGATTTGATTGATTTTAAATCACGTAAGGCTCTTATTTTGAAGGTCTGGGGGTGTAAAAACATCAGACATGGAGGCAGCAGGTGTCAGTGAATGCATCACAGCATGTTCTGACCTCTGACCTCCTTTTCCTGTTTTTAATTTCTGTTTTATTCTCCTAATAAAAAACGACTTACTTAAAAAATTACGTTTTTATTTTTACTTTTACAAACTAAATTTAAAAAAATATAAGAAAATTTAGACGGTTTGATGAACAGAGATCATGGAGGAGACAGTGAACGCATCACAGAGGATATATAAATGTGCAGTTAGAGTAAAAGAGTGAATTTAATTTAATTTAATTTAATTTTAAGATAAATTCAGACTCTTATTTTGTAGTTTTAGGATCATTGAAGAAAATTAAAACATCAGATTTTCATGAAGGTGACAGTGAACGCATCACAGCAGGTTAGAGGTTGTGTGTGTGTGTGTGTGTGCGCCTGCGTGCGTGCAGCAGAAGGTAAATTTGACCTTTAACCTCCAACAGAGCGATCTGTTTCTATTTTTATTTTCTAAACTATTGAACTAAAAAAAGATAAAAACACCTAAAAGTGTTTTTAAAAAAAAACATTTTTACAGATTTCAGGTTTAATGTTTGTTAGAATTTGTGATTTTTCTGCTAAATCCATAAATATTTAGACTCCATGCAGGAGTCCTTGAACGCATCACAGACTGTCAGCTGAGTCTGAATGAGCAGCAGGAATAAATGTTCATGTTAGTTCAGAGTTTCATCATAAATATTCATGTTTGATTTTCTGAATAATCCGATTTTCCTGCAGCTGACCCTGAACACATCACAGCAGGTAAAAGCAGCTTTGACCTTTGACCTGCAGACTCGGAGTACAGTCAGGCTTCAGGTTTCAGACTCAGAGAAACGGAAATGACCTGCAGAGGCCTCAAAGATCAGAACATGAGAGAGTCCGGGTTCAGGACCAGAACCGGATCTGAAAACACAGACGTGCAGAAAAACAGAGACGGAGGAAAACACGCAGAGAAACGCAGGAGGAGAGAGAAATCCACGAAGAGTTTTTAAATCTGAACAACCAGGATATTTACACGAGAAACACGGAGAGAAAGAGACAAGGAGAGACGGAGACAGAGAGACACAGAGACAGAGAGACACGGGGAGCTGCAGAGAGACAAAGAGCAGCTGCAGGTGGATCCAAACAGGGAGACACGCTTGACACACTGACACACACACACTCAGTGGAAACCTGCAGACTGACTCCGTGTGTGTGTGTGAGTGTGTGTGTGTGTGTGTGTGTGTGTGTGTGTGTGTGTGTGTGTGTTATTTTCACGGTCTCTCTCAGAAACACGTCGACTGTTTCTGTCTGAGCAAAAAATAAAAACTCAGATTTTCATCAAAGTTTTTTTCTCTTCTGGTGAAAATAAAATTCAGAAAGACCTCCAACCCGAGACCCTAACAAACACAAACACACACACGACCTCACACACATTTAATAGATTTAAAATAAAGATTGAATCTCTGAGTTTAAATCTGATATTAAAGATAAAAATCTGTGAAGCAGAAATCTGATCCTCTGATTCTCCGTTTGGAGTCTGAGCGTAAAAAAAAAACATCAGATGAAGTTTAATGAGGCAAAAAATCCAAACAAGAAAAAAAAGAGACAAGATCTGAAGGAGGACTCGTGGATTTAAGACTTTCTGCAGGTTTGAGGTTTTGATTTCTGTCACTGCTGCAAAAAATAGAAACAGAAAATATCCGGATATTTGAGATTAAAATCAGCGAAGAGGAGAGAAACAAAAACGAGACTGAAGTCTGAGATTTACTGCAGAGAAGTCTGAAATATTAAAATGTGCAGGAGAATAAAGACCTGCAGGGAAATAATGAGTGAAAGATCTGAGCGAGAAGATTCAACATGAGGAGAAAAGAGAGAATTTAAACATCCAAACCTCTGAGAGAAAAACCTCTGAGAGGATTCAGGAGGACATTTCTGTTTGAGATCTGAGCAGAAAATTCAGACAAAAGAAAATCTGAAAAAAAAAAACTGAAGACGCAGAGAGAAGATTTCAGCTCAAACTCTGAGATTAAACTCTAAAACAGACAAAACCTCTCAGGAGAATCATCCAGAAAATCTCATTGAAACGCTCCGAGCTCAAAAACACAGAAACACAGAAACACGACCGCGAGGAAACGGCGCAAAAGCTGCACCTTTACCTCCAATTTAAAATCATTTTGCACCAAATTAAAACTGAAATAACCAGCTGAAACACAAACACGTGACCCCCCTCCACAGCAGACCCTGAACGAGGTTCAAACCGAACCCGGACCCGGCTCCTCTGCGCAGAAACGCGCAGTAAAAACCCGCAGAGAAGCAGCCGGAGGCCGCAGCCCGCAGCGCCTCACATTTCACCGTTTAAAGAGGACAGAGAGGGTCCGAGGGTCCGTCAGGCTCCAGCAGCCTCAACGCGACCTCGGGTTGCATCATTTGACACAGTTTTTCCAGCCAGACGCGCGGAAATGTGGACGCGGAGAGCTTTACGCACAAGCGGCGCGGAGCGTTTTTACGCGTGTGCGTCAAAAGGAAAAATAAGATAAAAAATAAGAGATAAAGTGTTAAAAAATTACTGCATTAGAATGATTAAATATCCACAATTATCAGATAATTATCAGATTTAGAAAAATGCATTTAAATTTATGTGTATATGTGATTTTTAAAATGTTATTATTTGGTTTTAAATGTGCTGCGTTCAGGTACCCAGGGATAAAAACAGACAACACGGAGGTCAGGCTTAAAGAAGACAAAGGGATGATGGTTTGTTATGAATGTAACCTATTCTTTTATTTGTATTTTTTAGGATTAAAACATTTTTTTCTCTTTTTGAACTTCTGTAAGCGACAAACACGGGAATAAGAATAAGACCACAATAGTATCACAACCATGAAAAATCGTTTTTTAGAGACGACAATTAAAGGACAATCATTCCAAGTAGGATTAGATAATGAGGCGTTTTTTTTTTCTTCTGTCAAACAAACGGGGCTCGGACATGTTTCTTCTTCCTTCCAAAAAGAAGCAAAAAACCCCAAAAATTCAAATTACAAATAGACATTTTCTCTCTTTTACTAATTATACAAAAAAATAAAAGAAGAAGAAGAAGAAGCAGAAGAAGAAGAAGAAGAGGCGTGAGCGTCCGTGTTTAGCGGCGGTCACGTTTACAGTCAAAGAAAGCACATCATCATCATCATCATCATCATCATCACGGGCTGCACCGAGGAAAACATCCATGAGCAACGAGACCATGCCGCTCCTCATCAGCATGTACAGAGACCCCCTCACACTGAGGATGAACATTTCATGTCGAACTGAGGCGGGTTAATAAGGCAGCTGCACCTTCAAAACATTCACTGGGAAAAAATAAAGTCAAACTCGGCGCAACCAAACTCCAGTCAAAAAACAGCTGATTTAAGGAAAAGGCGTAAAAAAGTGCGGTAAGAATCTCGTTGAGATGGACATTTTCAGCGGTGAAAGAGGCTTCACTCACTCCTCCATTCATCCGCTCACTCATTCACTCATTCCTACAACTACAGCAGGCCTCTGTCAGCGTCACACTGACTCTAAAATCTCCTAAAGAACCGATTCTTTGGTCTATGAAAGAACACGAACAGAAAAACAGACAAAATTTCACTGTTTTAGAAAATGACAGATGAGTGTTTGTGTGAAATAAAGTGGGCCGTTTCTCCTCTGACCCGCATGATCCTGATAATACTGCAAACATGCGGCTCTTAGACTTTATCATCATTAAAATCTCAAAATTAGACAAAACTATTTTAAATACACATTCTATAAAAGTAATGCCTCCAACAACAACACAAACAGATCATCAGCTCGCTGCTCTCTCGCTACCTCTCTCGCTCATTCTCTCTCTCTCTCTCTCTCTCTCTCGGGTCACATTGCACGTCGCTGACTGACAGAACTATCGAGACAAACCCGGACACTTACAGGAACAGACGGTATGTACACAGAAAGAAAAACTGCAGAAGGAGAAAGAGGAGAAAGAAGAAGAAGAGGAGGAGGAGGAGGAGGAGAAGAAGTCATAATAATAATAATAATAATAATAATAATAATTTTAAAAAATACCTGCAGACTTGAGGGCTGCTTTCTGTCTGTCTGTGCTGAGCTTTAGTCTCTCCTCTGTCTCTATAGAAGGAACTTTATTCTGATTTTTACAGTGAAAATGTCCAAAAGTTCAACTTACAGCTCCAGTCCTTTTAGAGTTCACTCCTTCAGGGGGGAGAGGGGCAGGGAGGGAGATGAGGGTGAGGTAAGATGAAGGGGGAAAAGGGGGTGTTAGTGTATAAGCGGGTTGGAGGTCGAGCCCTGGTTCTGGTGCGTAAAATAGTCAGAGAGACCCCCGGAAAGTCCCGAGGAGAAGGCCGGCAGAGAGGCGGACAGGGCCGGCCTCAGAGAGTCACAGGGCAGCGCGGAGGAGGACGGAGCCTGCGGGGAGTTGGAGGCCGAAGCCCGGGCGGCCTGCAACGATCCGCCGCCGCCGCCGCTCTGCGCGCTCATGGAGGGGTGGGGGACGTGGGGGAAAAAGTAACTGGTCTGCCCGGCCAGCAGGTTGACCGAGCACGGGTTCAGGGAGTACGTGCCCCCGGAACAAGGCACAGAGAGGCCGCAGGGCACCGCCGAGGCCGCCAGGGCCGCCGCCGTCAGGTGGTGCGTGGCGTACGGCAGGTCCGAGCCGACCAGCCGGTCCATGCTGAGCCCGTTCGAGGACGGGAACGACGAGTGGTTGTTGCCCATGTTCTGGGTGAGCATGGTGCTGTAGGACATGGGGTGAGCCGGGTAGCCCGACGAGGTCCCGTTGTAGCCCAGGGCGCCGCTGGCCCGCGGGTGGTGCAGGGAGAGGAAGGGGGACATGGGCCAGTACAGGGAGCCGGCCCGGTCCATAAAGGTCAGGCCGGAGGTCAGCCGCGCGCCCCGCTTGAAGGCCAGCTTGGCCCGGGAGGTGGTGGACCTCCGCCGGAGCTTGCCGGTGGTCCCGCCGATGAAGACGTCGTCGCTGCTGGGGTCCAGCATCCAGTAGTTCCCCTTCCCCGGGTCGTCGTAGTGCCGCGGCACCTTGACGAAGCACTTATTGAGGCTGAGGTTGTGCCGGATGGAGTTCTGCCAGCCCTGCTTGTTCTCCCGGTAGTAGGGGAAGTTCTTCATGATGAACTCGTAGATGCCGTTCAGGGTGAGCCGCTTCTCCGGACTCTGCCGGATCGCCATCATGATGAGCGCGTTGTAGCTGAAAGGAGGTTTTTCGTACTTGCCGCTCTTCTTCTCTCCCTCCTTCCCTCCGCTGTCTCCTTCTTTCCCGTCCTTCTTCTCCTCCTGCTTCTCCTTCTCCTCCGGGGAGCTCTCCTGGCCCGTCGACTCACTTTTCGGCTCCGGCTTCCCTTCCTGCTGCGCGGCCGGGAGCGGAGCTTTCTGCTCGGCGTCGTCCGCTCCTCCAGGCCGGTGGAGGTGGTTCTGGTGGAGGTTCTGGTGGTGGTGGTGCTGCTGCTGCTGGTTCTGGTGGTTGTTGTTGTCGCTTTGCACGGCCTCGGGCACCAAACTGTTTATACTGAACGACGATTTCGGAATCATTTTCACCTCTTTGCGCTCTCCCATATCCAACATCACCGGCTCTGATGGGGGGAAAATGGCAACGAGCAAAAGCGACACACACAGCTGGGTCTCAATCTGTCCGGACTCTGCCTGCGAACCAGGACGGGAAGGAAGGAAGGGGGGACGATAGGAAGAAAGAAAGTATAGCCCAACAAACTATTTCATGTTCGGTTTGGGGAGAAAAAAGGAAACACACACACACACACAACACACATGTACACACACATCGATAGGAGACAGATAGCTGCAATTAATTAGGGAGCCGCAGCCACTAAAGCAAGTAAAAAACATTGGTTGGACCTTTCCAGTCCTCAGCCAACCAGGGGAACATTAGTATTAAATATTAAGGCGTCCTCTGCGCTCTCAGCCAATCATGACGCACAGGGAAACACACACATCCACCAATGCCGTGCACGCTGCAAAAAGTAGCAGCAGCGTGAGACTTCGAGGTCTGATTGGAGCGTCGAGAAACTTCAGTTTGATCCAAACGGTTCCGAGAAAATCTCACAGTTTGGCTTCGATCTTCAGCGCTTCGGGTTCAGGTCTGAGTCTGAGGAGTTCAGCCTCATTTGAGTGATTCTGTTTTTGTCTAAAAGTCTTTTTTTTTTTAAAGTTTTATCCTGCTGAATGTCAAATGTCTGTTTCCGCGGATGAAGTTCTTTATTTTCGGAGCTGCTGTGAACACACACTCAGAGCAGCGCCGCCTCTCACACGCCCTAAACGAGGCTCCGACACGGACACTTTTTACAGCGTGGAAAACACACTCACCCCTATCAACACTCCTCACCCCTCCCCTCCCCCTGTTCCCTCCCCCCTCCACCTAAACTAAAGCCGTCGCTGGAAAACACACACCGTGCATGCGTACACCCAAATCCCCGCCGCTCCTCATATTTACACTCAAATATTTTCCCCTTCGGCTTCTTCCAAACTGTTTACATCCAACTCTCAGGGAAAATAAACAGGGAGAGGGGATCCGGAGGGCACGCGGACACGGTCAGGACACGCGGAGGTGATTTAGTGTGTGTGTTGGTTGCCGATCGCGCGCAGACCTGCAGACGTTCCGGGCTGTTTCTCCATGCGTAAAATGCGCGTAAAGTGTGCGTAAACACGGTGCCATGTCAGCCCGGCGGCTCGCGGGAAGGTTTGGAGTTTGAGGAGAGTCAGGAGGAGAAATGTGACAACAAAACAGAGAGAGGAGAGAGGAGAGGAGAGAGGAGAGGAGAGAAGGAGAGGAGGAATGAGAGGAGGAATGAGAGGGAGCACGAGGCCGCGAGGAGAAGGAGAAGAAAGAGAGAATTAAAACCAAACATCAAATTTTTATCCACGAAAATATGAGCTTCTATTTTTATAGGCTATTAAAGATTTTCTAGTATTTTTTAAGTTTCATTTGACTTCATAAAAACTAGATTTCTGAAGGTGAAATTGACTGAAAATGAACTCGAGCTGAGAGTGAAGAAGAATTCCTGAGATACTGAGAGTAAAAACATCACTGCGACTCAAACTGATGAAAACACACAGAGAGATGAACATTAAAATACAGTTAAGTGTTATTTTCAGAGGCTTTTAAATCTGTTTCAGGTTGTTAGTTAATTCCACATTAATTTAAGCAGGTAAAAGTGTTCAGTGTTTATTTTCTGATTCAGAAAATATTCCTTTTTTCTCCTCTGAAGATATTTCTGCAGTTTTTTGAGGATCATCTGTGAATATCTCAGAGTTTACCTGCATCAACATAAATATAAAATAAACTGTTTTATTGTTTGTCTGTTGGAGATAAAGAGCTCTGAAAATCCTTCCCTCCTTTAAACTCGGATTCACTCTCAGACTCTAATTTTAGACGATGTTTCTGTTCAGTCATCGATGATTTACTACAAATCTATTATTAGCGTTAACTGCTGCTAACAGCCTGAGTACAGCAGCAGTGAGATTTTCTACCACGTGACCAGGCGGGCTGTAAACATGTGAGCACAAATAATAAACAGACGAGGCGGAGAGGAGCTGGAACTGAGGGACTGAGGGGGTCCAGAGGTTTGGACCGAGGGGGGAACCTGGAGTCCAGACCTGATAAAGTATCAGTACTACTGAGGATACTGTTACTGATAAAACCTATAAATGTGAAGTTAAAATCACTTCATAACAAACTTTAATTCTCAGAAAAATCCTCCTGTGAATCTGATAAAATCAACATTAAAGAGTTTAAATCCACATTAAACTCTTTAAAACTTTTGCATTTTAAAAAATAAACTTTAATTCAGACTTTAAATAAGTCTAAAGAGAGTCTTTAAAAACGGAAACGTTAGGTTTTAATTTCATCGATTCACGGTTTAAACTCTGAAGGAGAAAATTTAAAACTCTGACATGAGTAAAAATTAAAACTCTAGAATAAATTTTTAGATTTCTGTGAGTTTTAATAATTAAAATTATTCAGAATTCTTTCAACAAAAACAGAAAAAAGTGAAATTTCTGCGTAAAGTTTCCAAAAACAATCCAGAATCGTCTCCTCCCTTAAATCTAAAAATTCCTCTCAGTTAATCGGACTAAAAGCGAACTAAATGAAGTTTGACCCTCCAGATAAAATGATCCTTTCATGTTAAACTCGGACCCGGAGCAGCAGCAGCAGCAGCAGCAGACCCGCTCGGACTCTCCTGGTTTCTTTTTACGCGCAGAGTCCGGATCGTCAGACTGAGACTGAGCCGCTCAGATTCAGTCACATGTTCAACCTGCTGCTTCATATTTAAGAAAACTACAACTGTGTAAAAATCATCAGACTCAGACAAAAACAGCTCAATCCTGGACTTCACATCCAAACACTCAGAGGTTTGGTTTCAGTTTTCAGACTTTTTTCATCCTCAGTGTAACAAAGACACCAGAAACTGCTGCAGCTGAGGAGGAGAGATACTGAAAACATCTGAATTAACACGAAAATCTAATTTAGGAAAAATCCAGTTCAGCTTTTTCCTCTTTAATGTGTCTGTTTGATCAATCTGAAGAGATTTATTTTGACGTTTTTGGTTGAATTTATCATTAAAAATCCTCAGAATGAAAAAAACATTTGAACATGTCTTCTTGTTTGTTTTTAATTTCACGTAATTGAACCAAAAATCCTGAAATATGAGCTTCGATCTGACTTTAGTGCCGTAATTTTGAGGGGAAACGACGAAATACGAGCTAAAAGAGAAAGTTTTGATGGAGAATCATTTTATTTTGTCAAATTATAAAAGAAAATAATGTTTTTGAATATCATGAAGAACAAAATCCTTGTCGGAGTTTTTCGTCACATTTCGTGGCCTTCATCAGCAAACCGATCGCTCAAAAATCGGCGAAAAAACACCCGATTAAAATGAATTAATCGTATCGTATATTCCCATTAAACTTTAATGTTTTGCTTTATTTTCCCTTTTGTTTAATTTGTGTTGATTTCTTCTTGGTTGAGGTTGAACTTTAACTGGATGTTTGTTTGTCGGATTTTCTGTGAGACTCCGTGAACTCAGCACGCCGCTTGTTTGTTGTTGTTGTTGTTGTTGTTGGTTTGCTTACAGAAGCTGGAGATGTGAGTTTGGACTGTTCCCTCCGCTCTGTATGTTTCTGCTGCTGCCTGTGTGTCACTGCTGTGTCGCCCTGTTGTGTCCGTGTGTGTGTGAGGAGGAGGAGGAGGAGGAGGAGGAGGAGGAGGAGGAGGAGGAGAAAGGAACCTCCATCAGCCTCAGAGAGGAAAAAAAAACTGAAACAAGCGTCTGTTTCAGGTCTGAAGGAGAAAGATTTGTGTGGAATAAACCTTTAAAATCAGAATCAGCAGGTGGATCCACTGAAGAAGAAGAAGAAGAAGAAGAAGAAGAAGAAGAAGAAGAAATGTAGAAGGAGGGAATTTTCCGGGGCCTCAAACAAACCAGACTCTTGGATCAGTCTGAGCTCAGCCGGCCTGTCAGATTACTCTGATCGAGGGTCTCTGGAGCCAAACAAAACCAAACCCCATTCACTTTCTCATCAATTTAAAGCCGACCAACAAAGACTTAAACACCAACCCAAACACGCCGCTAAACTCCATAATCACAAATTCCCAGTTTGACCTCTTTGACTCTTTAGCTGCTCGGCTAAAAGTGGATTTCAGTCAAACCAAACCCCAGTCACTTTTCAAGGATTTAACAGCATATTTAGAAAAGATTTTGACCTCTAACAGAGAAAGATTGTGA
This sequence comes from Xyrichtys novacula, assembly GCA_962446985.1. Taxonomy (NCBI): domain Eukaryota; kingdom Metazoa; phylum Chordata; class Actinopteri; order Labriformes; family Labridae; genus Xyrichtys; species Xyrichtys novacula. The sequence continues at coordinate 30,015,030 of OY660878.1, forward strand.
TCTAAATGACTAGTGTTAAAGTAACAGAGTAATAAATACCAACCAAACCCCACTCATTTTTATCCTGATTTTAAAACAGTGGAGGAAAAGGGCTGTTAAATCTACAGTTAGATCTACATATCAAAGAGAGAATAACAGGAATTATTCTTCTTAATCTGAATTTTAAAATTTTATCTTTAAAAAAATCTTAAGTTCTCTTAAGTTCTGAAGTACAACAGAGGCAGAGGATGACAATTATGGGGTCACACCAAACCCCAGTCACTTTTTTAAGGATTTTATAGAAACTCAGTTAAGACTCTGACCTCTAACAAAGAGAGAGAGAGAGTCTGACCCAAATGTCTAGTATCAAGGTAATAGAGTAATAAACACCAACCAAACCCCACTCATTTTTATGCTGATTTTAAAACAGTGAAAAAAGGGCTGTTAAATTGACAGTTATTCTACTATTCTTCATATTCTGAATTTTATGACTTTATCTTTTTAAATTTTAAGCTCTTTTAAGTTCTGAAGGCAGAAGATGACAGCTATGGGGTCAAACCAAACCAGACCAGAACCACTTCATTTCCTAAGGAGCTTAGTCAAAATCTAAGCTGTCTTCACCCCACTGTGAGGGGTGAAGACTGTTTGACTCAAATCAAACCAAACTCCATTCAGTTTTCCTTCAATTCAAAATACACAGATTACTATCAGGGGAGGTTAAAAGAGCTTCGTTCTGAGTCCACAACTGAACTCTGTTTATTTTAAAAACACGTCCAGACGTAAATCTCAAAGAAATGAAGTCCAAACTTTGTTCCAAACAGAGATCTTCATGTTTAAACTCGAGTGTTTGAACTAAAGTACTTCAAGTTCTGGTTTGTGTCGGATCCAGATGTGAAACGGGCTGTTAGTTTTCACGTCAACAGAACATCTGCTGTTTTTCTTCTTCCATCAAACAGAAACATGAAGGAACATCGAGTCCATCTGTTTCAGCAAAATACCCACCAGAGGAGACGACTGAGGGGCTCGACAGGAGGGTGAACTTAAGTGGCTTTGGGGGTCCTAAGTGCTCTTAAGGAGATACTTCAAGGTTGAAAATGAGTTCCTTCTACTTCTACTGAGGGGTTCAGAGGTTTAAAAACCCACTTAAAAGGGTTTGTAGAGGGGCCTGAGAACTTCTCCAGAGGTTTCATGGGTTCCTTGGCAGGTATTACAGACTTCTTATGGGTTTAAGTGGTTTTAAGTGGGTTAAAATAAGGTTTAAGGAGTTTTAAGTGGGTTAAAATAAGGTTTAAGGGGTTTTAAGATGTCACAGGGTGCAAAGGGGGAACTTAAAAGTGGGTTTTAAAAGAGTTTGAAAGGGTTTTAGGGGCTCTCATTGGGTGTCATTGAGTTTTAGCGTCTTTTAGGGGTATCCTGAAGTTCTTTAAGTGACTTTAAGTTTAGTAGGTTCATTAGCAGGTCTTTGGGGTTCTCAGTTGAAGGATGCTTTAGGTGGTATTTGGGAGATCTACGGGTTCTTCATGGTAGGGGTTCCAGGGACCCAGGAGTTCTTTCTCTGGCCATATATGAGGACTTTAAAAGAGTTTAAGGGGTCCTTTCAGGTGACTGTGGGGTTCTGATGGGAGGATTTTAGAGGGTCTTTGGGGCGTGTGAAAGTTGAAAAGCAGGTCCACTTGGTTCTCATGAGGTTCTGTAATGGTTCTAGGAGATCTCAGGAGGTCTCAGGGGTTCTTCAGAACATGTCTTTAAACATTTGTGCTCTTCTACAGGATCCTTGGAGTCCCACATGGAAATGAGGAGATTGTGTCATTTTTGGGTTGCTGGGATGTTCTGGTTCTTAAATGGGTTTTTTAAGTGAGTCCATTTAGACGGGGAAAGGTTCTGTAGAGGTTCTAACAACCTGAGGGTCTTTGGGACGGGTCAGGTGGTTGTATTTGTTCTTCAGGTGGATTGTCAAGTCTTCACAAGTTCTTCAAGGGAGAATTGTGGGACTTCAGAGGGTTATTATGAGGATCCTTAAAGGGATATTCCGGCGTAAAATTAATTTAGGGTCAAACACACTTGACTCATTTCTTTAACAAAGAGACTAAACACAACTCACCTACTCTCTTCCAGGAGACGCTTGTTTGTAGAGAGACCTCAGGCCAGTCCATTACAGACTACAGCGGGGTGCCGCAGCTCAAGGAAGAACATTTATGATCACTGTAGCTTTGTCTGTTTTCCTTCATCAAAAAAAGGCCGCTGGGGTTCAGGTTCACTTGGATCTGTGACTCGCTTGAAGGATCAGTCCGGTTTGGGTGTAAAAAAATGATTTATTATTCAAAAAAAGGGAAGAAAACACGTTGATCCGGGTCCAAAACTTTTGTCTTGAACTGAAAAGGAGATTTGATGAAATGAGGTTAAAACAGGATGAATGAATGAATCGGTCAAAAACAGTCAACAGAAAATGATCAGTGCTGACCAAACCCATCGTGAGATTTTAAGTAACCCGCCAAACATCCCAAAACCACACCCCTCAGTGACGTACCGACAGAAATAAAACTTTCAACAAATCTTCATGGAAATACAATCAGACCGAGACGCTAAGACAGAAGAACTACCGCGTCTGTAAAATGATCAATATGATGATTATTACTTCAAGGAAATGATGAAGAGATGATCATAAATGTTCTTCCTTGAGCTGCGGCACCCTGCTGCACTTGGTGATCGACTCATCAGGGCTCCTTAGTTGGTTAAAGCAGTCAGCAACATTCATCTCTGGAGGGGGGGTCTAACTCAGTGTTATGGTGGGTTTGACCCTAAATTAGTTTTACACCAGAATATCCCTTTAAGGGTTTCCTTGGGGGGAATTTTAGGATGTTTACAGGTTCCTCAGGAAGATGTTGAGGTCTTTTAGACTGGGACTAACTTTGGACGTTGGTAGTATAAAGTTTGTTTTTTAAATGTTCGTTAATTTGAATCTCGTCTGTTCCTGATGCTCATTAGTCCGAACCCTGTATGAAGGTTCTGGTCCCTCATCTGGTACCAGAACCTTCATACAGTTTCAGTTGTGACCTTTAACCCCCCTTTCTTAGGCCTTAAAGTACCAAAATGAACCGTTTCTTTCATTCCTTCAACCTGCTCAGGAAACAGAGGGATGAAGGGATGAAGAAATGAAGGGATGAAGGCGGCGTGGTGTCGGTGAGCGGCCATATTTACTGACTGTTTGACCACATCGGTGGCGGTGGAGTCGTGGTCTGCATGTAAACAGCTTCAGTGTTTTTATTGTTGTTGCTTTAAGGCTCAGAGGGAAAGTTGTGAGCAAATAAATCAGAGGAGGAGGAGGAGAGGACAGAGGGCGCCTCTTAGTGGTGGAAACAGGAACTGCAAGAACAGACACTAACAGCAGCCTGAGGTATACATTTATAGTGTGATCTATATTTATTATATCGTTTAACATCCGAATAACCGATTAACCTTCGAATAACCGATTAACCTTTAAAGTAAACTTCTGAAAAATGTTCGGATTTTACCTGCTTCGACCTGAAACATGAAACTGAGACACAAGAGATTAAAAAAGAACAAAATTATTCACCTCAAATTAAATCTAAACGAGCTAATATTCATGAAAGACAGCCGGATTATAATCCTACAGGATTAAACAGTCCTGTAGGACTTTTTTATAAAAGTGAAAAATCGCTGATCTCTTCATGTAAATCTATAAACGATCAGAAACGTTTGAAGAACAAATCAAACCTGATTTTACTCACATTATCTTCATTTTCTGTCATTATATTTTATATTTAAAAAACACCAAATCAAAGCCTGAGAGTATTCACCGTCTTATTTTAGTGTGTTGATGTTTATTTTGAGCTGAAATTTCTGCTTTATGTGAATAATTTAATATTTCTGTGTCGTTTTAAATGTTTGATTTTGTTATTTCTACGTGTTGGTGAAATATTAAACCGTCTTTATCTTTAAAATAACACTGATCAATATATTTGATTCAACATTAAAACATCTTTTCAGTGTTTTAATGTTCAGTTTTCCAAATTCACAAACGTTTTTTTGCTGTTTTTCGTAAATAGATCTCTAAAGGTTTTATTTTAATGTGCAGTTTTTAGTCTCCGTTTGTTTGAATTCTTCACAATATAAAGATGATTTTCAAAATAAAAGAGTGCTGAAATTATCCCAAAATAGGTCCAAAAAATTCACAAACTGATTTTATATAAATTATATTATAAAGGTTATTTTAACTCCACAGCGGCTCCACTTCGTTTCTGATGATTTTAGTAAACATTTTATACAAAATAAAGAAAATTTACGACCTAAAAAAATACGATTATTTCTCCGTTAAACTAAAAATAAGGTGACTCTGAGTTTACATGAGATTAAAGAGAAAACGGCCCGTTTTTAGGTCCTAATCTGATATTTTGAGGAACTATTTTTCTCCTCTCAAACCCTCCCCGTCTCCGCGGAGCTGTACTGGTGAATAAAGCGCTGATTAAACTGGTTAAACTGGGTTTGATGGGCAGGCAGCAGGTTCCTCTCCGCTCTCCCGCTGGTTCCGTGAACTGAATGAGGAGGCGAGAATCAGACGGAGGCCTGGAGGGACAAAAAGGTGTCCGTGACCAGCAGAGGACAGATGAGTGACAGTGAAGATGGACTAATATTGATACTGATCAGAAGAAATCAGACAGATAAACACTTGAATTTAGTGACTTTATTCAACATTTTAACCTCTAAAGATTTACAGGGTTTCAGTTTAAACTCAGAGTTTAAGGAGGAAAAAAGAGGCCGAAACTGATCAAAACACTAAAACTGACTAAACCACATTAAAATTAAACACTTTGTAAAATTTTAAAGTGTAAAAATCCGAAATTCTTCTGTTTTAACTCAACTGTCCCTAAAAATGATCCTGTTTCTTTAACTTTAATATTTTGGTGAAAAATTGTTTCTCAGTTTCCATCTGATCTCTAAAATAATCAACCTGCTGTGAGAATTAAAGTTATTCCAGTTTAATTCAGAGTGTTTCTAAACTGAGAAAAAGTGAAAAAAAAAAACATTTTTTGTTTTGTTTTATCTTTAAATCTTTTCTTTAAAACGCACTTTGTGATTAAAAAATAAGAGTATAACAAGATTTTGAAAACGCAGGTGTCGGTTTATTTGTAGTATTACGGTAAAAACCTAACGTTAGCTCACATTGTTTTTTCTTTTACTTTAATATATTTAACTCTCTATCTACTAATCCTAGTATTATTATATTTGGACCTTTATGTTAGCCTGATTATTTTCAGTGAACATGTTCAGGAATGAGTTTAAACTTTCATTTATTAAAACTCTTTAAAGTTAATTAAATTTCCTTTGTTTGGATTGTTTTTATTGTAAAAATTTTCTGCCTTATTTAAGAAATGAGTATTAGTGAGCCGAGCCCAGGCGTAAGTGAACTTAACGCCAGCTTAGGGCCCCACAGCCAGTAGGGGGCCCCCAAAAGCAATCAAAAACAAACAAAAAAAAATTATATTTTTAATTTTTTGCATGTATAAGTGATGCTTTCTGTATGATCAAATATATACTTTTGTAAAAATAAAGTAAAAATGTTTTAATGCTGCTGCAGATGTAGGTCTATGATTCTGTCGATAACACTTTTACAGTAAACATAACGATTTATCAATCACACTTTATCACTCTGAATGATGTGAAAATCAACCCCAGACCGCTCCTACAGCTGACTGTGTTTCACTTTGAGATTAAAAACCATCTGTGGAACCCTGAACATCATTCATCAGTCATTCGTCGGTATTATTTGTCTGGTTGTATTGGTATTATTTATGTTTTTACCAAGGCCACCTCCTTAAATGTGTAAAGACATGTCAGGCACATTAAATTTATACTGTAGTTGGTGTGTGAATGATCAATAATCAATATTATTGGCAGAAACAGAGGGCCACAAAATCAGACTTTGCTTAGGGCCTCATTGAGGTTTGGTCCGGCTCTGATTACAGTATGAAACTTAAATATCCTACAGACGATATCTGTGTCTCATACTGTAATATCGATCTATTCAGAGTATTATGGTAATTATTCTGAGTTGTAAAGGTTTTAATTTTAACTTCTGAGTATCTTAATTTTATTTCTCTTCAAATCTTTTTAAACTTTCTTTAGTTTAGAGTCATTTTTCTCCTCTTTGTTTATTTTAGGAGGTTAAATTGGAGCAGTATAGACATAAAAACATAGATTGACTGTTGAGGATTCTGAATCTTTAAACTTTATTAGTGAATGTGGAGAGAACAGAGGAGGTGAACACATGAGTGAATGAACACATGAGCAGATCAAAATAAATGAGCTCTGAGCACGTGTCCAGGTGATCAAATAATAACCGTGGATGTGTGTCTGAGGCTCGCGCAGAAAATCATTAGCGGTGTCGGCGCCGCGGGGTTAATGGTTCAATCAATGTCAATCGCTGAAAATAAACTTGTGAACCGGACAATCTGCCGGCTGGAACCCTGGACTCAAACTGAGACACCGAGAGGAGAGAGGGCCGGATTACTGCGGCGACAGCGACACCCAGTGGTGGAGAGGGGGAAGTACAGCAGGAACTTCTCACTGTGCTGGATCAGATCTTCAACAACCCTCTGTGGACTTTAGTGGACCCAGAAGACCAGGTTCTGGAGTCTGATGGTCAGATGTTGTCCCTGATGGAGGACTTCAGCGGCTCAACAGTTCAGGGTCTCCTCGGTCCTGTTTTTGGGGTCATGATGGTCCAAATGTTTCCAAGTCAGGACCCCATCAGTCCAGGACTCTTCTCCTTCTGAGCCATGATGTTCTCAGAATGTGGTTCAGGATCATCTGAAGGTCTTGTCTGGATGGCGGCGTAAACAGCTTCCCAAACAGGGTCGCAAAGGGGCGGAAAATTTTCGGTAAATTTCCAGAAACTTTTCATGGGAATTATTGTAATTTATGGTAATTAACTGTAAATTAGGGATATTTTAACCAGAATGTATCATCTCCAAACATAACTGTAAATATTTTTGTTTTGTCATCAGCAGACGTTCATGCAAAATAACTAAAAAACTTGTAAAAACACTAATGCAATATCATGAACAGAAATATATTCAGCTAAACAACTGAAATGGTCTTTTAAATATTTGATAATTGAATAAATGACTGTGTTGTTACAGAAAACCATCTGTCCGGAGTCTGAAGAAACAGAATCACATTTGAGGTCGTGACCATGACCATAAAAATCTCGACCCTTAAAAGGTGGAGTAGGCAGGAATCCGTTAAAGAAGCATCTTTTTATTTTGTTTATAAACAAAAAATCTTCTAATATCAGTTCATCTGATATTCCCGTTAACTCCCATGGAAAGATTCCAACTTTGAAAATTCCCCGGATTTTGCGACCCTATTCCCAACTCTTCTCAAACTCACAGAGGTCGAGTGTGACCTCCCCAGACAGCTGACCTTTGACTGTAAAATGAAAACTGAGGACAGTTCGGCGCCGGATCGATAACGCCGTCCTGTGATGTTCGTCTGATGACGATGTTTCCAGCAGAGGATGAGGAAGTGGGTCTGAAACGTGGAAATGAGGAAATCTAAAGACTGAGAAATGAGAAAGAGAAATCTAATGAAGCCGATTCTCCGTCAATACAAAGACGAGTGTGAGTGAAAGAAGATCAATCCGATGGTGTTGGTGTGAGGAGCAGAAACATGTTTATGATTCCGAGTCTGTTCGTCTGAAAGACTCTCACTCCAACACCTCAATGACTTTAATTTCCCAAAGTGTTTGAACCCCGAGGTCTTAATGGGACTCCTGATTTAATGATTGACTGATTGATGGGACTGAATGGAGGAGAGGATGAGTCTGAAGATGTTTGGAGTTTTCCCTCATTAATAAATAAACCCCGTTCATTTACACAAACACACAAAGTTCATCCTTCAAACATCTGTACAAACAGCAGACAGCATCCATGTCTGCAGGAAGCTTTTCTGATCCTAAATGTCACTAATTTGTTTGGATTGATTTGGCCTCCATCAATCTGGGACTTTTTACAGCGAGGAGATCAGATCTGAGGGGGAAACTCTTCAGAGAGACTCACGGCAGACCCTTTTAGACCAACAAGACCCTCACGGAGAGAACGGTGACCGTCACGTGAGAGGAGGGTCTGTTTACACCGACACAAAGTGAAGTATTTTGACCATATCATCATTTTTATGCATATTTTCCAACTCCAAGCTGTCTAAACTTGAATTCTGATTGGATATAATTATATCAGGTGATGTGTATTTGTGTAATGAGGGAGGGTGGGGCCTAAGGAGGTCAATACTCTATATCAGGGTGTGCATAATCATTAGGCAGCTTTTTTTCCTCACGATAAATGTGCAAAAAAAGAGATTTAAGTGACTCTGAAAAGTCAAAAATGGTTAAAAGTCTTGAAATTGCTGAGATATTGGGGCGTGATCACAAAACCATCAAACATTTTCTTGCAAATAGTCGACAGGGACAGGGTTTTCAGAGACACGGCCGAAGTAAGGCAGGCTGAAACCCGACCACCACTGAACAAAACACACGAGTTAAAACGTCGAGACGGGGCCGAGAAACATCTGAAGACAGATTTTTAAAGGTTTTATGGACTGATGAGGTGAGAGGGCGCTCACAAGATCAAGACCCTAAAATTAATTTAGAGTCAAACACACTGTAACGGTGATCATAAATGTTCTTCCTTGAGCTGCGGCACCCCGCTGTAGTCTGTACTGGACTGGCCTGAGGTCTCTCTACAAACAAGCGTCTGCTGGAAGAGAGTAGGTGAGTTGTGTTTAGTCTCTTTGCTAAAGAAATGAGTCAAAGTTAAAAAGATGTTTGGTGTCTAGTACTATGTCTGTGACCCTATATGTCCTGTTGATGAAGTTAGGTGCTGTTCTGAGCATTATTTGTGGTTATAGAGTGGCGTTTTGGTTGGGGGTGTGGCTCTCTCTGCGGTCGTGTTTGACCCTAAATTAATTTTATGCCAGAATATTTTATATTTTAGACAAAATTCAGACTCAGCAGAGAAGTTCTTCTGGGATTTACCTCCAACAATCGTACCTGAATATCTCCAATATTTACAATTATACTGAATATTCTACAGTTATATCTAATTTAGTTTGTAAACAGATCCTTTAAAGTGGAGAGGATTAACTTAGTCTTTGAATTTTAACTCCAGAGTCTTTGAGAGAAGACGAATTAAAACATCTGACATACAGAGTGAAGTGGAAATTCATGTTTGTACGTTACAGTTATGGAGGAATATCACTGAAAACAAGTAATATTATGACTTTTCCCTCTGCAGTGTGTGTGTGTGTGTGTGTGTGTGTGTGTGTGTGTGTGTGTGTGTTTACCCGGAGTCGTCAGAGTCGCTGCTGGCAGATTCAGGGACGTTCTGGAGTTTCTTTATCCAGAGCAGCTGGAGGTCTCTGCTGGATGCTGCAAACAGGTACTGACTGCTACACACACACACACACACACACACACACACACACACACACACACACACACACACACACACACACACACACACACACACACACACACACACACACACACTTATAATATCTTTCATTCAGCTTTAAGAAAAGAGAAACTGAGCAGAGAAACATTTAAAGGAACAGTTCGCAGTTTTGAACTAAAACACATGAAGATAAAACTGGTCTGGTCTTTGAAGGAACCTTTCAGGGAGGTTCACGAGTCTGCAGATTTAGGACTGCATCATTGGGACCACAATTATAAGACCCTCACCAAACAGCTTCAGGAAGACTTAAGTCTGATTTCAGCTAAAAACAAACTTAACTCTGAAAGAATAAAGGGATATTTCAGTGTGACTGAAGCCTGTGTGTGTGCTGTACTACCTCAGAGGACCTCTAGGGGGCCTCCTATCAACACGGTTGGAGTGGAAACAGTTTCTCCTGAGTAAATAAAGTCAGAACAGACTGAGGTGATGAAGAGCAGCAAACAAACACCGTTCAGTTTGACCTTCAGAGGATCGTCACTGCGGTCTGATCTCCGGGTGAGACTCTGTAGGCGGAGTAAAGAGCGTGGAGGTGGAGCTGAGATATAAAGCACTTTATTAAAGACAGAAAAACATCATCACACCTTAAAAACTCTGATAAAACGTCCTTTTCTCTTTTCCTCTCTGACCTCTGACCCCCAGAAACTCTTTTTCTCTACAGACAGAAACACGAGCGCGGCGCCTCACAGCTCAGCTACAGTCCATCATTACTGCTGCACAGGCCCCGCCCCCGAGGCTCCGCCCCTCACAGGTACAGGACTGTTATCGATGCTGCTTTAGAGACCTGATCCTGCTGACTCAGTCCAGTCCGGGTCTTACCCTGATCCACTCACCTGAGCCTGAAGGCCTCACCTGTCAGACACCACAGAAGAAGAAGAAGAAGAAGGGTCCTACCCTGGACCCCGCCTCTTCACCTTTAGACTGAGAGAACGCCGACGAGCTGGAGGCCGGGCAGCAGGGGGCGCCACACTGAGAGTCAGCACACACACACACCTGTACACACACCTGTCCACACACCTGTCCACACTGCAGCTGTTAACGATATCAATAAAGTTTCATCTGAATCGTTCTTCCTCTTCTGTTAAAACATCACACACGCACACTGAGTCTTTGTCGTCATGGTGACTGCGCCTTGAACTTAACGCCATGCGATGCTGGCCCCCAGTGGTTGTCATGGAGACCGACGTTGCAGCCCGGGGCGTCCCTGCGGGCGCCGAGACAGCACATCCAGAACCCGGGGCCGGTCGGCAGCGCCTGACAGAACGGTTTGTGGTGCCAGCGGCAGAGCGAGACGTCGCCGGGCCCGTAACGTTTCTTACACCGCTTACAGGGGTCGTCACGGTAACGGGGGTCCGACACCCAGAGCGAGTCAGCGGGCCGCACGCCGTACGTGTCGATGATGAAGGCGAGGTAATGGCAGGTGCACTTGAGCGCGGCGAGGCTCTGCGTCGGCAGCAGCAGGAGGATTTTGACCAGCAGGTGATGCGGCAGAACGGACAGGTACGGCTGAGGCTCCAGCAGCTGCTGCAGGCGCCGCCGAGTCAACAGGAAGTCCTCAGACGCCGACGCAAGGCGCCCCCGAGGAGGAGCCCAGCAGGGGATCAAACCACCAGTCTGTGTGAGGGGCGGAGCTTCAATCTGACTGACAGTCTGGACCTGCAGACCACCTGACTCCGCCTCTTCTTCAGTCTTACCTGAAGGGGGCGTGGCCTGGACAGGTAAGGAGGTCAGATTGTGAGCGGTGGGTGTTTTGGAGCAGCTGATTGGCTCCCTGTCTGTAGGCGGGGCCTCCAGCTGTGACACACGGAGAGGTGACGATGACGAGGAGACGCTGACCAATGAGGAAGAAGACGGACAGGAACGAGAACCCCGCTCTGTGGTGACCCGCAGGACTCCTCCCACAGTCCCTGTCAGGTTGCTGCTCTGTGATTGGTCGTCCTCTGTCCTCAGGTTGCTGCTCTGTGATTGGTCGTCCTCTGTCCTCAGGTTGCTGCTCTGTGATTGGTCGTCCTCTGTCCTCAGGTTGCTGCTCTGTGATTGGTCGCCTTGTGCCCTCCTCCTCAGAAACACGGACTCCAGTTTGGCGACCATGTCTGACACCTTCACGCTCTCTGGCTCCTCCCCCTGAGCCTCTGCGTTCTCCCTAAGCTCAGGGGGCGGGGCTCTGGACAGAGTAATGGAGGCGGAGCTTCTCCGAAGGTGAAGTTTGGGTTTAGAGTCTGGTTGCTGTTCATTGGCTCTCTGTTCCAGGAACGCCACCATCTCCACCACCGACACCTTCTCAGACGCTGACGGCGTCTCGTCCCCGCTGACAGAGCTGCTGATGGACACGCCCCCCATCCTCTGACCCTCTGCAGCAAACATGGCGATCTTCTCGCGGACATGTCCGGGCTTGATGACCGTCCAGATGTCCATTGTTGGGTCGGCGCCATCTGGCGTGATATGGTAGAGTCTGAGCTGGTCGTCGAGGAGCGACTGAGGGGGCGTGCCGAGTGACGCCAGCTGAAGGAGAGCCATGCTGTGATTGGTGGAGACAACACTGAGTGGGAGTCGGCTTCTGGTGCTGGCCCACAACAGCGCCCCCTGCTGGCTGCTCTGCTGAAGTGAAGATAAGAACTCTGACGGTACGAGCGTCAGACACGACTCCAGGTGCATGATGGTTACCTGGGGGGAGGGGACACCATCAGTTAAAACTCTAATAATACAAAGACCCATAATGATAATTATAATAACAGTAATAATAACATAAAAAGACTCATAACATCAAGACCCAAAAACTGGGAACCAGTTCTCTAAACTGGGAGCCTAAAAATCCACAGACTGGGATTTACAAAAATAAGAGCGTCTGAAAATTGTAATTTTTTATTTGGGTCTAAAACGTTAAAATATTTCATGTTCATCAGAAACATCTTTAAACATGAACTTTGACATCGACACTGAAGATTTAAGTTCTGATTAAATCATGAATCAGGTGAAATGAACGACTCTCCTGTTGTTCATTTTCACACATTTAGTTACAGAAATATCGAGTGATTATCTTTTATTAAGGGGTTACAGATAATCTGTGTTGGTCTCATAACTGAGATTGTAAACAGGAACCAAAACTATCTAACGGTCTAAAATCGGAACACCACAGGTCTAAAAATTAAAGTTTTTTTAGTCGTCTAAATTTAGACCAAGTCTAAATCTGGGCTATATATCTATACTACGCAGTTTATTGCTCAACGGCTATCATAATTATTTTAAGTACTTGGAGATCAGTAATAAACTCGCAGTTGCTTTTTGAAATAAATAGTTATCGAATTATGGGTTTAAGGGCAACGTCTAAATTCTAAGATCATACAGAATCTAGAATCGGCTGAAATTAGGTCTAAAAAAACAAGATGTCTGACAGTCGTCTGTTGCTAAGTGGGAAAGAAAAGCTAAGAGAGGCTTTTCCTCAGGTTTGGTCGAGACTCTGTTTATCATCTGAACTGATTTCTACATCTGTAGAATAAAAGACGCCCACGCTGTTCTTCAGATCTCCTCCTGTCTCCTGTTCATTGTTTTCCTGAGACTGTTAGTGTGATGTGAACTGAGACTCACCTGTTGATCACCTGTTCTTTCTGAAGGAGCCGTTTCTCCTCCTGCTGGATCACTCGTCCTCCAGCTGAAGATCGGAGTCCTTTAATTCAGAGTTAAACGGTCAGTCTGAGGGTCGGTCAGCTCGGACCAACAGTTTTTCAAATCCAACAGTCTGGATCTCATGGAGGGACCAAACATTTTCCTGAGGTGACTGCAGAGACTCAAACCCTGGACCTGGTTTTAAGAAGTTGTTTGAACCTTGAACTCACCTGCACTGACGCCTCCTCCTTCATATGTTGCTGGTTCTCCTTCCCTCACAGGTTCAGAGCGAACACAGCAGCAGAGTTCACTCCTGCAGAGACGTCAGAGTTACACCAAGTAGTCCTGCTGCAGGAAGTGAGACGGACCAGAACCACATGATTCAGCAGATACTGACGTTAAAAACTCAGACAGCATTAAAAATAATCTGTTTATTAAATAAACTTCAGAGGTAAATGGATGAATCTGTAACTAAATAAAACTAAAAACAGAGGAACCTGAATCAGTTTGTGTCTCACCCCTCTCCAGCTCCATGCTCTGATCCACTGTCTCCAACCAGGTGTGCTGGGCTTCTGCAATCTCTTGGCTCCGCCCCCTCCTCAGGAGAAACCAGGTAAAGGTGAGAGCTTCACTGTTTGCTCTGTCAGCTGATTAAAAATGACAAAGAAAGAACAGAACACAAAAAACAGGAGCTGGACTGACGTTAACGAGGGAGGGTAACGAGCGGAGGAGGAGTTTACACCTTCAGGTTCGGTTCGAGGGAGAGAACTTTAAACTCAAATTTTCATCCAAACATTTTTATTTCTTGGAGAAAAACTTCCTCAGAAATGAAGATTTTTAAAAAAGGACAAAAACACAAAGTTTGATTCGAGTCTTTTATTTTTCTTCCTCTGTGGAAACTGTTGAGACGTAAACACACAAAGTTACTCAGTCTCGGTCATGGCGACATGTGGTTGTCATGGAGACGGATGTTTCTGCCTGGCGTGTCCGACTCCTCAGCTGACCTTTGACTGTAAAATGAAAACTGAGGACAGTTCGGCGCCGGATCGATAACGCCGTCCTGTGATGTTCGTCTGATGACGATGTTTCCAGCAGAGGATGAGGAAGTGGGTCTGAAACGTGGAAATGAGGAAATCTAAAGACTGAGAAATGAGAAAGAGAAATCTAATGAAGCCGATTCTCCGTCAATACAAAGACGAGCGTGAGTGAAAGAAGATCAATCCGATGGTGTCGGTGTGAGGAGCAGAAACATGTTTATGATTCCGAGTCTGTTCGTCTGAAAGACTCTCACTCCAACACCTCAATGACTTTAATTTCCCAAAGTGTTTGAACCCCGAGGTCTTAATGGGACTCCTGATTTAATGATTGACTGATTGATGGGACTGAATGGAGGAGAGGATGAGTCTGAAGATGTTTGGAGTTTTCCCTCATTAATAAATAAACCCCGTTCATTTACACAAACACACAAAGTTCATCCTTCAAACATCTGTACAAACAGCAGACAGCATCCATGTCTGCAGGAAGCTTTTCTGCTCCTAAATGTCACTAATTTGTTTGGATTGATTTGGCCTCCATCAATCTGGGACTTTTTACAGCGAGGAGATCAGATCTGAGGGGGAAACTCTTCAGAGAGACTCACGGCAGACCCTTTTAGACCAACACCACCCTCACGGTAACCCTACCACCGATTTCCACCGCATCCGGAACGGCGGTGAATCGCCTAGAACTGCAGCTATCGAATATTTTAGTAATCGAGTATTCTACTGAATATCCCATCGATTACTCGAGTAATTGGACCCAAACGGCAGACTCACATAGAGTTTCACTCACGTCCACTCACAATGCGATGATGGACTCAGAGAAATAGCGGACAATCGACGAACAAGCGCAAAAAGTCACTAAAGTCGCCCCTCTCGTCATTTATTTTTTTCCGCTCCTGAAAACCTAAACAGCGCCAACTCCTCCTTCTACCGAGGTGACGCAAGTGCATTGTGTCACCTTGAAAAGAATCCGTGCGAAACAGTGACGATTCCAGCTTATAAACGAGGCAGAGAAAAGTCCTCGATCATTATTAGTAATCGAGGTATTCGAGGAATCGTTTCAGCCCTAGATTAGCCGTACGCCAATTCCTTCCAGATCTGTTTTTTTAGAAGACGTTCCAAATGCGGTGGAAATTAGGGGGTAAGACTCTTTTGGAAAGGACAGGTGAAACGTCCCAAGTAAGTCCAGTTGTCCTTTCAACAAAGAACTGGAAATCATAGATGCTGCATGCTCAGCTTTAGACAATATCTCTAGATTTAGGAGCAACATCTGCTGAAATCCAGACAAAGACTTTTTCAGACCTTCAGATGATCCCAAACCACAACAGTTGAAATTTGAGATGTAGAACTCTTGTGATCAGCTGAGGAGTCCGACGATCCGCAGAGGAACGTCGGTGTAAATTAAAGAAGTCGGTGTAAATTGACACGTTAACTTGAATGGTTACGATCAGCTACGATTGGAGGATACGACCTTTTAGGAGACGATCAGGATGAAGGTGGAGATCGGGGGTTTCAGGTCAACAGAGAAGGTTCTTGAACAGGTCTTTCCCTGACTCCATCTCACAGTCAGACAGCGGACCGTGAATCAAAGTGAAGAATTTTAAAACCTGATTATCAGTCTCGTGTTTTTCCTGTAAAGCACTTGGTGAAAACGTTAAAAAAGCACTTTTTTTAATCCAAAGTTAAGGCTTTTAGACCCTCGTCTGTGTTTTTATAGTCCAAAGTTTTCGGTTCGATGTCAAAGTCCCAAACTTTTCCAAACTTTTCTACTTCTTGGTGAAAAACTTCCTGAAGACGTTCCTCCTCGACTTGTTGGGATTGTCGTCGGACACGGTGGAGGCTGCAGCCGAGGAGACGTCCTGGGATTCAGGAGGTGGAGGAGGAGGAGCTGCTGATGGAGGCTGGACTCGACGGCTCAGAGAACCTGAAGAGTGATCAAGTCCAACAGATGATCCTAAAAACCCTTCAGAGGGTCAAAAACACGCGTTTCAGTTTCCACCTGAACATTCATGTATTTATTTACCTGTAAATTAACAACAAAGTTAAACCTGAACCTGCAGCCGTCCTGTGGTCTCACCTGAGGTCCGGTCCTCCTCCTCCTCCTCAGGGTAGTGGTGTTTGTTGTAGTAGGTGTGAGGAGGTTTTGGAGGAGGCGTCCCCTCTGTAGACGACTGTCTCTCCAGACTCTCAGTTCTTCTGCCGAATGTTCGAGTCGACGCTGAATCCTCCGACCCCTCGGCTAACTTCTCCAGACTCAGGTTGACTGAAGACGCTCTCCTGAAGGACGACAAACCGACGTTTCATTTAGACGTTGACTTCAAACCGTCACAGAAGAGACGCTGAACCATGAGGTGAACCAACACATTTCTAAACACTTTTGCACCGTCGGTATTTTCAGTCGATGTTAAAAACGTTCATCTTCGTCTGAAGTCCTGTGGAGGTCCGTTTAACTGTTTGTTAAATCTGTCCCACTTTGACACTTTTCTGTGTTTCTGTGACGACAGCACTTCATCCTCTAACAGCTGATGATTCCTCCATCACTGAGTTTGTATCAGTGAGAATATTTACACTTAAATAAAATACTAACAGTGATCCCTCCCTCTGCTCTGTTACCTTATATCACCTCTCTATTTATTATTATCAGCTCAGTTATCAGGAGTTTTAAAATTCAGACTTTTGATTGAACAACAGACGACAACAGCTCGTGTGCGTGTGTGTGTGTGTGTGTGTGTGTGTGTGTGTGTGTGTGTGTGTGTGTGTGTGTGTGTGTGTGTGTGTGTTTACCCGGAGTCGTCAGAGTCGCTGCTGGCAGATTCAGGGACGTTCTGGAGTTTCTTTATCCAGAGCAGCTGGAGGTCTCTGCTGGATGCTGCAAACAGGTACTGACTGCCATCCTCCAGTCTGTATATATACACACACAAACACACACACACACACACACAAACACACACACACCATTTCAGAATAAATCCTTCTAAAAGTTTAAAGAAATGTGTTTTTAAGCGTTTACAAATTATAGAGAAATATAAACCAAGATAAGAAAAAAACAAGTGAGGTAAAAACGAGGAAAAGCAAAAACTGTAATAAAAATAGGAATACAAGATCAATAAATAAGATCAATAAATGAGAGTAAATAAATAATAAATAAAGAGTAATCTGAGGTAAACAGGGTCAGAGGTCAGGGCTGTTTGTGTGAAACGATGATGTGACTGTTTTTGTTTTTTGTTCCACAGACTCACATCAGTTTGAAGGTGTGCTCTTTCCTCCTGTAGTAAACGTTCTCTCTGCAAACGGCTCCAACCATGTTGATAGGAGGCCACCTAGAGGTCCTCTGAGGAAGTGCAGCACACACACACACACACACACACACACAGATTAATCTCTTCTCTGTTTTTTCACAGGTGAGTGTTTGTTTGTTTTTCGTACCTGTGCAGCAGCCGCTCTGTCTTTGAACAAACTGAACGTCTCTCCTTGAAGAACGGCGAACACCTCCTCCCAGTGATCCAGACCCTGCAGCAGCCAATCAGAGAGAGAGAGAGAGAGAGAGAGAGACACCTGTCAGCCAATCACAAACCGGAGAACAGCGTGGAGATTCAGGAGGTCGTCTTTGTTCTCCTCTTCTGAACAAACGTTCATAAACTCTTCTTCAGTCTCACGTCACTTCTCTCTCACCTTGGTTCCTCCTTGTTTCAGTTTGATCTCCAGCGTCCCCTCCATCCTGATTGGCTGATCTGTTTTTACCTGAACAGGTGTAAAAGAACCAATCAGATTCTCAGAACCAATGAAGATTAGACAGTTTATTTATCTACACTTCATACCTCTGATTCTGGTTCTGGTTTGGACCCGGGCTCCTCCTCTGGCAGATCCTCCAGCCTCCTCTGTCTCTGTGGAGGTGACGGAGGCAGCTCTCTGATTGGTGGAGAGAGGTCAGCTGATGCAGAGTCCTCCTCTGTGATTGGTGGTGGAGAATCGGGGACATCAGGAGTCAGGTCTTCAGGGAGTCTCCTTGTCAGAGGAGGGGAGGATCTCCGAGCAACAACAGGTGGAGGAGGAGGAGGAGGTTCAGAGGGAGCAACAAGAGATCTGACGAGAGGAGGAGGAGAGTCAGGAGGTGTGGAGAGGTTCTCTGAAGGTCCATCTGTGGAGGACAGTCTTGGTTTTGGAGCCAGAGGAGGTTTGAATCTGGGTCTGGGACGTGGTTCTTCCTCAGGAGTCTCCGTGGATGGAGAGGAGATGGAGGTCTGAGGAGAGGATCGAGGTTTGGGTGGAGGAGACTGAGGAGGTTTTGGAGACGGGGAGCCTGAGCTGCTGGTTCGACTCCTCCTGGTCTTCAGAAGTGGGCTGGATCTGGGACTCTCAGAGGAACTGCTGGACTCTTCTTCTCCATCTAAACTCCTCCTGGTCCTGAAGCTCCTCCTCCAGTCTGAGTCCAGGTGTGGAGGTGGACTGGATGTGGAGCCAGCAGAAGCCGTCAGACTGGTTTTCTTCTCCAACACGGAGGGACGGGTGGTTCTGTCGGTTCTGCCGCTGCTGACTCGACGAATGATGGAGGAGGAGGAGGAGGAGACCTTCACCATCCTTGGATCTGAAGGTCTCCTCCTCAGAGATGAAACTCTGGCTGGAGGTTTTCTGTCCTCTGAGTCCACGCCCTCATTTCCATGAAGGTTCAGTCTCTTCTCCCTCTGAGAGGATAAAAAAAATCAGATTTAAAGAGAAAAATCGACTTTTTCTCACAGACTTCAGACTCTAGATGTCTCCTGATGTTCTCCTGCAGCAGGTCCATGGTGGATCCACTGAAGGTCCATGTTTACTCATAATCATTTTTGTTTCTTTGGTTTAAAGTGTACAGCACTGAGGCGTTTACATGACCTTTAACAGCTGAAACAAACTCACCAAACCTCATTGAAAAAACACTCGTTTTAACTCACGGACTTGATCGATTTGTTTGTTTGTTTTCCTTTAACTCGCTCGTCCTCTATGACCACCGACCTGTGTTTTCTTCTTCTGTAGAGCCATGAAGCGCTCGCTCTGGGCCTGGATCATGGCCTCCAAGTCCTCCTGCCTCTTCAGGAGCTCCATGACGTCTGACACAGAGTCCTGAAATACAGCAGAGACGTATTTACAGATGTTTTTAGGAGATGTCCTGACCTTCACCCTGATCCCCACTGACTCTGACTCTGATCTGGTCTGGACTCACCCCGTAGTCCTCGGCCATCAGGGTGTTTTCGTAGGAGCTCAGCCAGCGCTCCGCCTGCTCCAGCTCCCTCCTCAGGAGAGCCATCTCCAGCTCCTCCTCGTACAGCAGCTTGGTTTCCTCCCAAACCTTCTCCAGCTGCTCCTCCAGCTCCTCCAGCTCCAAGACGCGCTCCTCCACCTCAGAGGAGGACAGGAACAGAGCAGACAAAGGTCAGGATGGTCAGAAGGTCGAGCTCAGATCTTTGATGTGTCTTTAGAGTGTCTCACCTCCTTGGACATGAAGTTCCCCTCCTCTCTTAGACGCCTCCCCTCCTCCTTCACAGCCTGGGATTTGCTGAGTTGTCGGTCCATCTGGACTCGGTACTCCTCGTGTTTTTTGATGAGCTGCTCCAGGTCCGCTCCCTCCAGGCTGAGAGCTTCTCCTCGTATCAGGGACAACATCTCCTTCAGCCAGGCCCTGAGACAAACACAGAGTTCAGACTGGACCGGCTCGCTCTTTAGACTCCATCTTTTATAACTTTCAACATGAAATTATCTGCTGTAGAAACACACACACACTCAGACGGGTGTATTTCTGCGCTCAGAGGTAAAGACGTCACCTACATCAGCTCACTCAGGTCTGATAAGTATCTCTGCACGTCTTCAGCCTGACCCAGTCGGGCTCGGCGTTTGGAGGCCTTGTCCTGGATGCTGGTCCAGCAGACCTCCAGCTCCTCCAGCCTCTGAGTCACGGCGTGTCGGGCCTGAGGCTGCCTCCTGCTCAGAGACCGGCCCTCCTCTCTGCTCCTCTTCAGCTCCTCAGAGATCAGAGCCAGGTCCCTCTGTAGGAGGACACAAACATCAGGACCTGCACTGATACCTGCGATCTCAAATTAAAACAAAGAGAGAGGTTTCTTCGCTCTCTTTACTTTAAAATCCTGTATCTGGAAAGTTTAACCCACATGGTTACATTTGGTGTACCTCAGGGCAATAAACTGGGACCTTTTTACTTTACAATATTAACTCTCTGAGGAAAAGAAAGGGGATAAACCCGCATTTTCAGGTTGAATTATTCACAGTTCAGCTTTGATTATCCGCCTGTTAAACCTTATTTTAATATGTGAAAATCCACAGTTATATTTGGTGAACCTCAGGGACATAAACTCGGTCCTCTTCACATCTGAATTAAACATCTCTGGACTGTTTGACCAAAGATTAGCTGTTGTGTGTTGCTCTGTCGCCGTGCAAGTTTACAGTTACTCATTATAGAGAAAGTAAAAATAAAGAAAAAATAAAATAGAAAATAAAATAAAAATAAGGTAAAAATAAAAATAAAGTAAAAATAAAATTAAAATAAAGTAAAAATAAAGAAAAAATAAAATGGAAAATAAAATAAAAATAAAATAAAAATAAAATAAAAATAAAATAAAAATAAAATAAAAATAAAATAAAGTAAAAATAAAATCGAAAGTAAAATAAAAATAAAGTAAAAATAAAATAAAAAAGTGAAAATAAAAAATAAAATAAAAATAAAGTAAAAAAACAAAAACAAAAAAAACCCACTGACTTTAAAGACTTTCTTGTTCTTGTAACCCTAGCTTATCTTAATAATATTATTATTAGTATAACTATTAAAATGTTCGTGTTTTTTTTCACTTTTTCATGAACTAAACTCTGAGTCTATTCACAGTAGATAAACACTCAGTCCTGCCCAGTTTAAACACTCTTTAGACCGTCCTCCTTCCTGCGCTCTTGGCGTCCTACCTCCAGGGCTTCATGTTGTCTCAGCAGAGTCTGGATGGAGTGCAGATCGTGGTCCTGGTCCTCAGAGTCCAGCACAGCCTCCTTCTCTGCCATCCAGCCCTTCAGCTCGTCCACGTCGTGGTTAAACTGATGGATCTCTCTCGCTGACTGCAGATCCTGAGGAGACACAGACCAGATTGTTATCTTCCCTCAGACCAAACCCCCTGACCCCGCTCTGGTACCTGGTCTCCACCCTCTCACCGTCTCTCTGGTCCTGATGCTGCTGTTCAGGTCCTCCCACAGCTGGCTGAGGGTGTCGTCCCTCCTCCTGGCCTGGTCGTCCTGCTGCAGCCCTCTGCAGAGCTGCTGGACCGACGTCAGGCGGCTGCGACCCAGACCTGACATCTCTGAAACCAGAACCTCCAACTTCTTCTGGAGGACCTGCAGACAGAGAGGGAGGAGGAGGAGATTGAGGCTGTATCAACAGGGTTTATACAGGAATCTTAAAGTTAATTTAAAACCTTTTCAAGATTTTTAAAGACCATCCCAATATTTCGTCACAGAACTGAACCTCCTGGTCTTCATGACTCACCTCTACGTCCTCCAGATCCTGCCCGATGTCTTTGGACTCTACATGGGACTTCTTGGAGGTCAGCCATGTTTGTAGTTCTTTGGCCTCCCTCTCAAACACATAGAGGCGGAGCTGATCCTCCAGAGCGGCACGGCGAGCGGCTGAGAGTCTGAGGAGGGTCTCGAATCGCTCCAGGACATCTGGGAGGGACTCAGAGACCAGGTGGCTGAGAGGGACAGAGACAGAACCTTGTGATTGGGTCGCTGTATTAGAACACATGCTCCTCCAATCCAGCTGGATCTTGAGCACCAAGCCCGCGTGTTTTTACCTGTTGGGGTGTCCCAGGTGCTGCAGTGAAGCTCCGCCCTCCTGCAGCCTCTCCACCGTCCTCCTCTGGTTCTCCAACTCCACGTCCACAGAGTCCAGCTTCCTCAGCAGAGCCTCCGTCGCCTCCTCGCTCCTCCCGCAGTCCTTAGACTCCAGCCCCGCCTGCTGCTCCTCCACCCACAGCTGCAGCTCAGACACCTGTGGAGACAAACACCTGGACAGGTGAGCGGGAACAGGAAACACCGACCACGACAAACTCTCTGTTTCCAGAGTCCTACCTCAGCCAGGAAGGTGTGGATGCTCAGCGCCTCCTGCAGGAGCTTCCCCTTCTTCTCCGCCTCCCTCTGCAGCTCCTCATGGAGACTCTTCAGCTCATCCAGACGCTCTCTGATGTCATGAGACGCAAAATGGCGAGCCCTGACCTGCAAAGGTCAAAAAGATGAGGTCGTGTAGCTCCTCCTCCTACATGTTTTTTTATATCACATTATTCACAAGTGTCCTGATTGGATGACGGCGCCTCACCAGACTATGCCCCGCCTCCTGAACTGCTTGGACCAATGGGGCGCGGCCTGAGATCTCCTGCATCACTGCCTGAAACGGTTTGAATAAACGTCAGTATCAGACTTCTTCACTGTTAAAAGGTTTTAAATGAGGTTTTAAAGTAATTTTAACGGCTCTGATGATCACGTTTATTTCACAGATGTAGACCGCGGTCTCTGACGGTACCTGGTGTTTGTGGAGCAGCTGCTGGGTCCCGCTCAGAGAGCCCCCCCAGTCTTTAGCAGTGATGGAGGGCAGTCTGTCCCTCAGCCACGACACCTCCTCCTCCACGTCTCTGTAGAACTGGAACAGAACCTGCCAGGCCTCCAGGATGTCCCTGCGGTTCTGAAGGGGCTCGGCCAGACTGTTATATCTACAGGAGACACAAACACACACACAGACACATTAAAACACACACAGACATGAACACCATTGTGTCATTTATGGTTTGAGTTTATAACTGAGTCTACTTTGTCAGACCTGGTCAGAACTGGTCAGTCTTTAGTGTTGGTGTCTGATTATTAGCTTCAGGAAAAAATTTTAAAACCAAGTTTAAGTTTTTAAAAACAGTTCAGCAGGTTCAACCTAAGATTCATGAATTTACTGCAGAGGAACTTGTCGTGATTCTGGACCGGGTTTCAGACCTGTTGATGGTGTGCGACACTCGGATCTGGATCTCTTCAGCCAGGAAGTTTCCCTGAGAGTGAAACATCTTCGCTGTTTCAACCAGAGCCTGAAAAACGATCAAAGAAAGACGGATCAGAGGTCACCTCAGGTCACAGACAGACTACTGCTGTGTTTTCTGGTCTGCAGAGACAGTCAAACACTTCCTCTCTCTCTTTGTTCAGACGGACTGAAACCTGTACCTGGATCCGGTCTCTGTGCCCGTCCACCTCCTCCTCCAGACCCTGCAGAGCCTTCAGCAGCCTGTTGACGGACGGCAGGTCGCTCCCACAGTCCTCATTGGTCAGTTCCCTCTCCACTGAGCCCACACACTGCTCCATGTCGTCCAGAGAGCGACTGAACTGCAGCGCCTGAGCGACAAAGATTGGAAATAAGTTTTTGATTTTAAAAAGTAAACGTCTGCACACGTGAAGAAATCCTGCAGCACTGTGATGTCCTGGCTCTGAGTACCTGGTAGGCCTCCTGCAGTCTGGTCTTCTTCTCTTTGCAGTGTTTGATCAGAGCGTCCCAGCTGTCCGTCAGCTCTCGGAGTCGAGGTCGAACCTTCATCTCAGCTGATCGAGACTCCAGCAGCTTCTCTCCCTCCTGCACACAGACGTCAAAATACTCCTTTATATAACCTGCATTTAAAACTCGACTTAAGTCAGTATTTGTAAGAAAACATCAGGAGAGTTTAAAAATTTCCTGAAAGTAAACAAAGATTATCGTCTACTAAGTTTTCTATCACAGACTCGCCTTCATCAGAGCGTCCACTCTGTAGCGGCTGGCCAGGATCTCGGCCTCAAAGCTCTGATGTTTCAGCAGTTTGGCCTGAAGGTTAGTCGGCTCCCTCCAGTTCTCATCCAGCGCCACGGCGTTTCGCTCGTTCAGCCACACACACACCTGAAACACACACAAACACAATAAAAAAGCAGAGTTGGAAATCAGACAGGATTCTTCTCAAACCCAGTCCAGTTCGCTGTGGTCCAGTAAAGTCCGGTACCTGATAGCTGCTGGATAAGAACTGCTGCAGCTGCAGTGATTGGTCCAGAGCTTTGTGGCGAGATCGGCTCTGCTGCTGCAGGTGGCTCCGCCTACAAACAGGTGAACAGAGAAGTAGACAGGTAAACTCAGAGAACTGGAGTCGTGGAAATTCTTTGTAGAAATTTTTTGTAAATTTATCTTAAAAAATCAGAAACTCTGTAAAAACTTTGACAGTTAAAACTTTTCCTCAAATCTTAAAGTGTCTTTAAAGAACCGAAGTATAAAAAAACTCTTTTAAAAGTAAAAGTCCTTCAAATCAAACCTGTTTGTACTCGTGTTTTTAAATATTAGACCTCTTCTGTTTTATGATGCGTTCAAGTGTCGATTATTTTACTGTCAGTTTGAGTCGCTGATGTCACATGACCGTCCTCACCTGACGTGGAGCGCTCGGCTCTTCGCCCTGATGTTCTCAGAGTCATAGTGGTTCTGTTGGATCATCTTCTGGGCCGTCTTCTCCACCTGGTCCAGCTGGTCCACCTGAGCCTCCAGAGCATCCTCAAACTGGACCTGCTTCCTCTGCAGAGTCTCCACCTCCGTCACAGAACTCTGCACCAGAACCAGAACCAGAACAGAGACTGACAGTGAGGTTTGGTTATTCATGTTAAAGTTCTGGTCTTCTGAGCGTGAAGGTCTCTCTTACCCCGAGGTTCTGGTTGGACAGGAAGGCCTCCTTGTTGCTGAGCCAGCTCTCACACTGCTCCACTGAGACCAGGAACACCTGCAGAGACGGAACCGGGTCAGAACCAATGAAGGTCTAACTATTTTCCCTCGTGTCGTGGTCGGGGTCTCACCTGCAGGGTTCGGGCCTGCTCCAGGGTTGTGCTGCGTTTCTGCCAGGCCCGGTCCAGATCCGCTTTAGCTTCCTCCATTTGTTTCAGCGCTTTCTGGATCTCCGCCTTTGAGCTGTGACCGGACCGGATCAGACCCGAACCGTAGTCTCTGACCGAGTCTGTGCGCTCAGCGCGGGCGTCGATCTCCGCCTGTGAATAAAATGACGGCAGAATTCAAAGCTCTCTCCTGATTGGCCGATACAGAGAAACAGCAGAACTACACGCCCCCTCTGACCTTCCAGTCCTGGTGCTCCACGATGAGCCGGTCGGCCTCGGCTCTGGTTTTTGGAAGTCCTTTCTCGGCCATCTCGCTGCTCTGTTTGACACTCCACTCCAGCAGGAGGCGCTGGTTAGCTTTGAAGAGCTGCAGCTGATGAGCCTCCTGCAGCTTCTCCTTCCTGAAAGTGACCGTGAGTTTACTCCACAGGTATTTAAACTCAGATTAAACTCTGATTTAGGTTTAGACCTCCCTCACCTCTGTTTCACCTCCTTGTCCAGAGTCCTCAGAACCTTCTGGACCTCCTTCTGTTTGGTCTTCAGCTTGTCGCTCATCACTGATCGATCCTTCAGGTGGTCAGAAACCTGCTTCTCCAGCGCCTGAAAAGAGGAAACGAAGGAGTTTAAACTTTAAACTTTTTAAACTGATGACAGACAAATATATGAACCACTGACAAAGACAGACGCCTTTTCTCTGAAACCACTTCTAGCATATCTAGACGACATTAAGAGTTCCACAGAGCTCCGTCCTCGGACCTCTTTCAGTTCAAACGTTTAGATGTTTCCTCTGGTTTGGCAGGAGAAACATCAGCTTTGGTTTTAAACATCCTCCTCTTCGTATCTCGTTGACTTTGAGAGAGAAATTTGAATATGGTCATCTGAATCTCTCCGTGTCTCACCTTTGACCTCTCCTGGATGACCCCAGCTTCTCTCTCAGTCTCCTCATGGCGTCTGATCAGGTTCTCCACACTGTCCACGTCGAACCCACAGTCCTGCCCCTGCAGCAGCAGCATCTAAATGCAGAGACCCCGACACGGTCACAGAGTCTGATTTGATGAGCTAACGTGAGCTAACGTGTTTTTGAGGACGCTGACCTTCTCATTGGCTCGGTCTCGGACCTCCTCCAGCTCTCTGATGAGGTTGTGG
Organism: Xyrichtys novacula; assembly: GCA_962446985.1. NCBI lineage: Eukaryota > Metazoa > Chordata > Actinopteri > Labriformes > Labridae > Xyrichtys > Xyrichtys novacula. The sequence continues at coordinate 30,041,212 of OY660878.1, forward strand.
ACCACCAGCGCCCCCTCCAGCTTCTTCTTGTATTTGTTCAGATCTCCGTGAAATTTACTCCACCTGTCAAAGACGAGACGCTGAGCGCAGAGCTGCGAGAACACGCCGCATTAAAGAGGAGGTCAAACCCGGGAGTTACCTGTCGTTGAGCTGCTGCCTCCTCTGCCTCACAGTCTCCAGCTCTTCATCGCTCTGCCTCTTCTCCAGACGAGCCGCCAGTCTGTTGATGGCCGTGATGTGAGCGTCGTCCACCGTCACATCCTGCAGAGGAACAAACCTTCAGTGTCTGAGAAGAACGGTCATAAAAACCTGACAGAGTAACTTCCACATTCAGGAAGATGATGAAGGAGATCTGGATTTTGATTTCTCACCCCATCGCCCGTCCCTCTGAACTCGCCGAGTTTCTTCAGCAGCTGAACTCCGTGTTCATAATCCTTCCCAAGATCTCCAACGTTGATCATCACCTCCTGAAACAGAGGGATCAGACACAGACATGATCCACCGCAGACACACTGAGAACACTAACCCTCCATCCATCCATCCATCCTTCTCTACCTTCTGTCTGATCCACGACTCCACCTCCTCCACTTTCTGCAGGAACTCCAGGAAGTCTCTATTATCTGCCAGAGCTTTCCCTCTGATGGCGAGCGCCTTCTTCAGCTCCTCCCAGTGGAGCTCCAGGGCCGCTGAGCTCCTCTTCACCTCCTTAGACTTCGGGTGACGGAGGGAGACCAGCCTCTCTCCTGCCTGGAGTTCCAGAACAAGAACAGGGTTCATCTCATAAAGTGAAGGGCTGCGACTAATGATTATTTTAATAATAGATGAAACTGTCGATTATTTTTTTGATCAATCGATGAAACGATGAATTATTTTTGATTAATTGATGAATTGTTTGACTGTTTTTTAAAATTAATTGATGAATCGGTCAATTATTTTTTCGATTAATCAATAAATTGGTCGGTTATTATTTTTTAATTAATCAGCAAATTAGTCAATTTAATTTTTTAATTACTCGATGAATTGGTCAATTATTATTTTTTCAATTAATCGGTGAGTCGGTCGTTTATTTCTTCTATGAATTGATTGATTCGGCCAATTATTTTTTCGATTAATCAATGGATCAGATACAAAAACATTTTTAATTTTCACTACTTTACTTCAAAAAGGAACATTTTAACTGACAGAACAAACGAGTGCACAAAAATCAGGTTACTGCTTAGATGTTCAGTTTCAATCACATTAAAAAATAAAAATAAAAATATATTTATTTTTATATATTTATTTTTATTATATTTTTTAAATATATTTAAAATAAAATAAAAATATATTTATTTTTATATATTTATTTTTATTATATTTATTTAATATATTTTAAAATAAAATTAATATATAAAAATATATTTATTTTTATATATTTATTTTTATTATATTTATTTAATATATTTAAAATAAAATAAAAATAAAAATATATTTATTTTTCGCTTTTGGTCAAGACAGCTGCTTGTTGTGGTGTTCATGATGTCTTTCCCACCATGAATCCCGTCATCGTTGGCTGACTCTGCGTCATGGCGAATGATGAATTAACCACGCGACACAACGAATCGATAATAAAATTCGTTGATACTTTTAATAAATCAATTTTTATCGATTTTAGAGATTCGTTGTTGCAGCTCTAATTTACAGCATCTTCACTCAGACTCTCATCACGTTTGACCTCCATGTCGTTTCTCACCTGAAGAACAGACGCGATGATCTGACCATGAGCGAGGATCTCCGCCTCAAACACCTGGTGTTTCTGGAGGAGCTTCATCTTGGCCTGCAGGTTACTGAGGTCGGCTTTACCGTCCTCCGCCATCTTCTGCATCCGCTCAGAGACCCACTCCTCAGCCTGACACACACACACACACACACACATACACACACACACACACACACACACACGTTTGTTTTATTTAACCAAAGACAGAAGTTTTAAAATAACAGCGATAAACGGATCCGCGGTTTTCCAGGTACCTCTGCTACATCTCTGTTAAAGATGCACAACATCTTGGAGAGCTCCAGCTCCTCCCTGCGTTTGACGGACAGCTCCTTGATCCTATCCCGTCTGTGGAGGAGGGCCTTGAGTTTGGTTTTGACCCGCCCACTCTTCTCTCTGCTCAGCTGCTTCTTCAGACGCTCAGAAAGTTCCTTCAGAGAGGACAGCTGCACCAAACAGAGAGAAGAAGAACGATAAACAAATGAACATCAGTTAGAAGTCATCCTCTCCTTAAAATGGACTTCTTTGGAGAAACTCTCAGACCTTCTCCTCCTGCGAGCTCAGCAGCTTCTCAAAAGCTTCGTGACGTTTGATCAGACCCTCCGTCTCATCCACCGTGTTTCCCAGAATGCTGTTCTGCAGCAGGATCTGTGGAGGTTTGACAGTCATCAGAGGATGAATCTGGTGTTTCAGGTCTTTGTTCGGAGAGTGTGGGTACCTCCTGAGAGCTGGTGGTTTTGTCCACGCTGTTCACGTCCCTGTAGAAGACCTGCTCCAGGTGGACCGTCTCTAACCAGCTCTGTTTCTGCTTCCACTGCTCCTCCAGTTTGTCTCGCTCCGCCTGCAGCGCCTTCAGCTTCGCCATCACCTGCAGGAATCACAGTTAGACACCTCCAACACCGCGCTGCACCTCCCTGTGATCCAGGGTCTCACCTCCTTCCTGTGTCTCCTGTCCTGGGTCTGAAGCTCCTCCCCCAGGTCCAGAACCTGCTGGTACATCTCCTGTCGGGCCTCCATCTCCGCCCACAGCTGCTGGTGCTGAGCCAGCTGCAGGTCTGCGGTCGCCACGTCGCTGATGCTCTCCTCGGCAGCCATCACCCCGATCAGCTGACTGCACCACAGGAGGTAATCCTGCGCCTGAGGGACACAAAGACAGGCGGGTTCGAGGTGAAATGCATGATGGGAACAGAAACAGAAACTCTTTAATCGTTTGTCTCTCTGTCTTCTTCACCGTGTTCAGAAACATGTATCTCTGCTGCGCCAGTTTAAGCTCCTCCTCCCTCCGCTCAGCCTGAAGGCGAAGCTCCTCCCAACGCTCCACTACTTCCTGTTGCACCTCCTGCAGGCGGAGCTTCAGCTGAGGCGTGCAGAGGTCAAGGATGGGGTCGATGGCGTCCAGCTGTTCCTGTAACTGCGAAGCACAAAAACAAACATCATGATCATCAGAACGTCTCCTCTGCTCTGCTGCGTCAGGCTGTCGTCTCGCCATTTCCTCACCTGCTGCTCCGTCGCCGCCAGCTCATGGAGCAGAGCCTCATGTTTCCTCAGCTGTGACGTCACTCCACGCAGATCCTTGGCCACGTCGTCAGGGATGCTCTTCTGTCGCTCCTGCAGAGAGAGTCAAAGTGTGACTTTGACGGCGGCGTGTTTGTTGTTATAAACATTCATACGGCGTGATTTTAAAGATGGTTTCCTCACCCGTATGAGCGTCAGAGCGTCGGCCAGCTCTTGATAGAAGCGGTGACACTCCTCCGCCCTCTCCAGCTGATCCTGACGCTCCCTGGCCACGCTCTTCAAATCCTCCCAGCATGCACTGCAAACATGATCAGAGTTAAAACAACAGGACAGAGTTTCCTCTCGATTCTCTAGTCTCCGCTCGTTCTCACTCGTCTGCAGACCCACCTGAGCTGCTGCAGACTCTCTCTGACCGCGGAGCTCTGAGGATGTTTGTTGTGGATCAGCTGAGCGGCCAGGTCGCCGCAGCTCTGCAGTCGGTCCTCGCCGACCTCCAGCTGCTTCAGGAAACCTTCAAACTTTCCACGCAGCAGCTGAAACACAAACTTCAACCTCAGAACCTTTGAGATAAATAAGTTTCTAGTGAACAGAAATAAGTCACTGCTTTATTTCTTTGTACATATATTCGTGCTGGCGTTAGCCTCTGTTCATTTCAGATCTACGTTCTCTGTCTGACCCGTGTGTTGCAGGGCGCCGTTAGCGGTGCCTCACCTGAACATGTTGGTAGTCGTTGCCCAGGTCCTGAGACTCTGCCGTCTGTCTCTGCTGGATCATCCAGTCCTCTAACTCAGAGGACTCTCGTCTGAACTCGTGCAGGTGGAGGACTTCCTTTAACCTCTGACCCCTGATGGAGAAGACGTGACGCAGTCAGGAATGACAATAACATTTCATATTCATATCTCAAGAACACTAAAGGCGTTTTTATTCATTCTCAATATTTAAATACTTCATAAGAGAAAACTGATTTAATGTTTATTATTTAAAATCATGAATGTTACAGGTGTGTTTTCTGTTTGGTCCAGCAGAGGGCGCCCTCATCGCTACCTGACCATAGAATAAAATCAATACGGGATGATTTTCTGTAAAAATGGAGGAAGTTTACTCCAATTTAAGAAACTCGGAGTAAACAATCCCGACACCAATAGATCTGAGAGGCTCTCTGTGAAATATTTAGAGTTCAACTTCAGAACAAATAAATGTCCATGAATAAAACAAGAAATAACAAAGAAACTTCTGAGTCTGTCTGAAAATCGACTTTTTTAAGTTTCTATCAGCATCAAACGGACAAAGTGATGAATACTCTCTGAACAGGAACTTCTAAAAGCTCATCCCAGCGTCTTCATATCGCAGCAACGACTCCTCTAAATGTGTGAAGAGCCGACAGGTGAGTCGGTTCACTCCTACCTGAGAGCCGCCTGGTGCTGCAGCTGCTGGTTCAGGCTGCTGAGTCGGCTGTACGGACGGCTCAGCTCCTCCAGTCTCCAGTTCTGGACCGCCTGCTCCACATGGTCTCCAAGCTCTTCCACCTCCACCTCCAGCACCTCCAGCTGACCCTCCAGCACCTACACAGAGGGAGACATCGATCTTAGCAGTGTGGCATTTTTCACACCTGTAGATTCAACAAGTTTTTATAGTTTTGTTTCACTGATTTTATTATCAGACACTTTGGGAAAATTTAATCCAACTTTTTAGGATCTAAACTTTGCAGAAGAAACAAAAGTTCACCTGCAGATCCCCTCACACATTTATAGAACAAAGAAGTCGTGGACCAGAGCTCAGTCTCCTCCTCTCAGTGTGTGTTTGTGTGTGTGTTTGTGTGTGTGCGGTACCTGGTGTTTGGTGATGAGACTCTGCGTAGCCAGCTGGTCTTTCCCGTAGTCGTCCGTGTTCACCACACTGAGAGTCTCGGTCAGTCTGGACTCCAGCTCTGAGCAGTCCAACAGCAGCTGGAGACAAATCAGACCAGAAACCGGATCAGAGTCCTTCAAAAAACTCAGTCCAGACCAGAAACCGGATCAGAGTCCTTCAAAAAACTCAGTCCAGACCAGAAACCGGATCAGAGTCCTTCAAAAAACTCAGTCCAGACCAGAAACCGGATCAGAGTCCTTCACAAAACTCAGTCCAGACCAGGAGAAGAACCTCTCTGTGTTTCTGGACGTTCACCTTTACGTTAAACTCTTCCTCTTCTCTAACGAAACCCCGTCCCTCTCACCTGTTCTCTCGTGATGGCCTTGCTCAGGTGAGCTGCTCTCTTGCTGCAGGCCTCCTCTAGCTCCTCCCACTCTGCACACAGGTGACTGCACCTGCAGGAAAACAGCCAAACCGTAAGTTAATACCTAAAGATCTAAAACTGAAATTAACCACACGGAGAGAATCCTGCACCTCTGGAGAACCTCATCGCCGTCTGATTTGTGGGATTTGGCTAAGCTCCGCCCCTTCTCCAGGACATGATTCAGGTATTTCTGGTGAGCGTTAACTTCTGCCTGCAGCTCCTGCATGAACACAAACAGAGTCAGCGTGGACTCGTGGTCTTCTGTTCTGATCACTGACTAAAAAGGTTCTGATCCGGCGAGGACCTTGTGTTTCTGCATGAGGCTGATGGCTCCGCCCAGAGACTTGTCGTATCCTGTTGATCCAGGAGCAGGAAGGTGTTCGGAGATCCAGCTGAGCTCCAGGTCCACGTCGTGGTAGAACCCAAACAGCAGCACCAACACCTCCAGCTGAGCCCGACGCCGGTCCAGAGGCTTCTGGAGAGACTTGAACCTGAATGAAGAACATCGATGTCAGAGCTAACACAGAGGATCTAACCAATCAGAGCAGAGGAGGACCTTCAGTCCCTGTCTATGTCCTACAGACTTCTTCTTCATGAACCACAGTCCTGAACTCACAGAGTCAGGTACGTGTCCGTCTCTTTAAGGATCCTCTGAGAGTCAAAGTGGTTGGACGCCAGGTGTTTGGCTCTGCTGACGATGGAGTTGATCTTCTCCGCCAGTTCCTTGGCCTCCTGCTCCAGCTGTTGATGCTCCTTCACACAGAAACACAGAGAAGTAGATGAACATCTCCTCCATCGAATCAGAGCTGATCTGAACCTCTAAGTTTAGTTTCAGACTTTTATGAATCCACCCCTGAGCCAAACCGGACCCACATCTCCTCTAATTAAAGCTTTACTGTCTCACCTTCAGGAGCTGTCGGCTGGAGCGAAGGTCGTGACCTTTGGCGGCATTATTCAGCATCCACTGGATGGCCTCGATCTTCAGTTTGGCGTCCTGGAGGGAAAAACAGCCGAGGTAAAATCACAGACTCAGTTTTTTTGGTCACTGGTTCGTTTTCGTGGATTTTTGTTCTTTATTAACTTGATTGATTAATTAGAGAGAACAGATTTATCAGAATCAGAGACTCTAAACTGTCACCTTGTATATGAAACAGCAGATATGATGAATATGAATCTGTACATGATTTTAAATTACACTTAAATAAAAACTAAGTTCAAGAATCTGAGTCTTCCACAGTCAAACGGTTCATCATAACCCCGCTGGTCTTTCGTCTTTTCCTCTTCACCTCTGACTCTGTTTATCCTCCTCCTGTCAGCACCTCCTCCCTCCGTCTTTACCTGCAGCAGCTCCATCAGCTGCTCCTGCTGTCCCGCCTGTCTCATTTTGTCTCCTCTGTCGGCCATCTTGTCCTGAAGTCTCTTCCAGCGGCTGCTGACCTGAGTGGACTTCCTCCTGATGCTCTGACTGTTGTAGTGCTCCTCAGCCAGCATCTGCTCTCCCAGCTGAACACAAACAGAGGTGAGTGGAGATGCCGTTCACTGAGCTCAAACGTGGTCGCCATGGAAACCAGAGAGCAGCCGCATACCTGGAGTAGCCTGTCCAGCCGAACCTGGTTGGCCTGCATCTCCCTCTCAGCCGCTTCGTGTCTCTTCAGCTTCCCGAGGATGTTGGTGGGGTCTCGGTACGACTCGTCCTCCGCCACCTTAAACTTCTCCTCCATCCACAGCAGGAGCTCGTCTGAGTCTCTCTGGAACTCCTGAGGAACCAAACATCAGGGCGAGTGAGTGATCACTGTCCAGACACAAGAAGAATAAACTGATGACAGTAATAATAAAAATAAAACCTGATATGTCTTTGAGGCCAACAGCTGGTTCCTCCTCTGTCTGCTGCTCTCCTTCAGCTTCTTGTTGGCCTTCTGGATGCTCCTGCTCCTCTCCTTGATGCTTCAGGACAAACATGGAAAGACACGAGAACACAGGTGTCACTGAGAGTTAACTGTGAGAAAGAGACCTGCTTTTATTTTGAAAGTCTGCCTTCAAATCTATAAAATTACACCGATGTCTTTGTTCACAGGTTACTGAGGTCTAGAGTGATGCTGAAGCTTACAGAGAGATCTAGATTATGAAGAGCTGTGTGTAGATCTATGCTCAGATGTTTGTAATCCTCATGCACGGATTTTTAACGTGCACACGTGTTTATAAATCCAGTCAGTTTCATTGATCGATCACGTTGAACTGTCGTGTTTGAAAGTTGATGTTTCTGCGTCGTCTTACTGTTTGGCGGCGTAGTGCTGGTTGTTGATGAGCTCCTGACTGCGCTCGGTGAAGTTATTCACTCGTTGGTCCAGAGCTTTGAGGAGACCCTCCAGCTCCTCCTGTCGGCCCAGCAGACTGTGGACACTGTCCACCGAGTCCTGCAGAAACGACACACTTTAAACACTGAATCATCCGTCTGTGATATTTCCTCTCAGATGTGATTCAGGAAAACGGATCAGAGTGGAGCGTCCTCACCCCGACATCTTTGACCCTCAGTCGAGCTTCGTGCCCGGACAGTGTCGCCTCGATGCGGTCTCCTTCCTGGTTCAGCCTCTGGAGCTCCACCCCCTGCTCCAAGAGTTCCTTCCTACTGGTCCACATCTTGTCAAGCTTGGACCAATCAGCAGTGAGTTTGTCCAGGGTCTGTTGGATGTCGGCGGTCCCTGTTGACCCCCGCTGCAGAGATTTCCCAGATTTCTGCATCTCCTTCAGTCTGAGGAACCAAAGATTCAAAAAGAGACGATTTTAACTGAAGATTGTTGACGTGGAGAATTTTCTGAGGGTTAGAACAAAAACAACCGTCACCTCCTCCTCTGCTCCTCCATCTCCACACGGAGCTCCTGGTGTTGCTCCAGCAGAGCGACAGCCGAGGCTACATCGGTGGCCGTCTCCTCCTGCAGGAGTCGGTCCTGAACCGAGCTCGCCCAGCGCTGCAGCTCCTTCGCCTGCTGCTGGAAGATCTGCAGCCGGCGAGCCTCCTCCAGGAGCTGCTGTCTGTCCGCGGCCTGACCCTTCAGCTGGATCACAAACAGGGAGGAGTTAGACTTCAGAGCTCTTCACACTCAGAGCTACACCTCCTCTAGAACCTACTGGGTTTAACTCAAACCTGACGGAGAAGAGCCTCCAGGGCGTGGACCTCTTCTTCTATCGCTGCACTCTCTGCTGGACTGCAGTCCTGCTTCCTGTGGAGAAAAGGAAACAACATCATGACCTTCGAATCCCTGAACCTCACCAGAGAAGATCACTCAAACAGAAACATCTTCTCTCTGATTTTCCTTCAACTTTCTCCTGGACTTTAAATTAAACTAAATTAAAACACCGATGGAACTTTATCATCTAGATATCTTCAGGAAAACAACCGAACGTCTGCAGAGGACATGAAATACTGAGAAAATAAAGAATCACATCAAAATTTCAGGATTTTACTCTCAAACGTTCTCAAACTTTTACTCTTGTGGTCCCCGTATCAGTCCCGTACATTTTGGCGATGCTCTTCAGGTAGGCGATCTTGCCCTCCAGGATCTGGATGTCTCTGAGGGCCTGAGTCTGGTTCTCCTCCTCCTTCTGCAGGGTGAAGGAGCTGCAGCCCACGTCCACGGTGTGGAGCCGGTCCATCTGACCCTGCAGCTGGACTTTGGCCTCCTCGCAGCTCTGCAGGAACGTCTGAACGTCGGCTGTACTCAGCAGCTCGTGTCCTTTCTCGTCCTTCAGCTGCTGGATCCGGTCCCACCTGCAGACACCGGAGATCAGACTCACATCAGAACCAGGACCCGGATCTTCTGACCCGGTTCTATAATCCTGATGTGCAGGTTGTGAGTTTGTACCTGTTGGAAACTCTCTTCTGTCTGGCCTGAATCTCTCTCTGTTTACTGTGGCGACTCTTCACCAGCTCCTCCGCCATCCTGATGATGTCATCCAACCGGCCACGCCCACTCACCAACTCAGTCAGGAAGTTCTGAAATCAGACAGAAATCTGAATCGTAAATGTTCTTCTGATGTTTGTTTTACGGTTTGGGTCTGAGAAGTTTGGATACTTAAGCGACCAATCAGAGCGAGATATGTCACGGGGGCGTGTCTGTCAGTCTAACCCCCAATTTTCACCGTATCCGGAACAGCAGCGATGTTCGCCGTCCACCATCTGTTGGTGAGGCGAATTTTGTGGTGGATTACGGACAGCAGGAATCAGGAGAACTCACAAGAACCCGCAGATTAACGTTCAATCTCACGATAACGAGTTGTCTCTATAAAGACAGACACATAGACATATAAGCAGTAGATTGTGTCCTTCCAGAGGAGGAAATCTACTTCTAGACTTCTAGAATCAGACTGCCCTACTTCCTTTCCAGCACGCGTTAATCTGTGTTGAATTTATCCGCCATGCTCCGGCGTACGACAGAAAGAAGTCGGTGTAAATTGACACGTTAACTTGAATGGTTACGATCAGCTACGATCGGAGGATACGACCTTTTAGGAGACGATCAGGATGTGGTGGAAATTGGGGGTAAAGACTGAAAGAAGGATGCTCCTGTGTTTCCATGGTTACCGCTCCTTCTCCTTGCTTCAGTTTGAGAACTTTGAGAAGTTTCTGATCACGTCAGAATTAAGAGTTTGGGTTAGACGCTCAAACTCTGAAAAGTAAACATCTGCATCCAAACATCAATAAAGTTTTTTTTTTTTATAACCTTCATTAAAAGGTGACCTCTAATGTCACTAATGTGTCCCATATTTCCGATCTCCTCACCTCATATTTGGCCTGAACCACTCCCAGGTTGTCGGTGTCGGTGCTGAAGGTGTTCAGGATGTTCTCCTTGTCCTCCATCCACGACTCAAACTCCTGACAGCTGTTGTAGAATCGATGCAGACGCAGCGTCTCCTCCAGACTCCTCATCTTCGACTACAAACACAAAAAAAGATGAACTTCACTTTTTTAACTCAGAGAGACTCCATTTCCCATGCTGCCCCTCTCTCTCACCTTGACCAGGTTGTACAGGGAGCTGTAGTCCTGGTCCAGACCAGCCTGCGTGTTCTCCACAGTCTCTCTCTGGTACTGCGGGTCCGGCAGCCATGATGTCTGGATCTCAGTCGTGCTGCGACGCATCGAGCGGCTTCTCCTCGGACGACTCAGCTTTCTGGTCGAGCTCTCTGGAACGCCGTTGGTGGAGGCGGGTGGGGCAGGGGGCGGAGCCTGAGCAGAGAGAGGACATTTTTAATAACCTTAAAAACCTTCATGTTTGATTTCAGGCGTTATGAAGTCTGTAATCAGGGATCGAACCGAGGACGGCTGGATGTTCAGGTAGGTTCTGGGGATGATCTGCTGGTTTCCTCGGCTGTCTCGGGCCAGAACCCGGTCGTCATCCTGCTCAGAGCTGATGATGGTCACGATCTCGCCCCGGTCCCACTGAAACTGACCTGAAATACCACCGAAAACATGATCACTGATCCACTTTAACGCTCAGACAGCGGTGAGTCAGAGAAGTCCGGTCTACCTCGGCTGTATCTGAAGCGGACTTTCGCTTTGCTTTCCTCAGTCTGAGGGGCGGAGCTTCCAGAGACCCTCCCACCTCGGGGGCTGGGTTTAGGGGCTGATTTCACAGGTCCTGGCCCCGCCTCCTCCTCGTCAGATGAGTCGCTGTACTGGATCATGGGTTTCTGCTGAGGCTCCACCTGAACGAGAGGATTAACAGACCGTCAACCTCTTCTTCACACAGGAAGTACTGTGGCGTCGGACTCTGTACTCACAGTGAGAGCGGTCAGCTGTGCGGCGCTCCTCGCCTGCTCCGACAGCCTCTTAACCTCCGAACCGTAGGCCGCCATCTCCTTCTCCAGACGCTGGTGACGCTGCAGCAGAGCCGCCGTGCTCGCCTCATCCCTCCCGTGATCCTCGCTGGTCAGCAGCGGCTTCCTGTCGCCCAGCCAGGAGTCGGCCTCGGCTACGTCTGCAAAGTACTGAACAAGAGGAGAGCGGTCAGGAGAACCAGAACCAGAACCAGAACCAGAACCGGACCAAAGACAGCTGCTGATGAGAGTTGGGTTCATAAGGAGTTTTTTTCCTTGTTACCTGTTTGATGGCGGCGGCCGCCTGCAGTCTGTCGCGGCGTCCTACCGCCTCCTCACTCAGGTTGCTCCAGTGTTTCTTCAGGGTCTGGATCCACTTCTGGATGGCTTTCTGGTTCTGCTGGTTCTGTTTGGACAGCAGGTCCTGACCTCGACCCAGGACCCCCTGGTACAGCGTCTCCTGGGCCTGAAACTCGGCCTCCAGAACCTGAGAGGACGTTATCAGATCAGAAAACCCTTCAGCAGGTCTTTAAAGTCGGGATCCTTCTGATGATCTTCATGATCATAAAAATCCGAACCTTGTGTTTGTGCTGAGCCAGCTGGATGTGGTTCAGGTCTCGTCCGAGTCCGGCAGACTGGAGCTTTAACCAGCGTTCATAAAGCCACGCCTCCAACTCCTCACAGTCATGGAAGAACTCAAACAGCCTGAGCTGAGCCTCCAGCTGTCTCCTCCTGAAGGAGAGAAGGAAACAAAGAAGGAAACACAGAAGGAGACAGAAACTCGGTTAGAGGACAGACGAATCTGTAAATCAGGGATGGACAGTTTTATGTTGGAGGTCGTGAACTTCATGGACCTGCTGCTGCTGAGGGACACCAGAGATTTATACTGCGTGTCCAGAGCTCTCACTCTGCTCTGGATCTGCTGACCGTCTCTCACTCTGACCTGAGGAGGACACAAACAAAGATCAGAGCTGAAGACGTGAACTTCAGTGAACCGAGCCGTGGACCAGATCAGAGACGTACCTTCATCACTCTGCTGCTGATGCTGCTGATGGTTTCACCGTGAGTGGAGATCTGAGCCTCCAGGAGGTCCTGCTTCTGGAGGAGAGACTCCACCTCAGCCAGCTGTTTACCCACTTCAGAGGAGCCGGCCTGGGACTGGAGACACGGAGGACGGAGAAGGAGGAGGAGGAGAAGACGAGGAGAAAATGGAAGAAGGGGTTTTATTTTTGTTTTCTGCTCCTGCTGAAACTTTGACCTTCACTCACCTGCAGCTCCTTCAGTTCCTGGGAGACGAGCTCGATGTCTCGGAGGACGCTGAGATTCTCCACTACATTTCCCAGCAGCCCCCTCTGGTCCTGAAGCTGCTGCAGCAGGTCCTTCCAGCGATGGCTGATGTTCTCCTCTCTGATAAACACACACAGTTAGAGACCGGCCCGATGGTTATGATGTCACTAAAACGCGGCGTCTCTCTCACCTCCTGCTGATCTGCTCCTTGCTGTGGTAGTTCTCTCTCTCGATGGTCTCGGCCATGTCTCTCAGAGCGGCGAAGCGCGGCTCTCGGGCCAGAGCGTCAGTGGACAGAGCCTCCAGGCGCCGGCCGGCTGCCTGAGCGTCCTCCAGGGTGGACAGTCCTCGGATGTCCTGCCTGCGGATCAGACGCAGCGTGTCCTCCAGGTAACCTTCCCTCAGAGCCGCCTGGGAAACAGAAGAACCAGATCGAAGTTCAGGAGGTTCAGGGTGGTCTGAGGACCTCCAGAGTCTTTCTTACCTTTCTCTCAAACTTCTGGGCGAGCTGCTCCAGGTTCTCCAGGCGGAGCAGCGCCCCCTGCAGGGCTCGCTCCCGCTCGTGTTCAGCTCTCTCCAGTAGGACCCAGCTCCTCTCAATGTCACTCAGGGTTTTACCTTCAGAGACATTCAAACACGGCGGTGAGGGTCTGATCGTCTCCGTCACTCTGAGTCTGTTTCTTTGATAAACGTGTGAGTTTTACCCTCCGGAGGGTTGTACGCTCTCTGGTTGTTCGCTGCAAGCTGCGTCTTCAGACTGAACAGATGAGCTTCGATCGCTCCACGTTCCTGAAGACAGACGGACGAAGAAAATCCAGATTTTTAACAATTTAGGGAGAAAAGTGAAACAAACGCTCCCAGGCGCTGGGGCGGTGTGCAGCCGAGTGTGAAGCGGAGGTTTTCTAAAGGTGGTGATGTCGTCTGACCTGGTATTTAGGAGGCTTCTCCACCGTCCTGTAGGTCTTAAACGCCGTCATCAGCTTCTGCATCTCCCTCACAGAGTTGGGGAATCCTCGATCGTTCAGCTGCACCACCTTCAAACATCGTCGACAACAAGTTCAGCTCCACAAACCGCAGCTCTCATCGTTTCTCATATCAGAACAACGTAGGAGTTTATTTCTGTTACCTTTGTTTTGATCCAGTGGAGCAGATTCGAGACCATCCTCTCATACTGGACCTTCATGCCGTCCAGCTCCATCAGCATCCCGACGATCTGAGGAAAACACGGAGAGTTCATCTGCTGTTTCTAAAATCCCTCTGAGTCTAAAGTCCATGATGGAATTAATCAGGATATTTTAAAAGAGTTAAATCTTCGTCTCTGAAGATGAAGGATCATAAATCCCCCCAAAAAAGTGAAAGATGACTTTTATTTCTGTTTTTTATTCCCAACTAAATGTTTCTTTGACAAATTCTTCTTGATTTGGATCCAGCGAACCCTGGATGGATCTTTGAGGATCCTCAAAAAACACTTAAATAGGATTTTAAAACCACTTTCTATTAAGCTCAAAGTCGCTTCTCTTAAACCAGGGGCTGGACCGGCACAGGAGTCTAATTCTGGAGGGAGATCTTCCATTTGGACCACCACAGAACTGCCTCCAGAGTTGAATCCAGAATTAAAATGAACAATATTATAAAAAATCGTCTTCAAATTTGCTCCGGCGAGCTTTTCTTAAGTCTGTCAAATGAATGTGGATGTGAGGTTTATTATTCTGTCTGTTAAAAGTGAAATTAGAGAGCAGATTTTGTTTCATCTCTCCTCCGTCTTTGTCGGTGAGTCAAACTCTTAATTTCAGACCCTGTGAACGGTCAGAACCGGACAGGATCCTGCAGAGACTAACCTTGTGGCAGGATAAGGTGGTGGAGTCTCTCCTGTACTGCTTCTTCACCCACTGACCGCTCAGACTCCCTCCAACTGACATACTGTCAACTCTACACACACACACACACACACACACCTACAGCCTTACACACAGGTAAACACCTCAAACACAACCTGACAGCTCTCACCTGCTGAAGGTGAAGTCTGTTTAACTCCTGGTTCTAGACTTAAATATCGACCTGAATAAATCCTGACTCAAATCTAGGACCTCCAATTTATACCTGAACTTCTCAGTTTGATGATTGGATCACACCTTCAAACACCTGGACCACTTTATAAACTCCTGATCTCCAGTTAAAGTGTGAAACATCTTCACTGAACCACCTGAGACACACCTGATGAAGCACTAACACACACACACACACGTCTGTTTTATGAGATTCAACAGACACCATAATTACCATGACAACAGCAGATATGAAACACACCTGAGTTACCTGAAAAAGACCTGAGCCCCAACACTGGAGCTGTCTACACCTCTACATACACACAGTGAACCTGTGACACACCTGGATCTACCTGGTTCAGGTTTACAGTCATTATGTGACTCCAGGTAAATCACTGAAGGTGGACACACCTGGATCACCTGCTACAAACTCACAAACTGACGTCATTTCTGAAAGATAATAAACCATCACAGCATGAAGACGTCAGTAAACTCAAGAGAAGCATCTGTACTCTTTTATAATCATCATAAATCAACAATGAAGCTTCTCCTCAGCTCTCCAAACCAACAGAGATACCTGACAGCACTAACAGCGCCTCCACACAACAACAAAACGATCATATTCCTCTTAAATCTTCAGACAAATCTTCAGTTTAGTCTCCGCTGAGCTGAAACAGAGCGAACCCTGAGCCTCCCCTTCATCCGTTCTCTCTGTGCAGGTGTAAACAGCAGGTCCAGGTGTGTCGCTTCATGTTAGCTCAGTAGCTCTGTGAATGACTCCTCTGAACGCTCTCACTGTGATCTGCTCTGATTAGCTTAGAGTCTGCAGCCACGCCCACTTCAGCCACGCCAGGCTGGACTGTCTCTACACCCGCTGATGACGGGAACATCACCTACAGTCCTTTAAAGTTTCATAATTATTATTAAACCCTGCAGAATTATCTTCATATGATTAATAACAGCTCATTTTAAACTTATCAAGTATTTTAGTTTATCCATGATCAGATTACTACAGCTTTGTAGTTGTTGCATCTCCCTCAGAGTCTCCCTAACATGAACATTAAACCTCTGAACGGCTCTGTTTTCATGTTATCTGCTGAGGTATACTGATATAATGTGAGTGTGTGTGTCAGCGGGGGGCGTCCTGTCCTGTCCTGTCCTGTCCTGTCAGTCCCCAGTCTAATCCAGCAGTAATCCACACTGACTGACAGGCAGGAGGCGGGACCTCAGGGATTAGCATCAGTCACCATGAGAGAGTGAGAGCCAATCAGAGGGACAGGAAGTGAAAGCACCTGTAGGTGTTTGTTTTAGTGGTTAACAAACTAACATATATGAGCGAGGTTTCAGGGAGGACTGAGCTGTTCCTCTGTTACTGAGAGAAAAACTGATGTTTGGTTTCTGCTTTAGAGACATCAGACCGACGTATTCATGGACTCATTATAATTATGATTACATTAAAAAAACAGATTTTTAGGAGGAAACCAAGCCTAGAAGTTTGTTTGTTTCTTGTGAAAACAGCCGGTGTTTGCAGACAGACCTCCTGTATTTTAAACAGACAGCAGCTGCAGTTCCTTCAGTGGCCAGCAGATGGAGGTGAAGACCATAATGTGGATTTTCTGTGTGCTTTTCTGTTTCACCACTTGAATAAAACTAAAGACAGTTTACATTAAAAGTCATTTTGTTAGGATATCTTCATACAAATCAAAATTATCTTTCTAAACCGCTGAGATGATTTCAGGACGAGCTCAGGGTCACCAGTCCTCTGAGGAAACCATGAAAAAGAACCTCGATAATAGAAGTAGACTTATTAATATTAATGGACTGGAAATGTTCACTTTGAGGTTAAGATGAGGAGCTGTTGTGTTAAATGAAGGCAGACTGAGAAGGTTCTCATGTAAACCTTTAAATCTGAATTATCTCTCATGTCACGTCTCTGATTACAGATCCTAAAAGTCATGATTCATATGTTTACCTCACAGGCTAATAGGTTTGATCGCTCATTAGCTTCGTTAAAACACTCTTTTCTTAATTCGTCTGATCGCTCTCATGAATAACTCCTCCTCCTCCTTTAGTGTCCCTGCAGCCTGAACTTTAACCTGTGCGTATAAAATGCCCTATAATGTGAGTCAGTGTCTCAGTGCTGCCCCCCGGTGGCGGTTCAGACCTTGGCGAGCCTCTTCTGGATGGTCTGTCCCTGCTTCATCTTGGAGAAGTAGTGGTAGTACAGAGACACGTAGGTCATGATGGACTTCTCGTCAGGGTGAGGGACCACCATGTCGTCCACCTCCAGCAACTGCATGATACCGAACTCCCGCTCCGCCAGAGAGAAGGCGTGCTCCAGGTTACGAGAGGGGTCGTCGCCATGGAAACGCCGATAGTCAAACAGGTCAGGCCTGAAGGGAAGAATGATGGAAAGTTAGTCTGTGTCTGTGTATGTGTGTCTAAGTGTGTCTGTGTATGTGTGTCTAAGTGAGTGTGTGTTACCTGTGAGCGTGGATAAGAGCGTTGAAGGCGAGTCCGCTCCTCCAACTCGATGAAAAGTCCTGAACATCAACGCCATCGTAACCTGAAGTCTTCCTCTGACACCAGATCAGCAGAGCCTCCTTCGCCGAGCGGTGAGCCACGCTACCTCCACCGCCCGCCTAAAAGAGAGCGAGAAAAAGAGGAGGAATCGTCCGTGAAAAAAGAGAGAAGTTCTGAGGAGGGTCTGGATGATCTTTAGTGAAATCAAACGTGGAGTAAACACAGATGGGTCGAGTCCAAACCTCGCCGTCCAGGTTTATCGGTCCGATCTGGAACCTGAGGATGATGATCCACAGCAGACCCAGGATCAGTGTGCGGTCTCCGTCCACCACGTTCTCTGGACCAATCAGATCAACCCGAATCTGACGGGAAAGACAGTGAGGAGTCTGAGTCATGATGTGAACTTACAGGACCACATAGAAAACACATTATTTCTTATTTATTAGCCGATAGAGATCTGACAGAAGATCTCTGACATCTGAGGTCCATCTGTCAGCCTCTTCAGTCTTTAGACTTTAAATATCAGGGGTGATGTTTTTGAGTTCCTTCAGAGACAGTGAAGGACTGATGGTTGTTTTCTGATGACTTTTTCCATCTGAATAAACAAAGTAGCAGCGGCCCAGCGTGTTGAATTTTCTCTTTATGTGCCGACAGTCATTAGGCGGTCACTATCTCAGGTCTCGACACTCTAAATGATACCGACAGGTGGATTACCTTTGTGTGTTTTTATTGTTTTATAGACCTTGAACGACGCGGAAAGGTGTGAATAGTCTGAATCTTTCAGGCCGACTGAGTTCAGCTGAATTTAACTTAGTTTGTAGACTCTAAATGAATTTTCTCACTTTAACGACTTGAACAGGTTAGTTTGTTGTATTTTTACACTCGGCATGACTTGGACAGCTGACTCCTGCGGGTTTTTAACTCTAAATCATTTGAACCACTGAAGCACCTTAGGCAGAATAGTTTATAGACCTCTGAATGAATGAGTTACTAAACTTCAGACTCTAATCAACATGTGCAGGTGAGTCACCTTGGTTTGAGCTGCAGTGTTTCACATAAACTCTGACTGACTTGTTCAGGTCAGTTTCACTGGTTTTGGATCCCAGATGACTTGGACAGGTAAGTTACAGGTTAGTTTTAAACTACATACGTTGAACAGGTGAGTTACCTTGGTCTTGAGGAAGCTGATGGCGATGCTGTTGTTCTCCAGACAGTGGACCCTCAGTTTTCGGCGGCTCGGCGTTGGCAGCGTTTCTCTGGAGATGAGCTCCAGCAGACGGATCAGAGCGAGGCCGGTCTTCAGCTCGGTGTAAACGTCAGTCAGCTCGATCCGCTCCTGCAGGAAGTAAAAGATGGTTAAAGACTAAACTTTTCCTTTTATTTACAGTTAAAACCCTAAACTCTTATTGTCCCCACAGATCTAAAACAAAAGACTTTCTACAAAAACACGCTGGTACAAAGGCACATAAATATTTTTATAGAGATGTTTAGGTACTAAAACAAATGATGAGAGTACATCTTGCTCTTCTACATGTTATATAATGTGCGCTGCAAACAGAGCTGTATACAGAGAACTCTGAGTGAACTTTGCTCCGTGTGGTGGGAAGTTCAATGTTAAAAAAGCTAATTTCTCATCAATCATCCTCAGAGCTGAGAGCTTCTTCCCCCTGAAGTGTTTGTTATATAACGTCTGTGTCCACTCTGCTGCAGGACATCCTGCTTATCTGCAGGTCAGGTAACATCCAGCTACCCCATCAAGTGGAGACATTCTTAGAAACAAGACAAGCACCATCCAAATGTATATTTAGGAGTGTTTTGACTTCATAACACACATCACTCATGAGACCAAGTGTCTCCCCTGACCAAGCCCAACGACGCCCAACATGACGTTCTTCCTGAACTCAACTTCTCCTTCCCCAGATTCAAAGTTTGTGTCTTTTTTCCTCTGGGAAACTGAATACTGAGAGAGACAAAACAAGAACACCCTGACTCATATTCTTCAGCGTTTTATATAATCGAACACCGAGCCGTCACCATGTAAAATACGAGCAAAAACAGATTTGGATGGTTATAAAGCTCTCAAAGTTTGTTGACAATAATCAAATATAATTCTCCCCTACTTTGTTATTATTACAAAAACATCAAACTAGAACAATCAAAGAAAATAACCAAAATCTCATTTTTTATTTAACTAATCTAAAACTGTTGTGAAGCTTTTAATCTCATTTTAAATTTAAAGATTTTGGACTACAGTAATTTAGTTAAAACTTCTGTTAAAAGCCGTCTTTGGGTTTAACACTGCCCTGTATATTGATAATGCTATTGACATTGATATTGATAATCCTTGCTTGATAATGTGTTAAAAGGGAAGCCGTTACCAAAGTAGATTACACCTGTTTGATTCCTCTTTACCAAAGAGATAACACACTAACCCCGAGTTTATCACATCTACTACAAAATATGAGATAACATTAAATTAGCCATAAAAGACTGAGATAACTATGAAAATATACTACTACTCTTATCTACTATGCAAATGTATTACATGCAACTGGATTTATACTGAGCTAATTTACTCATAGTTGAGTGGTTAGAAATATGGTACAACATACTTTCTTCTAACTCAAACATACTTAAAATAAATGAATAATAACATGTAAACCTACACAAAAAAAACCTAAACCTTGACTGATGTAAATATGGGTGTAAAATAGTCACCTTATATTTAAATCAAGCTAATTTGAGTAAATAGCTTAACTTTGATATTCTATGTGCTTTTCTTTAACTAAAAAAATAAATAAATTAGTTTGAGTTCCTGTCGGTTAATGTTATCTAACAAGAGGTGATAAATGTTACCTTAATAACCTAACCAAACATTTAAAAGCTAACAGTCTTCAAGATGTCAGACTCAAACTTATTTTCATCAAAAATGAAATCATTTTAAACCAGTTTATAAATACTATCACCAAAATAACATTTAGCTTTTTAAAAGGATCACACCCTGTCCAGACAAAGACAATCTGCTTCGGTTAGCTGAACACTTGGAAAAGTCATAAAACTACACAGTTAACCGACTAATAATCAGAAATATCGGTCACCGAAACACTTTAAACACCGAGTAACAACAAAACAAATAAAAAATACACTCACACTCACTCAGGCGGCTCACAGGTTGGATAAAGTTGGTTTCCGATTGTGTACAGTAACAGAAAAAGTGATTTATTCCTCCATAAAGGTGTAACTTTAACCGGCTTCATGTACAGGTACAATAAGGGCGGGAAAACTTCTTTTTCCACTGTAATGGCGGACAGCGACCAGCGGTTGTAAAACATTATCGCCATCCACAGATTTCGGTAGTCAGGGGGACAGTGAGCACTTTTCTCAAAATATTAACAAATAAAGTACTATATTATGTTTTATTGATAATATTTAGAGAGGGAGTAAAAGGTAAATTGTCCGAACGTATCCACACTTTCAACTAACTCAAACAGTGACTTCTTCTTTAGCCCTGATTCCTGTGGAGTTGGTCAGCCACCTTCTCAGTGCTGCCACTGGTGGCCGGAGTATGTATTACATAAATGAAGTATTACTCCGAAGTGGACAGTAAAGTGAGTGTTGATCCCTTCACTGTCACTTCAGTATCATTCTGTGCTGTACGAAATATTCCAAGCTGGTGATTATTTTTAACAATAGGACCATTTAAAAAGTTGTTTAATAAAGAAGTTTAAACTATACCTGAGATTCTCATGCCTAACAATGTTAATCAGAATCAGAAATACCTTAATAATCCCCAGTGGGGAATTTGATGTCATCTAAAGACACTGTAACTGGATTAAAACATGTGTTGGTGCAGATAACATGGCCTCAGTGAGACAAACCGCTCTAGATTCCCTCTGCAGGATGAGCGTTTACAATAAACATGTGTTACAGCTTTGCAGCTTTACTCCTCCATGCTGCCATCCTGCAGAAAGCCCAGAGGAATTCTGGGAATGAACAGCAGCAGCGTGTCCAGCCAGCAGCTTCATCAGTCATCCAGTTATCAGAAAAAAGACGTGAAATCAAACCCAGACCTACGAGAACCTGCTGGACTCTGACAGAACATGAGGCAGAGCTGCTCTGATATTTATACCCTGTGTGTGTGTTTCTGTGTGTGTTATCACGACCTGATGATTAATGTGTGTTTTGAAGTGTGTCAGCAGCTGGTGGACTGCAGGTTATCAGGCAGAAACGTGACTGATAACAGAGGGAATAACACCAACTTCATCACGGCAGGCGTCACACTTTCTCATATTTCTGAGAGTTTTAAACACTGACAGAAAACAAAAACAGTGTGATAATGAACGTTTGGTGAAGATATTATTCAGATCCTTTAGTATCATTATCATTAACAAACTTAATATACTCTGCATTTACGAGTTCGACCTCAAAAACTTTTGATAAAGGAGAGGGGAAAAAAATCAAAAATAAAATAAACAAAAAAATTAAAAAATAATAATTAAAAAAAAATTAAATTAAATAAATAAATTCAAAAAAGCAAAAAATAAAAAAGGACATACTTCTTATATTTTATTTCATTTTGTGTTTTTTGCTGCTGTAACATGAGAATTTCCCAGCTTGGGATCAATAAAGTATATCTATCTATCTATCTAAAATGGCCAAATTTGTGCAGAATCTACGTCTGATGAGCAGTTCTTTCAGCAGAGAAAAGTGCTGAGTCTGTGTTTCCTTTATCAAAGTTGGTTACAGTCATCAGGACACTAGAGAAGCTGCCTGCATGTGTCTACAGACTCAACAACAAACACAGACAGACAAAGAGCCGGCATGGAAACGCTGCAGGACTGAACACCCTGTCCTAAAGTTCAACACCAGAGAAGAAGAGCTCTGTTACTCTGATTCAGGGTTTTTTGAAGGTGTGGTGTGTCCTGCACTAATAAATGATTGTTATTCTGATAAAATCTGAGGATCAGCTTTCATGCAGGCTGTAGCGACCGGTGATCTAATTTGCAACCTTCTCCGTCATCTATCCTCCTCTTCTCCTCCGGTCTCACCCCGTTTTTGTAAAAGACGCTGTTCATCCACTTGGTGAAGGTTTTCTTCTGAACCGCCATCCTCTGCTCCTGCAGCTCCCTGACCCTGCCGGCCCCGTCCTCCTCGGCCTCCATCCTGAAAAACACAAAGAGGAGGAGGAGGAGGAGTGTCAAACATCAGTGTCAGTGTGAGATATTTAAGTAAGGACGCAGACTGATATTAAACTTCTGTTTGACTCATGTTGGTTAAAAGTTAAGTGATTTTTCGGTCAAAGTTCATGAAACCAAATAAACATCAGGATATAAAGAGACTCATTTGCGTGTTTTTATTTTTACCTCCAAATGTTTTTTATCTTGCAGTGATTTTTTTATTGCAGCACCTTTCTACAGATCAAACATTTTTAATGTTCTATGAAATTCTGCTGCAGATTCTCCTGAACTCTTTCTCTGATTGGCTCAGATGTGAGACCTCAACCAATCAGAGCTCTCCATGTGTACAGAGGTGATGATGGTGAACAGTAAAAGAAGATGTACTTAATCTGAAGAAAAGCAGCGAAACTTCAGGAGAAATTGACAGTCAATCAAAAAAGGTATCAGCAGGTAAAGGTCGAGTTTATGTCAAACAGTATGTATAATAATAATAATAATAATAATAAAAACAACAATAATAATAATGATAATAATAATAAAAACAACAATAATAATGATAATAATAATAATAATAACAATAATAATAATAATAACAATAATAATAATAATAATAACAATAACCATAATAATAATATAATAATGATAATAATAATAATATTAATAATAATAATGATAATGATAATGATAATAATAATAAAAATAATAATAACAATAATAATAATAATAATGATAATAATAATGATAATGATAATGATAATAATAATAATAATAATAATAATAACAATAATAATAATAATAATGATAATAATAATAATAATAATAATAATAATAATAATAATAATGATAATAATAATAATAATAATAATAATGATAATAATAATGATAATGATAATAATAATAATAATAATAATAATAATAATAATAATAATAATAATAATAATAATAATAATAATAATAATAATAATAATAATAATAATAATAATAATAATAATAATAATAATAATAATAATAATAATAATAATAATAATAAGTCTTTTCAGTCCATCACTTTGACATTTTCCGGTTGAATTTGCAGAAATCTCTTCTTCATTTTCGCAGAGATTCAAAGTCCAAAGTCATCAGCTCCGTCTCTCACTGAGTCGACGTTAAACTCCGTCTTTATGCTGACAGGAAAAGTCTCACCTTCAGTCAAACACTGCTGTAAAAATTCCTCTCCTGTCATAATCTGAGTGCAGTTCCTCCATATTTCTGTCTGCTGACGTCTCTGTGTGAGAATCAGGGTTTTACTGCAGAACGACTGAAATTCCAGGAGTGAGAGTCAGTACATGTCTGAGAAGTAGATTTGACTCTGAGTTTCTCCTTTTATTGAGAATTGGTGTCAGTGGACCACCTGAATAAGAGCTGGTCTATCAAAGGTTTGACCTGAGAGTAAATCCATGATCATCTGTCAAACAGTCAGTCCTTCACTAATATCTCTCAGGCTGGACTATGACTATAATTCTTCACAGGAGGTGAAGCTGAGCTGCTGTCGCTTCATCCTCTCACATCAGTGAACTTTAGTTAACTCCACTGTCTACCACAGTATGAACACTTTAAACGGATGTTCTACATCCTCCTGCAGCTTCCATACATCAGCTCATGAGCAGGAAACAGAAATGCAGAGTCACACGGGACAAAAATAACCTAAAGACAATGAATCCTTCAGAGATACGAACGTGTGCGAGGAGAAAAAACCAGAGGAAACACACAGACCCACGTGAAGAAGAAGAAGAAGACATCCAGATATCTGGTTTTACCTTCCTCTTTTCTTTATTGTCCTTCTTCAGCTGCAGAATCTGAGACAGAGTGAGAGATCCAAAGACGGGTAAATAAAGTCCACCTGTGATCAAACAAACAAACTGAACTGAACTGAGCGTCTCTGTGAAGACGAGTTTTCATGTGATGAGAGAGTCTGAGCGTGAACTTTGAAGCCATTGGATTTACAGCATGAGCAGCTCTGCTCACCTGACTGCAGGTGCAGGGGTCAAAGTTCACACACACACACACACACACACACACACTCACACTCACAGTCAGCGAAATTAGCTAATTTAGAGGGTTAGACGTATGTCATTTGTGAGCGTTGAGTTCACCTGCTGTGGGAAATTTCAGCAGGATTTTTACAGACTTCAAAGATTCATTTGTATAAATCAGGGACACGGTGGACAAACGAACTCTGTGTACATGCACTAACGAAGACATGCACCCCAGTCACATGACAATCCATGATGTATTCAGTATTTATTTAAACAGGAAGGTTAAACACGAGTGAAAACAAAGCTGCAGGAGAGGAGAGGAAAGAGGAAACAGTTCAAGATACAATAAAAACAAAGACAAGTGTGTGTCTGTGTGTGTGTGTGTTTCCTGTCCACACTCTAACGACACACGTCCATCCTCCGTCCCTCCAACACCATCTGACCACGGCTCAGCGGAGGACGGGACGTTACGCAACAAACAACCTCACAGGAGACGCTCTTTTCCCTGGAACAGAACTCCAGTTTTTATCCCTAAATAAACCCGTGAAGGTTTTTTCAAAATATCTGCTTTAAGAGTTTTATTTTCCAACTGAAATATAACAAGAGTTTGCAGCGATGAACATGTTGAATTAACTTTATTTGTCTCCATCTTTGATGACAGAACAGAAACAGAGTAACAGGCGTCGACACATTAAACAGAATAAAAAACACGTCAAAATCAAAACAATAAAAACTTTGACATTCAGATAAATGAAGATTTAATTAAAACTTTTTCATTTAATGTACAGGCAGACGAAGAGAGAGACGTCTTTACACTTAGAAAACACTCAGAACTGACATTTCCCACTCTGCCGAGGTTCCTGAACGCATCAGTCACAGAAAAATAAAGATCTTCCCTTATTTATGTTGAGACCATGGACTGTATCGAGAATAGACGCCGTCTGACTCCTCGCTGGGTGAGAACAGCGCCCTCTGGTGACGGGCTGCAGTGTAGGTCATAAGCCCCGCCTCCTCCATCAAACTTTATAAATGAATGACACAGAATATAAATGTTTCTCCCTCCTGGTTGTGATGTTGACATGTAGTTACTGTCAGACTGGTTTGTGCTCAAGTCCTCTTTTTTCTGTACAGCTCCATTTTTAAAAGTTATTAGGGGGTTCATGTTTTCTATGATTGACACCTGATACAGCCTATGGGAGGACAGAGATTGCACATACTTTATTTGAGCTGAGCATCATCACAGTGACTCTCCCACCAAATGTGTACAACGTTACTGCACAATGCTGGCTTCAGGAAAGGGAGAAAAATCGTGGAAATAATTTGAGTAATTTCGGCTTCACATTCGTACAATGACGGGAGGCGGAGCCCGTAGTAAATACAGTCTATGGTTGAGATGAATGACACGCAGAGTTGGACCAGAAAACTTCAGTTTCATCTTTTAATGATATATCTGTCTGTTTTTTTAGTTTTTGCAGTTTTAAAGGCACTGAGTAGAAGCGGCCCGGCTGTTAGCTCCTCAAGTCCAAAAACCGTCATCGGAGCAGAAGGCGGCGCAAACACGGTTATTTTAGGCTAAAAAGGCACGACAAGTTTCTACGAGAGTCAAGCTAAATAAGCTCGAAATAAAACAGGCACTGACAGAGGAAAACCTAGCTAAACACAGTCAGAAGCTAACGTTAGCATTAGCATCTTTGGTTTTAGCGCTGAGGTCATGTTAAATTTATATCTGCATGAGCTGGAGATGGTTTAGTGACTTTAGTTCGTCACACAGATAAAGACGAAGGAGGGGAAATTATGAGGAGGAGAGCAGAGATGGTGTGATGCTAGCTCCTGTAGGTGATATTCTTTTCATAGAATGGCAGGGGAAGGTCCCGCCTCCTTCTTCTCTGATTGGCTGTAAGTGTAACGTCATCGTCTGTAATGTTCTTAATGTTCTGTTCGATGTACAGAGCCAACAGCCCGCACTCAGCTAGAGCGTGTGATGACGTTTCACAGCCATAAGGAATAACCAATCAGGGCCCAGCTTTTCTAGCCAATCAGAGGCAAAGGAGGCGGGACCTTCCCCTACAATCGTACAAAGAAAGATATCACCTCCTGTAGCTACAGCAAGTATCTTGACTGAAGTTTGTGTTCACTGAGAGTTAATCAGGTAATAGTAAAACTTTTTATTTTGCGCACAAGATACAACTTTGTTCAAACAAGATATGAACTCGTGCTCACGAGGAAATAACCTGTTTGAACAAAATAAAGATATTCTGGGAAAAGATGTCCCAACAAGATCACTCTGCTGTACACTCTCTCAAGGTTATCTGCTCGCTTCTATAAGATATCTAAATGTGCGCTCAAGATAAATCTTGTTCCCATGAGTCAAATAGGATAATCGGGTTTTAGTCGCACAAGATGATTGAGTTTTTCCCTAAAAGAAATGACTGTTGTGAAGATGAGGTAATAATATCTTGTTGCTCAGCGGATATCATGTCTGATAATTATCTTGATAAATATCTTCATTATCTGACATGGAAACATGATCCTGCTGAATGACTTTAGCGAACAGGATCGTGTCTCCCTGATCAGATAATTGATCTAATTTCGCTGTTTCTGATTGGTCGACTGTCCTCACACTCAGGATTTAGTTCTGGTTCAGATTTTCAGAGTTCGGATCATGTTGGAGAGACGCTCTCTCGCTGTAACCTCCGTCACTAAAACAAAGACGGGTCTGTTAGGGGGGGAAAGTGTGCAGTCAGCAGGGTCAAAGGTCACCGCCTCTCCTCTGTTTACAATGTGAGGAAACTGAGGCGAACAGACACTGACTGACCGTTCGAACAGCTTTCAGGACGTCGCC